>CM066161.1:7457500-8057500 GCA_033617975.1 Populus alba x Populus glandulosa
ACCACTCGATCTGTATAGAAAGAATATTTTTGGACATTTTCAAACAAACTTTCCTTCTTTAGGGTGGTACAAACTTGGATAAGGTAATCTAAATGATCTACCATAGTTTTACTATAAATAAGGATATCATCAAAATACACTACCATGAATTTTCCCATAAATGGCCTAAGCACTTGTTTCATTACTCTCATAAAAGTGCTTAGTGTATTGTAAAGGCTTAAAAGGCATGACTAGCCACTCATATAATACATCCTTAGTTTTAAATGCAATTTTCTATTTATCTCCAAAGAGGATCCTAATATGATGATACCCATTCTTTGGGTCAATCTTAAAGGAAATTTGGGCTCCTACCATTATATCTAGCACGTCATCCAATCAAGAAATGATAAAATGATACATGATTATAATCATATTGATGGCTTAGTTATCTACACACATTATCCATAATCCATCTTTCTTAGGTGTTAACAATGCATGTATTGTACATTAGATCAAACTCTCTCGTATAAATCCCTTTTTGTAACGGTTCACATACTTGTCTTTGCAATTCGACATGTTCACTAGGATTCATCCTCAAGTGAGGCAAGTTTAGGAATGTGGCACTAGGGACAAAATCTATAGCATATTGAATGTCATGCATAAGGGGTAAAATATCAAGTAGTTCAGAGGAAAAAAACATCCAGAAATTCTTTCAACACTTCTTGTACCTATTCAGATGGCTCTTCTAAAGAATTTTCTACAAACTCATTGGCTACTAAGGCAAATACTACACTCTTTATGAACCTCCTTTTTAAACTGCTTGAGACATACTATGTTAAGCCCTTTTTTTTAACTTTTTCCTTCTTTTTACTGTTATCATTAGACTTTGGTGGTAATCCAATAAGTTCAATTTTTTTACCATGAAAAATGAATAAACAAGAATTTGATTGCCTAAAAAATAGAATAACATCGCATCAAATTTCATATAACCAAGGTTTGCCTAAAATGGCATGTCCTATGTCCATGAGAATAATATCACATCAATTTTCATCATAACAGTCCAAGATATTTATGGGAAAAGACATCTCGCTTAAAGTATGGACACACTGTAAGCCTAAACGAGATACATTACCCAAGGATACCACATTGATATAACTACCACTATCTATAATGATATTGCAACCTTTATCTCCATATTTAGTGTAAGTGTAAAAGATAGCAATTCTCCTACAATCCTAAATCCTCTTGGGTTGTGTTAAGGCACATCTAACTACACTTAACCTGGTTATCTCCCATCCTACAAAGTCTTGCTTGATTTGAGTTAATATAAACCTAACACATCCTAATAGGTTGGACTCATCCTTCTCATTATTTAAAACCTGAAAATCATCACAATTGGGTTCATACGCCTTATCATCACAATTATCTTCCTCACCCATATTCTCTTAATCCTTAATAAACAAAGTCATATTAGGACAACTAGAGGAAACATGACCAAACCCTCATCTTAGGTGCTTCATGAAGACCCCTACCCTTGTCTTCTCTAAGTATCTTGGAAATAATATAATTGGGTTTACAGGGTGGGACACCTTATATAGAGTTATTATTACTAGGTCAGGACCTAAAAGGGATACAATAAGTGTCTTAACATCTGGTCCACTGGCTTTTTGTTACCAATTTATAGTTTTGTAATAAGGTATAATCTTTATCAATGGTAGATACACCTCTATGCGCAACCTCTATCCTAAGATCATCATTTAAGCCTTTTTAAAATCTACTTAGGGGCATTGTCTCATCCTCTCTAACTACACGCCCCATCCTATACTAGTCAAATTGTGCCACATTCATTGACAGGCTTACCGATTTGCCTCAAGTTATTCCACTAGTCTAAGAGATTTCTCCTATAAAAACGAGGTAGGTATTTTTCTTGTAACTTAGTTTTCATCCCAGCCTAATCAGTAATAGGACGTTGACCTCTTATAGCTAAAGACTTTTTTACACTTTCTCAATAGAGCTAAGCAGTCCCACTAAGTTTTATCTTTGCAAATCGTATCTTTCTATTCTTAGACAAATTATAACAGTTAATAAATTGATTCATTTCACGGATCCATCTATCAAAGATCCACGGGTCAAGTTAACCCTTAAAAGTTGAGGCTTCTACTTTGACATGTCTCATTAATCACTCATCAACGTCATCATAGTTGCGGTGACCCTGATTGTGGTTGTACTAACGGTTCTTAGGGTGAACTGGTCTTTAACGCTAATTGTTGGAATTCTCACTATCATTAGGGTAATCAAAATCATTGTAACCCTAATGATGGTTATGTTGGTGATTTCTACAAGGAACTGGTCTTTGACGATTCTTATAGTTGTCATTAGAATGTTAACTCTCACTAGACTATATTAGTTGTAAATTTTCTTTGGACTCCACTCTCCCAAAAAAGGTTGTTCATCTTATTGGACATGTTGTTCATATTAGCTCGTATAAGTTGTAATTACTCTTGAATATCCCTAAAAACAATACTAGAGTTCAGGTTCATGGTAGCTGTGAGTTCTAAATTATGTACTAGATGACCACAATGTAAATGCATACAAAACTAATCTTACAATTATGACTGAGATCACAAATGACACTTGCAAGTAAAATGCAATATAAAATTAAAGCTAATATTTAATTATTTTATTTATCTTGGAGACTAGGCAATGATAAATTAAAGTATGTTATATACTTCCTTTTGACTTGTGGACTTCCTATTTGGCTAGGATTCTTTTTCTAAAAGGATGTGGCAGCTTATTTTGGAAATCTCCTAATTCTACAAAGATCTTTAATGGGCTGCAACATAGTTTCCAAATGTGGCAAGGATTCATAAATGTTTCAGAATCATTTTCTTACAAGGATTCCTTATTCATCCTAGCTACAAAAAGGAAAGAAGATTTCAGAATTAATTCCACCTTCAGATTTGATTCTCCTAGCTTATATGGGACTTCTAAAAAGCAACAAATCTGATCCTATCATATTTAGGATATTAAATTCGGATTTATTTATTTTATTGTTATTTCTTCTTAGTTTAGGGTTTATTTATATTATTTGGGTTTAATTGTAAATGGACATCATATAAGTCCATATAAGGGGTTCATTAGGGTTTATTTAAGTCTAGAGTCAGTATAAATAAAGGCATAACTAGACATGTAAGGCTAGACAATTCAGATTAATAAAACTTCTTGTTTGCCACACTTTGTGTGTGTGTTGGTGAGATAATCTCCCTTCCATGGTTCTCTAAAGAACTGAAAAATAACTTATCGAAGAACAACTATCTTCGTGGCGTCATCCTTATACTTCTCGTTCACGAATCAATATTCGTTGAGTGGGGATCTCCGTTTCCAATAGTGTTGGTTCCTAGGTACAAGTTATCTTTGTGTCACACTCCTATCAAACTTGATTTACTTGGCTTTTCGAGAATTGTTGTCTTTGCGTGTGGGTTGCATGACCACATAATCACGAGATTCGCATCATTTGGTTTCAGAGCTTGGCTCCATTAATCAGGTTATATCCTTCTGAAATTATCGTTTTTTGTTGTTTCCGCAAAAAAATTCTTTAGTGTCCAATTTCTTCTTCTCTTGATGTGGCAGCATATCAGAAAAAAAAAAGTTATTTCGTTTGGTTCCTGACCAAACTATATCAGTGGCATAAAAAAAAGAGAAAAAAAAAGTACTTCAAAAAGGCATTTATTTGTTTATACCACAGAAAACTAAACAAAGGAAAATTTGACCAAATCAACTCAAAATGAGCTCAAATTTGATTCTGTTATTATTGGGACCCTAATCACACCACATATTGATTTTGGGGTCAATTGGATATCGTTTGCTTTGGGTTTCAAATTTGAATCTAATCAGGTATGATTCATAACGTTTTTGTGTCAGTATATCAAACCTTATCATAAATTGATCAAATTTATATTATGTCTATTTGGGTTAATATCGCACTATATCTGAAATTTTAACTCAATTGAACATTATTTACTGTAGGTTCTAGATTTAGACTTAACTCGTCATAAACGAGTCTGTTTTGCGTCAAATTTTAAAATTCGGATTCTATATGTTGTTTTTGTTTCTTGCAGTTTATTTTCATCATATCGAACATATATGGGTGTTGTTTCATCGTTTTTCATATTTTGTTTCTGCTTTTATTCGAGTCTTCAGTTTCGTTCATATTTCAGATAGACTCGCTTGTTACTCGCGAGACTACCATCACAGTTTTGTTATGCTTGTTTTCTGGTTTTTATTGCTTCTTGAGTCTCACACACACACACACATATATATATTTGGATTGCGCTACCAAATTGGTTTTATTTGGTGTTGGTTTCAGTTTCGCAAGAACAGTAAGAAGGAGAGACGAGAGGTGTGAGCGTGTGAGGACATTAAAAGTGTTTGAACAAAACACAAGCGACGTGAGGATAATTTTTTTTACCACTAACCAATTTTTGCAGGTACTATCATATTAGATCAAAACAACACACCACCCCATCCCGAGGGAGAACTTATGTTTCAAATGCAAGCCATGACGCAGATGATGGAGAGGATGAATTTTGTGATGGGAAACATGTGTGATAGACTTGATAGGGTGGAGAAACGTGGTAACGAGGCTAGTATAAGCACCCAAAATATGAGGAAGCTTGGGGTTGAACCGAAAGCAAACAGTGGCAATAGGGCTGAAAGGCCAAGGTGGGCTGATTATGAGGACTTTGAGAAGGTCGTTGATGATATTGGTGATGGTGGTTTTAAGGATGAGACCATAGGCTATCGGGAAGGTTTTCGGCAGCCTAGAAACCGAAGGGATTTCATGTATTTTGATGAGGTGTTATGGCAAAGAAAATGAGGATTCAAAAAGAGAGGTGGTATCAAAGGGATAGAAATAAAGAGATTAGTGTTCCAAAGAGTCTATCTCGTATTCTCAGGGAGATGAAGCAAGACCTTGATGTGTTAACTGCAGCAGTCAATGCGCAACAAACTTCAAAAAGAGAGGAGAAAAAATGTTGCAATGATGAAATATGAAATAGAACGGCTGCTACTTTCATCCAAAGTTATTGGCGACGATTGTTGGCAAGAAAAGAATTCCAAAGGCTTCAAAATGAGGCTAATGAATTGTCCATTCAACTTGTTGGTGATTTAAGGACGAATCATCTTGAAGAGAGAGGGAATGATACGATCCAGGCAAGGTCAAAATCGGATTTTGATGTAAAATGTGCAACAATCCAGTTTTACGGCAATAGTCATAATTCTCAATTCTAGTGTTGGATCGGGCTGAAATTTTACATGGACTCTCCTGTCATGTCCTACGTTGGGTTAAAATATCATATCAATCAAAGTTTGGCAAGGCATCCAAACATGGGTCAACAAAGGTTGTATGAGTTTTGTTATTTACTTTCTTTTGACTTATGGACTTCCTATTTGGCTAGGATTCTTTTCCTAAAAGGATGTGGCAGCTTATTTTGAAAATCTCCTAATTATACAAAGATCTTTAATGGGCTGCAACATAGTTACTAAGTGTGGCAAGGATTCATAAGTGTTTCAGAATCCTTTTCTTACAAGGATTCCTTATTCATCCTAGCTACAAAAAGAAAAGAAGATTCTAGAATTAATTCCACCTTCATATTTGATTCTCCTAGCTTATATGAGACTTCTAAAAAGCAACAAATTTGATCCTATCATATTTAGGATATTAAATTCGGATTTATTTATTTTATTGTTATTTTCTTCTTAGTTTAGGGTTTATTTATATTATTTGGATTTAATTGTAAGTGGGCATCATATAATTCTATATAAGGGGTTCATTGGGGTTTATTTAAGTCTAGAGTCGGTATAAATAAAGGCATAACCAGACATGTAAGGCTAGACAATTCAAATTAATAAAACTTCTTGTTTGCCGCACTTTGTGTGTGTGTGTGTTGGTGAGATAATCTCCCTTTCATGGTTCTCTACAGAATTGAAAAACAACCTATCGAAGAACAACTGTCTTCGTGGCGTCATCCTTATACTTCTCGTTCACGAATCAATATTCATTGGGTAGAGGTCTCCGTTTCTAATAGTGCTGGTGCCTAGGTACAAGTTATCTTTGTGTCACTCCTATCAAACCTAATTTACTTGGCTTTCCGAGAATTGTTGTCTTTATGTGTTGGTTGCGTGACCACGTGATCATGAGGTTAGCATCATTGTCTTTGACGTGGCTGGGGTGAATTAATTTGCTCTAAGAGCCTATTTCCTTTGTCTTTTGTGATTTGTTGCTGCTACTCGTGTTATCTTCACACATATTGGTCATGTTATGATTGGCGTGGGAAGATCTAGAGTATTAGAGGCAGCAAATCAATATAGATTTGTGGATTGACATGGTGATCTTCTTGGTGGCTGATCTTTAAATGTTGTTATGATAGTCGTTGTTGTAGGTTGAGGGAGAGAGACTGGTTAAGGCTTCACTACTAAATGGTAGATCTGTTGTTGGTTGTGGATGCACAGATTGGAAGAGATGATCGATTGTTGTTGATATAGACCGCTATGTCATGAGTCCCGGTTGCACTATCTCTAGGTGCTTGGTGGTGCTACTGGAGATCTTGATGTTGTAGTTGTTGATGACGAATAATTTGTTTTTCATGTCAAACTAGAAATTTCACAAGCCGTAATAGATCGATTAACTGTGAGAATAATTAAAAATTCAAAGTTTTGATATCAAAGTTGACATAGAACAATAAACAAAAAGAACTAAAACTTGAAAGAAAAAAGCTAAGAATTAAAAGCAAACAAAGAAAAAAGCTAGGAAGAAAAGAGAATTCAGGAAAGCAAAAAAGTTTGTCATTTTTATTCAATCATCAAAAAATATTTCATAAACTGAAAAAGAAAATATAAATAACATAATTCTAAAACATACAACTATTAAGCTTTACCCATTAATTAAAATTATTTAACATAAATAACTAGAAATATATGCCAATGTTGATCTAACTATAAGACAAGGGTATTTTACGATTTGATTTAATGGCCAAATTATCACACAACACTGGGATATGTATCCAAGATGCACTTAATAAAGATGGTCAAGATATATTCTCGACTTTCTTCTATCATTTGCTAACCCTATACGAAAACATAGAACCATATGCTGCTTGGGGAATTAACATGTCCACTTTATTGTTCTTATAGTTTGACACCTTTTCGACACCATCTTCTTGATATTTTGAATACAGATAAATGAAGTTGAACTACATATTAGAAAGATATGTCAATTCTTATCAATTCTATTTTTTTTAACATGATTTCTACCTAGTTACCTATCACTTCTATGAAACTTAACTTTTTCTAAATATAATATCGTTCTCTTTTGTGGACCCTCGTTAAGTGATAAGATTACGGGTATGTTTGGAAACACGGTATAAATCACGTTTTAAAAAAAATTAAATTATTTTTGTTTAAAATGAAATTTTATATATATTTTTCAGATCGTTTTGCTGTGCTAATGTCAAAAATAATTTTTAAAAGATAAAAAATTTTATTTTAATGTATTTCTAAACAAAAAAAAATTAAAATCATTACCATTACCACAATATCAAACAGTTCTACTTAAATAGCTTTTACTACAACCTTAAGCCTCATTCCAGTGATTTCTTTACCCCTTTTCCTTACTGGCAGCAGCTTCCTAAACAACTCAAAAGATTTCTTTTTCGTTTAAGGAAAAGAGAATAAAAAAAAAGGAGAATTAGGCTCTCAACCATCATTTCTGTTGAACCATGTTTTTTCAATTCATTATTTTACATTGTCACCATCTATTACTACTGGTCTTGTCCCTAAAGCATAGGGCGGCACCACCATTATCATGACTTAAAACACTAAAAAAGCAATTGGGGTTTTTATTAAAATGTTTAAAGAGATTTGAAGCAAAAATCACACAAAATATAAACATCCTATTTTGTTTTTTTTTCTTAACTTGCTTCAACTATCATGAATATATATTTTTTTAATAAAAACAATACTTCCAATTAAAAACATTGCTTTGAATAACATAAACAAGAGATACATTGATAGGAAATTTTATTAAATTTTATCTTTATAAAAAAAAAAACAAATGATTGTGTTTTCAGTTTTAGTTACAATGCTAAAGAATTTTCAAAGAACTAGAAGTTTCTTTTTATGTTTAAAAACTTTTAGATCCTCACGCTACTTAACACAAGCATACAAACTAATTATAACTATGAAATATAAGAAATAAACTTTGTGTGTGTGTGTGTGAGAGAGAGAGAGAGAGAGAGAAGGTTTTAAATTGTAGTAGAAAGAAAAAAAAATTAAGAAATAAACTTAATATCTGTGTGTGTGTGAAAGAGGAGACCATAATCTTAATTATATATATATATATATAACCTGGGAAAACAGCTTATATATATATTATAAGATGCCATTCTTGTTAAACGAAACTTTTGCATCCACCATATGGGCATCTTTGTATTTGTTTGATACCAAAATTTTCAAGCCCTACAAATCTTCTACGTGTTGATTGTAAATCTGCAAAAGAAATTCTGCAAAAAGATGTCCAAAATCTTGCTTTAAAACAAATTTTTGCCCGATGGCAAGCTATTTTAAACAATGGAATTTGAATCTCCTTTAATGTACACAATATCAAAGTAAAAAATGCTTAAAATAGCTTGCATCGGGCAAAAATTTGTTTTGAAGCAAGATTTTGGACATCTTTTTGCAGAACTTCTTTTGCGGATTTACAATCAACATGTAGAAGAAATTTTTGATTTAGTAAATCACTTTGAAATTTTGTAATACAAAGAACAATTGAAAGGATCTCCTTTTTTATAGTAGAGTAATTTTTCTGGCAATTATTCCAGTGGGCGGATGTGTATTGGAGGATCTGTTCTTTGTCATCTTGAACTTGTTTGAGAATTCCACCATATCCTAGGTTAGAGGCATCAGTCTCAACTATCTTAGGAGCTAACGGGTTAGCTAGATGGAGGAGGGGAATGGTTTGGACCTGTTTCTTGATCTGTTTTACGAGGTTGGTATGAAGGTCGAACCAAGGAATGGGGTTTGTTTTCAACCTATCATGTAAGGGTTTTGCTAGACGGCTAATATTGGGGTAGTAGTCTAAAACATAATTAAGATTGCCTAAAAACCTTTGCAATTAGGTTTTATCGGTGATCTTATCAGGAAATTTGTTTGTAAAGGTAAGGGACATCTTTATTGGTGTTACAGTGCCTTGGCAAATATAATGGCCTAGGAAACGGACACGAGTTTGAAAGAGAGAAATTTTTGTTTTAGAAACAACTAGACCATTTTGTTTGACAGTATGAAAGAAAATATGTGGATGCTTGAAATGTTGATCAATGGAATGTAAAAAAATAAGCACATCGTCAATGTAAACAATGCAGAATTTTGAATGTGCATTGAAAATGTCATTCATGATGCACTGAAATTCAGATGGAGCATTTTTTTAGACCAAAGGGCATGACATTCCATTCATATTGACCAAAGGGAACTGTAAAAGCAGTTTTATATCTATCTTTTGGATCAATCTCGATGTGCCAAAAGCCAGATTTCATATCGAACTTAGAAAATATAAATGCAGAGTGCAATTTTTGTAACAAATCTTTTTTGTTAGGGATTGGATATCTGATCCATTTGAGAGCGGTATTCAGAGGTTTGTAATTGATCACAAGTCTTGGTGTGCCTCTTTCGATTTCAGAGTTTTTATTCACATAAAAGGCGACACACGACCATGGTGATCGAGACTTTTGGATAAGACCTTTAGACTCGACATCATGGATTTCAAGTCTGCAATGCTGTTCTAAATCGGCATTCATTTGTATGGTCCTTGCTTTTGTAGGTATTAGTTTTTCTGAAAAAGTATCTTCATAGGGAAGATCAACGATGTGTTGTTTTCTTTTCTAGAAAGCATTAGGTAAGTCCGAACAAATCTGTTGCTCAATCTTATTTTGTAAATCAGGGTTTTGTAGTTGTTTGGTTATACAACAAAAAGAAACATGGTTTTGTAAATCATGTAAATGGAATTGTTTGCCATGAATTAGTGCATTGATTTGATAAGTATGTATGGAGCATGCTTTAATTAAATTCAAATTTCTAGTTTTAGACTGTTCTAAAAATGGGAAACCAAGTTTGATGCTATTGATTTTGGAAGTAATGCAATTATGATGTGCTTGGTATGGAGTGATCATGTCAATAAATGAAGTACCGAGAATGATGGTATGATTAATATCTTTTGTAACAACAAAAAATGTTTTAAGAGAAAGGCCTTTGTTGAAAACAGAGGCTTGAGTTTTTCCTGCAATATGTAATTTTGAATTATTAGCAGCAGAGAGTTTTTCAGATGTATTTTGCAAAAATCTTTTTGGAACCACTCCTTATTTGATGCAGTTCAAATCTGCACTTGTGTCAAATAAGACGATGGTGTCAAGTTTGAAATCTTATGAGAAAATAAGAGTAATGTTAATTAAATATTTTTTGGAAGATATTTGTGTTAATACATTTAGAAAATCATCTTGAATATGCTCAATATTTGTAAGTGTATGTGGTAATGCATGGGATTCAATGGTCTGATCTTCTGTATCAGACTCACTATCAGACCGGCTTTCAATTTTGGATAAAAGATGTTGTAATATGGCAGAGTCTTTTTATTGGGCTTGTTTAAGGGATTGTAATTCGGATTTGAGGGTTTTTTATCTCAGAATGCAATTATGGAATGGTAACAGTGGTTTTGGATTTCTTTTTATTAAGGATCTTTGTAAGATCATAGGTATTGGTGCTGGTAGAGGGTAATATAGAGCGGTTAGATGATGAAGGGTTTTCTAGTTGGTTGAAATCTTTCAATAGTTTGTCTAGATAGGTCTTTTGAAGGTGAGGATCATCAAGTCTTTTGATAGCTTCAAGAATGAATTCCTGGTCTTGGGTTAAGACGTTGATTTGTTTGGAATTTGTAGAGGTATCTAAAGCGGCACTGGTAGTTGCTATTTCATCAATTTGAAATTCTTCTTCAGAAGTGTTTGAAGAAGAGTGGTCAGTGTCGGTAGCTTCAACGTAGAGATTTTGTAGTTGGTTGATGATATCTTCATCTATTTAAAGCTCATGAAGTGTACAAAGTGAAGAAATAACTATTGAAGATTTTACAAAAAAACATTGATGATTGGAAAATCCTAAAAATTTCTCAAACTCAGATTTATCAAAAATCTAAATATGATATTTTCAAAACAGATTTTACTATCAAAACTGAGGAACGAGATATTCAGCTTACAAAACCTTTTGAAACCATCCAACTCCTTTCTCAAAAGTCCTTACAAAACATCTAGCCAGAAACTACAAATATATTCATGTTGGCCTTGTCCAAGTCGGAATAAAACCCCTCACAACAGAAGGTCTAAACACCTCCATCCTAGTTGTCCTAAGGGTAGGAAGACAGATTAGATAATAGATGAATGCAACTGAATGGTGTAAGTCCCGTTTGAGTCTTAAGGGCAATAAATTCATATAACCTGCAGCCTGTTTCCTAGTTTATCTTTCTTTTCTATGGATTCTGTTTTCCACAGGACTACTTCTATTTCAGCTTCCTCCACCTCTGAATCTTCTGAAAGTAGAAGAATTGTACAAAGTGAAGAAATAACTATTAAAGATTTTATAAAAAAACATTGATGATTGGAAAATCCCAAAAATTTCTCAAACTCAGATTTATCAAAAATCTAAATATGATATTTTCAAAACAAATTTTACTATCAAAATTGAGGAACGAGATATTCAACTTACAAAACCTTTTGAAACCATCCAACACCTTTCTCAAAAGTCCTTACAAAAACGTCTAGCTAGAAACTACAAATATATTCATGTTGGCCTTGTCCAAGTCGAAATAAAACCCCTCACAAAAGAAGGTCTAAACACCTCCATCCTAGCTGTCCTAAGGGATCCTCGATTTCAAAACTTCCAAGACTCTCTCCTTAGTTCTATTGAGTCTAGCCTTTGCAGTGGCCCTGTATCTTTTGACTGTTATCCAAACATTACCATATCTCTCAAAGACAAAAATATTCTACAGAGTATGCTATTACCATATCTCTCTTTCAAACTCGTGTCCGTTTCCTAGGCCATTATATTTGCCAAGGCACTGTAACACCAATAGAGATGTCCCTTACCTTTACAAACAAATTTCCTGATAAGATCACCGATAAAACCTAATTGCAAAGGTTTTTAGGCAGTCTTAATTATGTTTTAGACTACTACCCCAATATTAGCCGTCTAGCAAAACCCTTACATGATAGGTTAAAAACAAACCTTATTCCTTGGTCCGACCTTCATACCAACCTCGTAAAACAGATCAAGAAACAGGTCCAAACCATTCCCCTCCTCCATCTAGCTAACCCATTAGCTCCTAAGATAGTTGAGAATGATGCCTCTAACCTAGGATATGGTGGAATTCTCAAACAAGTTCAAGATGACAAAGAACAGATCCTCCAATACACATCCGCCCACTGGAATAATTGCCAGAAAAATTACTCTACTATAAAAAAGGAGATCCTTTCAATTGTTCTTTGTATTACAAAATTTGAAAGTGATTTACTAAATCAAAAATTTCTTCTACGTGTTGATTGTAAATCCACAAAAGAAGTTCTGCAAAAAGATGTCCAAAATCTTGCTTCAAAACAAATTTTTGCCCGATGGCAAGCTATTTTAAGCATTTTTTACTTTGATATTGTGTACATTAAAGGAGATTCAAATTTCATTCCTGATTTCCTAACCCGAGAATTCCTTCAAAACAGGTCTTGATGCCTCCGAAAGCCAAGGCCAAAGACAAGAGGAAAGCCCCTCAAACCCAGCCTACAAAACCAGAGAGCCCCAAACCCTCTACAAAACTCATGTCTTCAGCTATTTCAGCTACCAAACCAATCAAATCTTGGTATGAGGTAGTTATTGAAGAAGAAGAAACTACAAAACACCAACAGGACCAAACAGACACAGTTCAACATTGGGTTGACACAATTTCCAAATCGCCAGAATTACTCCTGGCACTACAAAAAGTGTCTCAACAAACCTCTGGTGGTTCTCTCTCTCAACCAGGTAGTATTTCTAAACCACTTTCAAAACATCAAGGAGGCATTTCCACTTCAAAACCCCTCCTTTCTTTACAACAACCCATTTTTCCAAAAACCAAATCCAAATATATTTTCAAAACTATTTTTCAAAATATTATAATTATGGAAGAAGGCTTTTAAAATGAAAACCCTTCCATTGCTGCTTCAAAAATTTTCCCTCCAAATTGATACTACAAACCCTGGAATCTAGCCAAACCACAGTCCTATTATGCCGCAATCCTTGAGATTACTAATTCTGTCAAGGTCAAACACTTCAAACTTCATTCTGATCACACTGAACCGGTATATTCTACATGTATCATTCACAAAATCATTCACCCTAAAGACTGGGGACAACCCTTACATCAACCACTTTCCTTCCCCATACACTTCCGTACAAACCCCCAGGACTTCAATACCACCTATACGTACTGGGATTACCAACAGGCATGGTTCAATGCCTTCCTCTTACAAAATCCAAACCATAGTCATTCTTGGCTTTTCTACTTCCATAATGACATGAATACTACAAACCTCCCCCTCTGGTTCCTTCAATGGTGGGACTACTATGGTTGTCATGTTGATTACCTCAAAGATCATCCTTTGGTTGAAAACGGCTACTTCCATCTCAAAAATAACTTCCAACCAGCCCCTTCTGAAATAAAGTTCTCTTCCTTACTCATTTTCTGTATAAAATTTTTTGTGCCATGGGTATGTTCATGGTTCTATGATTATAATCTACAAAACGGACATCAAGTTCTGGTTCGCAAGTTCAAAATCAAATGGTGAGATTCTTTTGCAGCCGAATCCAAAAGTTCCAAATTAGCAGTTATAGAATGGTTACAAAAACATCAAACAACTCCCATCATTGACCATCATCCTCAATCAAAGTTTCTAGCCACAAAGGGTCAATCGGCAACCCTCCTTGCCGCTGCTAGAACTGAGGAAGAATACCTACAAATAGTCTAAAGCATTATACAAAGCCAAGACCCGAAAACGGTCTTGTCCCAATCCAGCTCATCTGGATCAATATCTCCTGCCATTTCCCTTGGAAATGATAATGAAGATGACTGTTTTGGTATTTTACCACCTATCAAGCGACATTAAGTAAAAAATAAAAAATAAGAAGTATTTTCAAACTTTCTCAGGCTCATCTGTTCAAGAGCCCTATTTTAGGCTCACCTGTTTTGAGTCCCTTTTTATTTTAAGCCTGTGTGTTTGAGGCTTTCTTTTTACAAATATTACCTGTTACTACTACTACAAACAGACAACATCAGTGTCGGTAGCACCAAGACAACAGATGAAGGTCCCATAAAAAACATGGGCATCTTCCTTTTCTGTCATCATATGGGCATCTTCTATCACCACATGGGCATCTTCCTTTTCTGTCACCACCTAATCATAGCGGACAACACCACATGGGTTCACATGGATACTGATGGAATTTCCAAGCTCTTCCAACCAGGCATTTTGGCTTCTTCCATGCCAACTCGTCTATAAAAGGGGACTCCAGATTCTTCAGCAGGCAAACTATCATTTTTCCCGAAGAAAAAACCTTTATTCTCCATTGTAACTCATAACCTGGAACCCATATCAATTCTCCTTTGTACCCAATATCTCTTGTGTTAATTTACAAATTTAAGTAAGATTCTATTTTCATTATTAAGATTCTATTTACATTATTTACATTCTTGTTAAACTTTATGTACATTAAGTATGCTCTATGTTTGATCAAGGATCCTGACATTGTTGGTCTTGCCTTATTCATTCGCATCAGAAATCTGTTTATATTATTTCTTTGATCTTTTCAAAAAATCAGTATATAGGTTGAAAACCTGTGACCCGATCTTTTAGATCATTCTCAGGTATAACAACACTACGTACTGAGTATTTATTTATTATATTTGTTATTTCGGTTATTTGTTTGTTATCTGTTTTTTTTTATCTATTTGTTATCTGTTTTGGTGTATTTATTTAGTGCATTTAATTCTTGTAGAGATATAGGTAGAATAGAAATCTTTTTGGAAGAGAGTTTTGTTAAGAACAAAGTGTTGTCTGCCATGATTAGGTGGTGACAGAAAAGAAAGATGTCCATGTGGTGACAGAAAAGGAAGATGTTCATATGGTGACAGAAGATGCCCATATGATGACAGAAAAGGAAGATGCCCATGTTTTTTATGGGACCTTCATCTGTTGTCTTGCTGCTACCGACACTGATGTTGTCTGTTTGTAGTAGTAGTAACAGGTAATATTTGTTTTAAAAAAAACCTAAAACAAACAGGCTTAAAATAAAAAGGGACTCAAAACAGGTGAGTCTAAAATAAGGCTCTTGAACAGATGAGCTTGAGAAAGTTTGAAAATACTTCTTTTTTTTTTTACTTAATGTCGCTTGATAGGTGGTAAAATACAAAAACAGTCATCTTCATTATCATTTCCAAGAGAAATGGCAGGAGATATCGATCCAGATGAGCTGGATTGGGACAAGACCGTTTTCGGGTCTTGGCTTTGTATAATGCTTTGGACTATTTGTAGGTATTCTTCCTCAGTTCTAGCAGAGGCAAGGAGGGTTGTCGTTTGAGCCTTTCTGGCTAGAAACTTTGATTAAGGATGATGGTTAATGATGGGAGCTGTTTGATGTTTTTGTAACCATTATGTAACTGCTAATTTGGAACTTTTGGATTCGGCTGCTAGAAGATCCAAAAGTATGTGTGTGTGTGTGTGTGTGTGTGTGTGTATAATTCTGATTTTGGTTCAAAAAACTATTTTATTCATTTTTGTTTGTGAGAGGAGAGAGATACTTGCTAAAAACAGAGTGAAAACTATTGATTAGCCACATTTCGACAACTTAGTTCATTCAACGAGAGAAGTTCCATGAAGGAATTTTTATACCTTATTGAAGAAATGTAGTTCCACATTTCTGGTTGTGACCATGAAGGTACTATGACCTTCAATTCAATCACCCTTTAAAGAGTTGGTAGCTCCACATTTCTGATTGTCAAAAATATTTAGCAATCTAATCATGCATTCATCATAAACTGACATTGTCACCTTGCTCATGTACAATAGAAGCTGAGAGAATGCCAAGATCACGATTTAAGAATGTCAATGCAGACTCACACTCTGAAATTATTCTTGGAACAGGAGCAACTTTTGTTTCAGATGACCCAACAGCAAGAGCTGAATGTGAGTCTCTAAGATTTCTTAAATTCCCTACGAACTGCCACAAAAGTAGAAAAATATTGATTCAAAAAGAAAAAATGGTAACTTAGCTTGTTTTCTTGATATAAATTCAAGATGAGTAATTAACTGTAAATGGCTTTGAGATCAAATGCAACATCGCCAAAAATCATTATCACCAATCAGATTATATGATATGTGAAGGAATTTTTATACCTTATTGAAGAAATGCAGTTCCACATTTCTGGTTGTGACCATGAAGGTACTATGACCTTCAATTCAATCACCCTTTAAAGAGTTGGTAGCTCCACATTTCTGATTGTCAAAAATATTTAGCAATCTAATCATGCATTCATCATAAACTGACATTGTCACCTTGCTCATGTACAATAGAAGCTGAGAGAATGCCAAGATCACGATTTAAGAATGTCAATGCAGACTCACACTCTGAAATTATTCTTGGAACAGGAGCAACTTTTGTTTCAGATGACCCAACAGCAAGAGCTGAATGTGAGTCTCTAAGATTTCTTAAATTCCCTACGAACTGCCACAAAAGTAGAAAAATGTTGATTCAAAAAGAAAAAATGGTAACTTAGCTTGTTTTCTTGATATAAATTCAAGATGAGTAATTAACTGTAAATGGCTTTGAGATCAAATGCAACATCTCCAAAAATCATTATCACCAATCAGATTATATGATATGTGAAGGAATTTTTATACCTTATTGAAGAAATGCAGTTCCACATTTCTGGTTGTGACCATGAAGGTACTATGACCTTCAATTCAATCACCCTTTAAAGAGTTGGTAGCTCCACATTTCTGATTGTCAAAAATATTTAGCAATCTAATCATGCATTCATCATAAACTGACATTGTCACCTTGCTCATGTACAATAGAAGCTGAGAGAATGCCAAGATCACGATTTAAGAATGTCAATGCAGACTCACACTCTGAAATTATTCTTGGAACAGGAGCAACTTTTGTTTCAGATGACCCAACAGCAAGAGCTGAATGTGAGTCTCTAAGATTTCTTAAATTCCCTACGAACTACCATAAAAGTAGAAAAATGTTGATTCAAAAAGAAAAAATGGTAACTTAGCTTGTTTTCTTGATATAAATTCAAGATGAGTAATTAACTGTAAATGGCTTTGAGATCAAATGCAACATCTCCAAAAATCATTATCACCAATCAGATTATATGATATGTGCACGGTAGCGATATGGACGTGAGTCTAGCAACAGAGGTGAGTTGTGGCAGAAGCAGGGGCACGTTGAGACACATGGACGTGGATCATGCTTTGTCGCCAAGTTGTTATAGAATAAGTCAAGTTAAGTTTGTTTTAATTAGGTTGTTAGCAGATAATAAAGATTCCTTTCAGGAATCGCTAATTACTTTCCTACTTTCCAACATTATTGTTATTCATTCATGTATATAAAGCCTGAGGGCATTCAATAAAGGATATCTCAGAAATTATCCAAAGTTATTGTCCTCTTCTTTCCTGCTTCTTCTACTTCTTTCTAAATTTATACTCATCAGTGGTATCAAAGCCAGGTTATCATGGACACTCGTAGAAAAAGCAATGTCGAATTCCTCAACGAGGTCAATGAAGCCTTAACTAGGCATGAATCAAGTTTTGATCAAGTAAACTATGCTTTACAAGTAGTGTTAACTGAACTCCAAGCCCTTCACACCATCCAAAATCCAAATCCTAACTCTCCTGAAATCAACCCATTCGCACCAGAAGGATCATCACAATTCCACACTTCCCATTCTCTTAACACCAATGGTCAGTCGCATCCACAACTCAAGCCCTCTTTTCCACGTTTTGATGGTAATGATCCTACAGGTTGGGTGTATAAAGCAGAGCAATATTTTGATTTTCCGAACATTGCACCTGCTCAACAAGTCCAGTTAGCCTCTTTCCACTTAGATAGAATTGCCCTTCAATGCCATAGATGGCTGAACAAGTTTCAAGGACCCCTCATGTGGAGCGAGTTTGTCCAGGCAATTTTGCTACGCTTTGGACCCACATAATACGAGGACCCATCAGTCACTCACGCGTCTCAAACAAACCACCACTATGGCAGCCTACCAATAAGCCTTTGAAAGACTCTCCCATCAAGTTCACGGCCTACCTGAAAGTTCCTCATTGGATGTTTTGTTGCTGGTCTTCGAGATGATATCCGTATCAATGTCAAGATCAAACAGCCTCACACATTGGCAGATGCAATCAGGGTTGCGCGACTGCTTGAGGAGCACAATCTATTACATACGAAAGCCAGCCTTCCAACCCGATCATCACACACTATGCTGACGTCCAGGGTGCCCACCAAGTCAATAGCGGGAGTTTTAGGACCACCACCATCACAGCGAGCAACTCCTCCAACATCATTTCGAAGGATAACCAATCAAGAAGCTAGGGAACGAAGGGAAAAAGGGTTGTGTTACTATTGTGATGAGAAATTCATTCCAGGCCATCGCTGCGAACGCCCACAGATGTTTATGATCAAAGACACTTCCCACACGAGCCTTGAGGAAGGCACTGATGATTCTCAAGAAATGATGAATTATGAAGACATACCAGAAATCTCGTTTCATGCCATTGTTGGTGCCTAACGCCCCCAAACCTTACGTGTGTTGGGAAATTTAAGGAACAAGAATGTAATAGTGCTCATCGATAGAGATAGCACTCACAACTTCATTGATCAAGCGGTGGTCTCTAAGTTTGGATTGCCAATAAACCGCAGCAAATAGTTTCAGATCATAGTTGCTAACCAGGAGAAGATTACCTGCAATGGACAATGCCAAGGTCTCACACTAAACATTCAAGGGCAAACAATCACTGCCAATTACTATATCCTTCCAGACAATGCTTGTCAATTAGTGTTGGGTGTACAGTGGCTTGAAACCCTTGGCCCCATTGAAATGGATTTCAAAAAGCTCACTATGAGCTATAAAAAGCAAGGAGAAACACACATCCTTCATAGACTAAGGCACACAAACAATGCAGCTTTCACATGCAAAAAGTTCCAAGGGCTACATGGGATTGGCTTTTTCCTTTAAATCATTCTCTCGTATCCCAGTAATAACATTATACACCACCCTCCTAAGATGAATAGCCTTCTTTCCAAATTCTCTCACGTGTTTGAACAGCCTACCAGTTTACCTCCCAAAAGATCCAATGACCATCACATACCATTGCAGCCAAATTCAGGACCAGTAAGTATTAGACCATACCGATATCCCTATTACCAAAAAACAAAGATAGAGAGAATGGTGCGAGAACTTTTAAAGTCAGATTTGATAAGGTCAAGTAATAGTCCATTCTCATCACCTGTTTTACTGGTTAAAAAAGCAGATGGAGCTTGGCAATTTTATGTGGACTATCGCGCCTTGAATGAAATTACCATTAAAGATAAATATCCTATCCTAGTGATCGATGAACTTTTGAATGAACTGCATGGATCCTGGTACTATTCCAAATTGGATCTACGGTCCGGCTATCATCAAATACGGGTACGAGAAGGAAACATCCCTAAAACAGCTTTTTAAACACATGAAGAGTATTATGAGTTTGTCGTCATGCCATTTGGTCTCACTAACGCCTCCGCAACTTTCCAAAGTCTCATGAATGACCTTTTTCATCCCTATCTCCGGAAATTTATTTTGGTTTTCTTCGATGATACTTTAGTATACTCTAAATCATGAGAAGACCATCTCACTCATTTGCAAACTGTTTTGCAAATTTTGGCAGACAATAAATTGTTTGCTAAAGAGTCCAAGTGTCGATTCGAAGTTACACAAGTCGACTACCTAGGCTATATCATTTTAGAAAATGTTGTTTCTGTTAATCCTTAACATGCAAGAGTCTATTTTCATAATTGTTTAATTAAATTGAAAAATGGATGCAACAAAGCAAGTTTATTTGCCACGGTCGTTGAGTGGCCTACACCGACAACAACCAAGGGAGTCCATGGATTTTTGGGGTTGGCTGGGTATTATCAAAAATTCATTCGTCACTTTGGAAGTTTAGCAGCACCGCGTACCCGATTGCTGACCAAGGAAGGATTCCAATGGAATGAAGAGGCTGATATGGCTTTTAGATGGTTGAAGACAACCTTAACTAATCCACCGATCCTGCGCCTGCCAGATTTTTCTCAAAGCTTTGTGATTGAATGTGACGCTAGTTGCATTTGAATTGGAACAATTCTCTCCCAACAAGACCAACCAGTGGCATATTTTAGTAAAGCACTGAAAGGTTCCTCCTTAACCTTATCCACTTATGAAAAAGAGATGTTGGCCATCATTAAGGCTATTAAAAAATGGCGACCATATCTGCTTGGAAAACCATTCACGGTTCGCACAGATCAGGGGAGTCTCAAATATCTCTTGGAGCAACGAATCACTATACCCGCACAAGCACGTTGGCTATCTAAGATACTGGGATATGATTATGTGATTGAGTACAAAAAGGGAACTGAAAACCAAGGAGCAGATTCATTGTCCAGGGTGGTGGAATTCCAGTTTTTATCTACTCTACTACACAAGCAGACTGGTGGCCGACCCTACAACAGGAAGTGTAGCAGGAACCATTTTATGCTAACTTCAAGTCAACCAACCCATTCATGATCCAACGAGATGGAGTGTGGTTCAGGAAAGGTAAGGTCTTTTTAAGTCCCACTTCCACTCTCCACAAATCTTGATCAACTGTCATGCAACCCCTATTGGTGGGCATTTTGGGTTCCATAAAACGCTCGCCCGTATAAAGCAAGATTTATTTTGGCCAAATATGCACCGCACAGTAAAAGAATTCTTGCAACAATATGAGAGGTGTCAACGTTTCAAAACTAATTGCATGAAACCAGTAGGGTTACTCCAACCTCTACTAATGCCAAACCAAGTCTGGACAGACATCTCCATGGACTTCATCGAAGGATTTCCCTCCTCTCATGGATACAGCTGCATTATGGTGGTTGTGGATCACTTATCTAAGTATGCCCACCTCATTCCATTGAAGCATCCCAATACAGCCATAATTGTTGCCAAAGCTTTCATCTCCAACATAGTTCGATTGCATGGCATTTCTACCTCTATTATTAGTGACCGCGACAAGGTATTTCTTAGGACCTTTTGGCGAACACTATTTCAATTCCAAGGCACTCAATTATGTATGAGCTCTAGCTACCATCCTCAATCGGATGGCCAGACCGAAGTGGTTAACCGGGTCCTAGAACAATATTTACGTTGATTTGCAGGGGACCAACCACGAACCTGGTTTGACTAGGTTCCTTGGGCAAAATTCAGCTACAACACCTATGTCCACTCTTCCACTAAGGTAACACCATTTGAGGTGGTGTACAGTGTTCCACCTCCTAGCTTATTAACTTATGTTCTTGGCACCTTTAAGGTTCAAGCAATGGATGAGCACCTTCGTGATTCAGGTTATATTCTCCATGAGCTACGAAGGAATCTTTTGCTCGCTCAAAATCGAATGAAATGTCAGGCTAATCAACATCGTCGGGATGTTTCCTTTGATATTGGTGATTATGTGCACCTAAAACTACAGCCTTACCACCAGACTTCAGTAGCCTTTCGAAGCTCTATGAAACTGGCTCCATGATTCTTTGGACCTTTCAGGTCATTGCAAAAGTAGGATTAGTGTCCTACAGATTAGCGTTACCTTCAAATTCGCAAATTCATAACATATTCCATGTCAACTTGCTACGAAAATATTTGGGGTCCATTCCCCCCACAATTACTCAGCTTCCTCCTATTTCAAAGACTGCAACTATCCTTCCGCAACCTGAAGCTGTCATTGACCGTCGGGTAGTTCACAAAGGGCAATACCGTCCTAACCTGAAGATGCCACTTGGGAGGACGTAAGGCGATTTACCAAGACATACCCTACTTTTATCCTTGAGGATAAGGATTGTTAAGGGGGCGGGAATGATATGTGCACAGTAGTGATATGGACGTGAGTATAGCAACAGAGGTGAGTTGTGGCAGAAGCAGGGGAACGTTGAGACACATGGACGTGGATCATGATTTGTCGCCAAGTTGTTATAGAATAAGTCAAGTTTAAGTTTGTTTTAATTAGGTTGTTGGCAGATAATAAGGATTCCTTTTGAGAATCGCTAATTACTTTCCTACTTTCCAGCATTATTGTTATTCATTCATGTATATAAAGCTTGAGAGCATTCAATAACGGATATCTCAGAAATTATCCAAAGTTATTGTCCTCTTCATTCCTACTTCTTCCTAAATTTATACTCATCATTATAGTATAACAATGCAGGAGAGCATAGTTATCAAGAATATAATAACTCCACCTGTAGGGTGCTAGATGATTTTCTAGCACGAAAACACATCCGATATATTTGAGCACAATATTAAAAACAAAAAAGAAGGAACAAGAGTAAAACTCAAATTGTTCAAAAGCATCTAAGCTAGCCATATAAATTCAAATCTATAGCAGAAACCAAATCAAATCTTCATATTAAACCATATAAATTCATTTTTTTTTAAGAAAAAAAAAAGAACAATAGAAGAACAAAACTTCTAGCTCTAGTTAGGTCTCCATAATTTAGTGTCCAAGAAAACTGCCTTGGTGGAAAACAAATCACGTTCTCCCTTGGTCTAAAACCACATTTTCTTTAGCATAAATTGATGGAAAGAACGCAAGTTTCCAAGGCAACATTGCTTTGCCAAGGCTGGGTCAATGTTGCCTATACGAGCCCTTTGAAGTTCATCTCCCACATTTTCTCTTACTTTTCTCCTTTCAGTACCATATAATGTTAGTGATAATTCTCATATTTGCTATACAAAGATTTTCTAATGCTTCATGTTCCTAATCTAATATGATGCCCCAACACAATTGAGAAAATCTTTCTTGGCATTTCAACCTCTTCAGAAATTTAAAACGGAAATTGAGGGCCTTTATGGTATTATCAGTCATAACTCTATATGATGATGTATCATTGTGTAGTGACTTGACTGATAAAGTGTTGATAGGATTCAAGAAATATTAATTTTATGCCATGTAACCTTTCAAGAAGATAAACATGAAAAACAAGAAATGATGCTGAGATACCTTCCAAAGCATCTTGTATGCCTCCAACAACCGGTTGGCAACGAGTCCAAACCCATGAAGTTGTGGCACTTCCATCATGTGTAGTGACTTGACTGATAAAGTGTTGATAGGATTCAAGAAATATTAATTTTATGCCATGTAACCTTTCAAGAAGATAAACATGAAAAACAAGAAATGATGCTGAGATACCTTCCAAAGCATCTTGTATGCCTCCAACAACCGGTTGGCAACGAGTCCAAACCCATGAAGTTGTACCTTTATCATAGACTTCCATCATGTGCGTCCAAGGGCGTATTTCCTGAAAAGGTAAACGAAAAATCAGATTACAGTTAAAATATAGCAAGAGAATGCTTGCACTCATTATCATAGACTTCAAGACAAAGATGCTCGAGCATAGCTGCATAGGCTTCCAAGAATAATGTTTTATGCTGAGAACAGTTAAAAAGGTACAACGTGCTAAAGATCTGAGAGAATTTCTATTGAGATTTTCTTAAAACATTTCTATGAAGAGTCATAATCAACAAGACAGAGAAACTCAACAAATGGGCATAGCAACTCATAATACCTAATGCATGAAAGAGATCCAGCGTAATGTAGAAAGTTTTTTGTTCAGATATGTTAGGATGGAGCAGAGAAAACACAAAAAATAAATTGAATGATCTTGAAATTCCCAAAGAGATTCCTAGAAACTTCTTCGTTTACATTCAAGCAGACATGATGATTAAACTTATAAATTGTGATCTAGCAGAGAAAATTCAGACCTTAGTGTATATGACATTGAATGACCTTGCAATTTCCAGAAAAGATTCCAAATGTGCCTGGAGTCCGATTCCACCTCAGCAAACTCCTCGTCTGGATTGTATGCATGCTAATAAAACATATATGCATTGCACAGAGTTAAAAACGGGGTGAAATCAGATATGAATGAGATGAAAAAAAAAAGAGTTGCATTAATACTTAGAGCATTGGTATTCAGAAAAAGAACAATTTGTTAAAAGGTGGGAATTTAAGAATTAATATTATATTTTCAAGGCAGGGAAATGTAAATACAATAAGAACAGTTGTTTTAAAAGATCATAACAATAGTTTCTCCAAAAATGGCAACATCATGTCTAGAGCAACAAATCTAATTAACACTATGCAGAAACTCTCTTCCCGAAAGTGCACACAGTGTGAATTGTAGACGTGATAATGTAAATTGATCGAACAAGAGAAATGCAAAGGGCCCTTTTGAAGGGAAAAGAAAAATAAATAAATAAATAAAATGAATCGAGATTTGGATAAACCTTAGATGCCAAATCATTAACCTTCTGCTGAAGATTCAGAAGTATTTTTGACTGTTCTGCAAGCTTTGTATCCAACTCAGATACATCTGGTCTGCAAATGTACTTCAATAAAAGGAAGGTAATGTTACTACATCTTGTGACATGAAAAAGAATAATCATCATTTATCAGTATAAATGAAAAGGGATGATCATGTCATATGTTTGGCATCAGCATTGATAGTTGTGTTCTATAAATTGCTTTTATATGTCTTCTTCAGGACTTACAATGGAATTCATTCCATATAAAACAAGTTATCAATAAACTTGGTTGTCTAGGGAAAAGATTATAACACTTTTCTAGGTAATCTACCTAGGGTCAGACTTGAAAATCACCAAAGGGGTTGTCTTTGATAGCAGTTGACAGGCATGGTTTAATATACTTAAACAAGAAGGGTGAACAGGCAAAACGAGAGAGGAGATTGACATAATCTTACAATGGATATATGGATTGAATCTGCACATCAGCAGGGAACAGCTTGCACTCCTCTAGAAAATTAGAGCTTGTTTCTCTGCAATAGAATCTACGAGTTGTATGTCTTTCGCCACCTGTTCATCTACACTGCAAAATAATACAAACAAATTTCATAAGAACAAAGGACGCAAGGAAATGCAGGCAATAAAGGTTGCAACATTAAGAGCTGATGAAACTAATTCAAACAGCAAACTTTAAGCAAAGTCAACCTCCATTCTAGATTATTAGCATATCTGCTAGCCTCCACGTGATCTACTATTAGGCGAAGCTTTTCAGTTCTGTCTTCATAGCTTCCTTGCCCCTGAAACACAGAGGCATTAACATTGCACTCACTTGAGATTAGGACATCTAACATATGATTCCAAGTTGACTTGCTCATAATATTTTTAATCTTCACTTTTTGAAATCTAGACATTTCAATTCATTTGAAAAATGCACAATCTTTTACCTCACCAGCCATTCATCTATTGGTCGATCTTAAAATTGTAGTTTATACAAACTAGACATAAGCATGTGCATCACTTGTAAAGCGTGAAAGGATATTAAATTCATAAGTTACCAGGGTTCCTACTGAAAGGTTGTGTTAGAGTTAAGAAGGGTTATCAACTGCACATAATGTCATTGAAGCAAACTAAGAAGTGAAATGTATGAAAACTTACTTAATAAAAAGGTACAATTATTGATCAAAAGATAGCTTTTTCATACACAAAATTAAGCAACCTACTTGGATGACTTCTGTGTCTAAAGTTGAAGTGATGCCCAGAAACATTGCAATCTCTGCCAGATCTGCAAAAAAATGCTCAGTTAGTTTTGAATTACAAGTTGCAGCAGCAGTAATATAATCACAAATGTTAATGAGCCTTTTTGATATTATTACAAAGAGCCGGATAAAAGAATGACAAAAACAGAGATGTCGCCATACCCGGATAAAAGAATAGTTATAAAAATACAACATAGAAAACCTATAGGTATATTAAAAGGCCAAAGTCCAAAAATTTAGACTGGCAATGATAGAAAATTCTCACACCAAGCTTTTCCCTGAATCCATTTTATGAAGAAGAGGAAATGAAATTTTGTAAAATACTCATTGTAGACAAAAAAAAAAAGGCAATACAATTCACTTTCTAAATAAGCTAGTTAAGGATAAATTGGAGTGGGTTTGGATTCTGACTGAGATATCCTAGAAGAAAATAAGTTGTACAATATCTGTCTAAATCCACACTCTACAATCAGGTATCATGTTGAAACAAGAAGAGTTGGAAGTTCAAAGAAATGAAACTTCAAAGAAATAATATTACCTGATAAAAAAACTACAAATGGGCTTGTGATGACCGATAAAGATTTTGGAAGACTATAGACAATGGATGTTTCTCAACAAACTCCCAGAGGAGTATGAAATAACCACTACCAACTTCATATACGTGATTAACTTAAGAATTCCAACCATTAGATTGAAGCTCAAACTGCTATTGATAACCTTTTTACCAAGGAGAATCAGTTTCTAAAAGAAAGCACGAAATCCATTTGCCCATCAAGGAAATATTTAGTTCATTGAAAGTCCAAGATTCCAAGTCTCCATGGGTTCAAGGAATAACATCACTGGAAATCTATGCGTATATATGAAATCCCCACTAATGAACCATGATTCTCATTACAATGGCAAGAGAATTCTAAACATGATCCTCAGAGAATTTTAAACATGACCCTCACAACAACCCCACATAAAAAAGACTCGAGTAACAATGAGAAAAGACACTAAAATCTATATCAAGTCCATCATATTCTATGATCCGATTGTTTTTTACTCCAACTATGCAATTGTTAGATGTACAATAAAAAACGAAAGGTTGACTTTCTGAAGGTTAAATATATAAAAAGTAACGGAAAGAAAAGGCTTAAATTGGATACGAGCAGTCTCTTCTTCACGATCCATAGTATCCCGTTGTAGATTTAGCTGTGAGAATGGCGATTTATCACCCAATAACCTGCAATTCAGAGTACCAAAGATTTTTAAATGCCCTTCAGACAGCAAATTCATTATTTCCTTACAGAGAAACTAACATGTCTAGCACTATATATATATATATGTCCAAATTTCTGGGTCAAATAGACGATTCTCAGCAACCAAACAATCAAGAATCACCAAGTAAAGTAGACATACATCATCAAAGAAGTAACATGGTAAATCTCCCAAATTAATTTTCTCCTTGACCCGCATTTTCCCAGTAAACAAACAAGCCGGCAACAAAGAGAAGGTTGAAAAAAAAAAAAAAAAGGAAAGGAAATCATAATACATTTGGTTCAATTTTACCAGAAAAGGAAAAAAAAAAGTGACAAAGAACATGATGACGATAATAAGGGCAAATGGGGTACTTGAAACCAGAGCCATTCGAGAAGAGCATAACGTTCCATGCCAGCGAAAAGAAGAAACTGAGCAGGAGCATTGGCTCTTGGATAATTCAGCATCCCCAGTTTTCTCTGTATCTCTTCCATTTGCTTCGCTGCCATTTCTTTTCTTCTATTTCTTGATTTTGATTCAGTAGTTGATCTTTTGCTTCTTTTTTTCAATGGAGTGGAGAGACAAAGTACAACTCTGGTTGTTGTTAGAGATGTGCACTTACTATTTCTATGTTTGCTTCACTTCGATATGAGTGAATTACAAGGGCAGCTCCAATGGAGCAGCTAAACGAGAAGCTAAATGTTTTTAACTTTTTATTTGTTTCATTGATAACTATTTCTACATTTAATTATAGAAATGGTAAAAATAATAACTGTTGGCCAACGGCTATTTTTATAGCCGTTGGCCAACAGTTCTTTTTTTTCTTTTTTTTTCTTTTAAATATAGAAAAACTTTTCTATAAATACATGAATTTTCTATAACCTCCTCCTCCTTTCTTTCTTGATGAATTTCCAAGTTCGTTCCTCTAGTCTTGAAATGGTCCGTTAGGCCTCTTCTATTCGGAGTTTCTAAACTATCCTTTTCAAATGTTTTTTTATTTTATTTTTTTTAATAGGAGAGGTTGAGAATTTTTATTACAATGACATATATTTTAAGAGAAATAAAATTACTATAACGAAAAAACTACCACAAGACTAAGTTGCAATCTTTTTTATTCTATTATTTGTTTGGTATTAAGATGCATGGTATTTTTAAAAAATATTTTTCAATTAAAAATATATTTAAAATTTTTTAAAATTTTTTTTATATTAACACATCAAAATCATCCAAAAATCACCTAAAAAGATTATTTTGATTCTTTTTAGACAAAAATTAATTTTAAAAACACTTTAAAAAAATAGATTGTAACACAAAAACAAATACTTGTTAATGTATGTTTTGTATTGTTATGTATGATGTGTTTTTAAAAGTGTTTTTTAATCAAAAATATATTATACTGATAATTTTTTATATTTTTTTAATATTTATACATCAAAACCATCCAAAAATACTTAAAAAATAATATTTTGTTACTTTTCACTTGGAAAATGTTCTTAACCCTTATTTTTCTTCATATTCATAC
Organism: Populus alba x Populus glandulosa; assembly: GCA_033617975.1. Classification (NCBI taxonomy): domain Eukaryota; kingdom Viridiplantae; phylum Streptophyta; class Magnoliopsida; order Malpighiales; family Salicaceae; genus Populus; species Populus alba x Populus glandulosa. The sequence continues at coordinate 7,486,182 of CM066161.1, forward strand.
CTCAAATTAACATCTATTGAAAAAGACACTAAAAGATAGGTTTACAAGGAATATGTAATTGTCCTTATGATTGAATATCCCTCAAATTGCCCATTTGTCCTTGCCTAAAATTTTAAATGATAAAATTGTGTATTTGATGACTAATTTTGATAATGTTTTTGTTTATGTGTCTTATAATTGTACTATCTATTTAAGTTATACAGAAGCCCTTCTTTATATTCTAAATGCTTATAGGAATTTATTTCCAAAAAGGATATAAGATGTACTTATAAAAATTAGTTATTTTTTTAGAGATATTTTTTCAAACAAGTTGCATACTTAACACATAAAATAGCTTGAAAAGAACTTCATAGAGATAATTTGCAAACTTGAAATGATCTTCCATTCCTTCTTCTTCAACTTAATGAAGTATTTGCCCATTCATTTAGTGTATAAGGAAAAAGTTAAAGGTTATCTACAATACAAATAGATGTATTAATTCGAGAGATTAGGGATTGCATGTAGTCTTAGTAATTGTCCTTTGCCTTTTTTTTTTTCTAAACAATAAGTTATTCATCTTCAATTACTTATATGCAGATACTTATTTAACCTTAAAAAAAAGGTTAAACACAAAGCACATGTTGAGACTTCAATATGTGAGGCTTGTATTATTAAAGAGATTTCAATATTTTTCTTATATTATTTTGAGCCTCATTTAAGGACAAGAATCAATCACATTCTAAAAAATGATGGTGGTGGTGAACTGGCTTCATGTAAGAATTTGTCAATATTTGTCATCCCAAATTACCATTATTAAATAATATAGTTAGGAGAAGATATTTGACAAACATCGAATTCAAATAAGCAAATAATTATATGTTATTTAACTGTGATGAATTTACATAGTTTGTTCCAGTAAGTAAATTTTACAATTATATAAAATATTTTTAAAAAACTTTCTCTTATATTCTCTTATAAAATAAACTTAGTTAACTTTCTTGTAAGCAACATTATCAATTATTTTTATCGCAATATTTAAATGTTAATGAATCTTAAATTTAACAATTATAAGATGAACAATTTATCACGTGATTTTAAACACATGTGAGTATTTAATAATTTAGAACTCATAAGTTTAGATTCAGTTATGTTTTTTCTTTGACCATTAATGTTATTTAACTGTGATGAATTTACATAGTTTGTTCCAGTAAGTAAATTTTACAATTATATAAAATATTTTTAAAAAACTTTCTCTTATATTCTCTTATAAAATAAACTTAGTTAACTTTCTTGTAAGCAACATTATCAATTATTTTTATCGCAATATTTAAATGTTAATGAATCTTAAATTTAACAATTATAAGATGAACAATTTATCACGTGATTTTAAACACATGTGAGTATTTAATAATTTAGAACTCATAAGTTTAGATTCAGTTATGTTTTTTCTTTGACCATTAATGGTTGTTAACTTTAATCAGATGTTTAACATGGGAGCCAATATGAATAGAATAAAATTTCTATATTTGGATCCTAAAAGAAAAGTCAAGTGTTATAATGAGTATTTTATCAATTGATATGTCTTCCATACTAAAAAGTATGATGAGGGTATAAAGATCTATAACAATGGAATTTATATAAAGGGTTCAATATCCAATAAGTTTGAAGTTGGTTATTATGACAAGTTACAAGATGTTAATGAATTGTGATATTATAGGTCGAAGGATGCAATGTTTTTATTCAAATGTTATTGTTATGATACAAATAGAGGAATTAGAGTGGATCTTCACCATGGTGTGGTTGAAATAAATAAAAGAGATAGACTTTACAAAATCAACGATGTTTTCATTTATGTAAAATAATGCCAACAAATGTATTATGCATACACTTCTTCATTTAGAAATGATCATAATAGAGTTGATTGTGTTGGGTTCCCGAATATTATACATGTAACGGAAATAATAAAACAAAATTATTTAGGAGTCATCAAGATCCTGTTAGACAGATCTAGAGTTGTTTAAGTATTTATTACCTAAAGATTTGATCTTCTTCAGCTTTGAATAATTCTTTAAAGGTCGAGTGTTTGCAAACCACAAATCATCTAATTTTTCGGCTTCCAACAGTAATCCACACCAACTACTAATGATAAATATCCTAAATTCTTATTTAGAAGAGATGGATTGTTATGCCTAGAGTCTCAGCTCTCTATTATGGGACTTACATAATTTTTTTTTTCTAACAAACAACAACTTCAAAAAAATAAAAGGCATAGTTTACTATTTATTTATAGGAAAATTTGAAAAAACCTATAAATTAACAAAATATTAATTTGTCCTTTAAATAATATCCATATATTATTTAAGGATAATTTTAGAAATAATCAATAAAGTCTCTACTTGATTATTCTAGGACTAGAATTATAATTCCTAAATTAAATACATTCTAGTGCTTAATTTCTAAAATTATTTTCAATCAAGTCACGCTTGATTAATTATCACAATTAAATTTCTAACTAATAGTTTATAATGTATGTGACTCATCAAGTTCTTAATATGTTGGCCCAAATATAAATTCTAATTCTAGTTAAATAGAATTAAATAAATTAAATATTTCAATTTATTATCAATTCAATAATTGATTAATTTATATTTGAAGATCATGTGCATCGTCTAGCAGTATGTCATAATTCCTCAAATATTTAAAAAGTCATTAGTTGTTTGACTTAACCTTTCAACAACCAGTTTCTCAATGTAATTAACATCATTTCATCAATAATATTATGATTTAACATTAAAGCATGGAGTACATCTGACATGTTAAATTATATTTATTCCCTACAAAATAATATTTGATTGTTTAAATAAGATTTGTTTTATTCATTAACAAAAATGCCAATATAGTTTTTTACTCATGACTTTGAACATCAAAAGCAAAAGAGAACAACAATCAAGCAAAAATAATATCATTTAAGGCACAAACATATAGGTAGGAAGCGTCACAGAAGCATGAGTAATAACATCACAAAATGATAACTTATCGCATAAATGGATAAGAAAGTAGAAGCATTATTGATTAAAATTATAAATATTCATAATAAGATAAAGTAGAATATAGACATAAACATGGCGCGGGTCAAAAGAGACCTAGCACACGGGTCTGCAGACCCAGGGGAGTGGTTCTGCAGACTCACTCACCTAGGTTTTTCTAGCCAGGCGCGAAGATCTAACCCTAGTGTTAGGTGTCAGCAGCCTAGGGCTTGTAGCCCCACCATCCCCCCACCAAAATCAGAACTAACCATTTTCTTTTCAACCATCCCTTCAATGCTAAATGCATCTCAATAAAAGAGACAAGCCCACCCTCCCCTAGCAGTCTTTTCAACTTACTGTGGCAAAGGCAGTTGTCATTGCACTACTTTAATCTACAGTATTTTGTGTCTAGGTAAACAATAACAAGGTCACTAAGCTTGTTTAGTATAATAATAATAATAATAATAATGTTCCTGGTTTTTAAGAGTTATAACTTGTAACAAACCCCATTATCTTTTGGTCTGTTGGTGTTAGTATAAAAACCCAATGATTCCTGATGATTTTGGTTGGATGTACTAGAGGATATATATCAGAGCTCAATAAGTCTTGGTGGTTAGTTATTGTGTTCTAATGAATAATCATGATTGAAAAGATAATAGAATATGATGTGCTTATGTGTGAGGGGATGAGGAGGTTCTCCAGCGAGAAAATAATATCTAAAACCTAGTGTATTGTTTCTATCTACATTAGTTGTTGTTATTGAAAATTTTAGTGGTAAGACTAAGATAAGGTAACCTACATAAAGGGGATTTATGATGGGAAGACTTGCACAAATATGTTAGGGACTTTATAGCGACCTAGCCCATGCACAAAAGGATATTCATGGTGGTTGACAATTTCTAATTAAGAGTTGAACTCAAGAACGAGTTCCTTTCAATCTAAAAAGAGTAATGTAGAAACTTTTATTTTTTTAAAGAAAATATACATTATTTTTAGTTAATTTTATGTTTTTCTATTTTATACTATTATGCTTTTTTTAGTTTAGTTTTCCAACTCAATATTACTATTATTTTCTAAGCAAAAGATTGCAATAACTTTTTCTTGCAAAGAGACATGAATGAATAAAATTTAAGTATTTTAAGAATTATTTATAGTTAAGATTTTCTTATTCTTTAAAAATATTTGCTTATAATAAATTTTGTTATGATTCACTCTAATCCTGCGTCACTTATACTATCTATATAATCATTTTTTATTTGATGTGTTATTCATTGAATCAATTAAACTCCATATCTTACTATTGTAGTTAAATAAAACCAATTGAATCAACTAGTAAGACTTTGAAGCTTGGAGACTAATATGCTTAAATATTATTAAACCATTTCTTTTATTGATATGTTACGCATAATATTGGTTCATATAATATTGATTAAATTTATATTATGTCACATATAATATTCATTAAATTTATGAAAATTTAAATATATAATTATCTTTGAATAAAATAAATTATTGATAACATAGGACCCTAGCTAATATAATTTGTTATTCATAATATTGAATATGTTTTGTTTTCTAACTTTTACTTGACACGTTTTAACTATTTAACAATTTGTCTCCTAATTTTTAATTTTGTTATAAATTTATTAGGCAAGGCTAAATAATATGTTATTAGGACCTAACTCCTAAATATGGATTTCATGTTTCAAAAAGTGGAAAATACTGTAGATTTGCTTTCCTTAGGAAAGTATATAATTATATAAAATTGGACTGGTTGTTCCTCTCGTCCGCAGGCAGAGACAGGAAGCCTCTCCCCCCTTATCCTGTCATGTTATCACCTCAATACCAACAAATAACATCCCACCTATCTGTCTCCGTCTCTTCCTCTCCCTCTCTGTGTTTAAATTCCAAATCTTTGTCACTAAACAGATAAGAAGGCTCTTCTTTCATGAATTTCTTTATAGAAAAGACACTGAATTGAATTGAATGGTAAAAGAAGCATACAGTAATAATAATTATAGTAGCTAGCGGTAGACTAGTAGCTAAGGGGAGGATGTCTTGTTTACTGCCACAGTTCAAGTGCCAACCAGACTCTTTCTCTATTCAGTTTAGAAATCTCCAACATCACAGCACCGACCATATCCAGCTCTGTGAGTTGCTCTCTTGCATTCTTTTCTTTTTTTTCTTTATTGTTTACTCACCAATGCCTTTGTTTCAGTTAGAATTCAAATGGGTTTTGTGCGTTTGATTTGGTGTTGCCTTTTCTTGATATTTTATCACAACTGCCTTTGTTTTGACAATAGTTGAACTGGGTTTCTCTTTGTTTTGACCATAAGCAATTTTGAGTGCTTTCGTTTCTATCAGAATTGAAATGGATGTCTTGTTTTGGTTTTGTGTTTTTTGAATGCCGTTGAGTAATGGAAGTCTTGGCTTCGATAATAATTTTTGGAAGATTATGTTTTTGTGTTCTTATAGTTGATATCTAATGACAAATGCTTTAATTAATACCAGAACTGAAATGGGTGGGTTTTGGTTCAATGTGTATTTGATGCCAGCAATCGTAGACATTTTTGTTTCCGTAAGAATTGAGGTGGGTTTGTTTTGGTGTTAAGTTGCATGATAGGCATCCTCAATACATGTCTTTGTTTCAAATAGAATTGAGATGGGTGTGTTCTGCTTCTCCATTCCTGATCTTGTGTTTTCACATTATTCCCTGTTTCTAGAATTTGGAAATAGTGTTTTAACTAAACTTACTTTCTATGGTAGATCTGCAGCAAAATTTAAAATATTTACCCAAAGAAAGTGTGATATCTCTAGGTCTAATAAGGATTTGTTTTCCAATCATGATTCTTTTCAATTTGTGATATTTTTCCAAAACAAATTGTTTCCCAAATAGTTTAGTAGTTGATCGAGTGATGTTTGTTGGTGTAATTTAGTCGTTGAGCTCCTAAGGATTTCAAGATATGGGGATTCTTCATTGTGAACTTTCTTCTTATCTCCAATATTGATAACTGCAAGACATATCTTGGACCTTAGGACAATGGATTTTGTTTTGTGGGGTATCCAGTGTTCCTGCTGTGTCAGCACTATATCAAGAGCTATTGTTCTTCATTGGAACAGATTCCTCTCTCTTGTCAATATGGGCCATTACCATTTCAGGATCCCCTTCTCTAATAGCAGAACCTTGATTGGAAAGGCCAACAAATTCATGCAACTGACCTCTTTTACATGGGAAAGTCTAATTTGTTTTTTGCACAAGAAATAGCTAGGCAAACAATGTTTTTTCAAAAGGAAAGCACGCAGAGATTAAAAAAAAAACAAGTGCTAGATGGGAACTGGAGGCAAGTTTTGATAAACATTTTCATGTTAAGTTTTTTTCTACTGTTGAATTATCTTCTTTAATCTCCTCTATTCTGATTTTAGAATCATCATAACACACTTTAATTACCCTTGACAAGGTTTGGTGACTTCATTACAGATTTGTGCTATTTTATTACCTTCCACCTGAAACAAAAAGCATTTGCGTTATCGAAGTATCATGTTGTCTGCCACTTCCTTCAGAGCTTTCCCATCTAGAGGCTTGCATCTGCTGTTGCTCCTAGGATTAGGTTACTCCCATGTGTTACCCTCATTCAAATTGTCTATTCTTACAACTCCAGGAGCTAATTTTACTTCTCCTTCAGAAATCATACAGATGTTTCACTTTATCATGAGGAAACAATTACTAGCAAACAGACAGTCTCTATAAACATTTTAATTGAACCATGCCTGCAGAAACCTGTTGCTTTATTCAGCGGCACAATTTCCGAGTCTCATTTTTCACAGGGACCAGCCATTCATATTTCCCCTTTCTTGTATCTGCTCTCCACAATAACAGTCTTTCTTTTCTATGGTGGAGGAATCTCTTTCATCCAGAACCATAATATTACCTCAACATACCTCTTTTCCAGAGTAACATAGTTTTTGCAATTAAGGAATGGTGATATGGATTTTATTCACTAAAAATCCAGATTAGAAAATCCTATGAATGGTGAAATTGAAACAAATTGTAATTGTATTCCTATGGCCACATGGAATCACCAAATATTTGTAATATAAGTTCATGCTTTGAGAAAACTTAGTGTGCTTGCTGTTTAATTTCCTCGCCGACTGTTATGCAAGTTTATCTAGCATCTACTGGTTATTTTATTATTTAACTTGTTGCAATTGTAGTTTGTATAAGGGTGCTATTACCACTTGTTTGCATAGATGTTCCTGGTTTTAGTTTGATGTTGTTGCTCCATGTAGAATATTGATTCTAGGGTTGTTGTTAAGTTGCTAAACTTTTGTTCATGATTACATTCATTTAATAGAGCATAAATATGTCAAGATTATCTGGAACATAATTATTGAATGAAGTGCAGTCATTGCTAAGACTATATTGGTTTTATGTTTATTTATGATTTGAGGTCATAGAACTTATTATCATTATTTTTGGTCATGATTGCTTTGTGTAAATTGGCAGCAAAGAATGGGGAGCCATTTTGTTTCCGAGCACAATGTGCTTTGTCCTCTGCATCACCATCAACATCAACTGCAGTGCTCAATCTGGAGAAATTGAGATTGCCTTCTTTAGAATCTCATTCTGATTCAATCGCTGCAAACAGGCCGTGGACATATATAGGGGGAATTGGTCCACCCAAAGAGGTGAGACTTGCATTATTTGGGATATCACTGCAACTACAGTCCACTAAGTTAGTAGCAAGCTCCCTAGATGCTTTGTTTGTCATATTGCCAATCAAACCACAGTCAAAAAAATTTCTACCATTCATCCAGGGCCTCTCTAATCAGATTTTTAGTTTCTATTAGTTTCATCTCTTTTTCAAGCTATTCATGATCTTCTTCTTCTTTTTATCCTGCTATCTAAGTTACAAAATTGCTTGGCCTAATTATTGAACAATCTTTTTGTATATATGTAGTTTCTGCAGTCTGTTTGTTTCTGATATAATCTGTTAATGATCTGTATTAAATGGTGATGTAATCTATTTTCTGCTTTGATATTTGTGCAGCCACTCTTTGGAACTAGTTTAGCCACTGAAACACTTATTATAAATGATGAGGCTGTAATTGCTGCAGCTGCTGCTGAAGCAGTTGCTCTTGCAAGAGCTGCTGTAAAGGTTGCGAAAGACGCAGCTGAAATGGCCAAAAATTACTGTTCTGTGAATACAGAAATTAAAATTCCAATTGCATCCACAGCAGATTCCTTTTCTTCAATGTGGTCTCTGCTTACTGGAAAAGAACGAGCTGATATAATTGGAGTTCCTTTCTCAGCTGAAACTGGACTAAGAGAAGAATGTTCAACTCAATACCCTACCGAAGAATCTGAATGTTTCGGACCAACACATGAAGAACTTGCACTTTTGCAGAAACAGCTTTCTGAGAGTATAGTTGTGCGATCAAAGCGCCAAACACAGAGAAAAGCTAAACGTGCAAGAGCAGCCGAAAAGGCTGATGCAAATTTTGTGTTCATGAAGTCCAGTTCTGCTTGCAAGAAAAAGCATGTGCCCGTGCAAGAGGTAGACCAGTCTGATCCATTGCGTTTTTTTAGAGGAGCCAGCACCTCTTCCAGGCTTCTCAGTGCTACCGAAGAAGTGGAGTTGTCAGAAGGAATACAGGTCTGATTTATGAATAACCAATTTTAATGTTATTTAAAGAACACTTCTTTTTTTAAGGGGGTTTGGTTTAAGAATGCTTCTTTGATAAATTCCAGATGTCAACCATGAAATACATTTTTACAGGAATGAATATTCCTGGTAATTCAGCAATTTGTTCTCGCATGTTTTGAGCTTTTTCACCCAAGAGTCCAGTGTAAACTAATATCTGCTAAAGCTTTAAAGGACCTGGTAGAAGGGAGGTAAATTATCCTAGATGCACTATAAATGGGAGCTAATTTTGTTAGTTGGTTGTTTGAAATTGAAAAAGAAAATTTTTCCCTTGCTATTTTGTGTACCTTCCAGCGCATTAGGTTTCTAGAATAGGAAGCTTCCAACATGTCTTCCTCGAGTTTTTATGCTATGGGTAACTGGAAAAACTGTTACTTCATTCATAACAAAAGAAGATTACTATTATGTGACCATTTGCGAGGAAGTAGAGACTTCAAGTGTTGAAATTTGTATTTTGTATCAGAGATAAATAAGGTTATTGCTGCACTTATATATTACATGCCAATCAGATTTGTGATGTCTCATATTTTGTTAATGTTCTTCAGGACCTACTAAAACTTGAAAGGATCGAGGAGGAGCTTAAGGAGCGATTTGGAGGCAAGCCCACCTTTGCACAATGGGCTGCTGCAGCTAGAGTTGACCAGATGACTTTGAGGAAGCGCTTAAACTATGGTGTCCTTTGCAAAGACAAAATGATAAAATCCAACATTCGGCTTGTTATTTCAATTGCCAAAAATTATCAGGGAGCTGGGATGAATCTCCAAGATCTTGTTCAGGTGTGTAAAACACCAAATGGGGTCAGAGGGTTTTCCTGTATGTTCATCACAAAATATTTCTAGATCCCAATACCAGATAACTGCCAATAAGCACAAGAAAGAAAACACAATATGCACCCCAGTCACACTTTTATGATTATAAATACTCGGATTCGTTATAGTTCCTCCTGTAATACTCCAACTACACCATAAGGTTCCAAATAAATAGAATTAATTAATAAAGAGGAAACAAGGAAACTGAAACTTGTAATAATCCTTGGCATCATGCGTGTAATTCCTAAAACTTATTCTTTTACTTATAGGAAGGATGTCGAGGCCTAGCGCGTGGCGCAGAGAAGTTTGATGCATCAAAAGGTTTCAAATTCTCAACATATGCTCACTGGTGGATTAGACAGGCAGTACGCAGGTCTCTCTCTGATCAATCTAGGACAATTCGCTTACCTGTAAGTTCTACTCCAACTCTCAGTTGTCCTTTTGTCTGACTAAGTTTAAACAATTTGCCTTTAGAAAATGTGATCTAAACATGAGGTAGTAGCTGTATGCTTGCTGTGACCGACTCATTTGCTTATGTCAGTACTAAAAACATATCTTTTGTTCTAACATTTTTTTTCAATATTTTGTGTTTACAGTTTCACATGGTGGACGCAACTTATAGAGTGAAGGAGGCTAGAAAACAATTGTATAGTGAAAATGGAAGACACCCTGATGATAAAGAAGTTGCAGAGGCAACTGGGCTCTCGATGAAGAGGCTCAGTGCTGTACTACTAACACCAAAAGCCCCAAGATCTCTAGACCAGAAGATGGGGTTTAACATGGATCTTAAACTTTCGGTCCGTAATATTCTTTCTCTAATGTACTCTTGGCGTTGCAGTTTTTGCTTAAACTTTTGCAGTCATAGTTGCATCTTTCAGCTTGCTTGGTTTGCTGAAAATTTTGTGCATCATAATCCCCAGGAAGTCACTGCGGATCCTGAAGCAGAAACAGCAGAAGATCTGCTAATGAAGGAATTTATGAAAAAGGACCTGGAGAGGGTTCTGGAAAGTCTCAGTCCAAGGGAGAATCAGGTCATCAGATGGAGATTTGGTATGGAGGACGGAAGGATGAAAACATTGCAGGAGATTGGGGAGTTGATGGGTGTCAGCAGAGAAAGAATCCGGCAAATTGAGCTGAGCGCATTTCGAAAGCTAAAGAACAAGAATAGAACCAAACAGTTGAGGCAGTATTTGGTTTCATAAATCACATCATTCATGAATTGGTTTGCCGAAGAACCTCGCAACCTGCCTAGGGATCCAAAGGGCTTGTCTTTCATGTATATTTATTTCTTAATTTTCTTCAGCGATTAAAATTTTATGTTTCGGGATCTTAGGAAGTTGTTGTGCGTAGAAGCAAATCATTTTCCTGAGTTTTTTTTTACAGTGCACAAAAGGCAAGCTAATTGAAAATGTTTTTCAAAAGTGTGTTTTTCCCATTTTCCTTTTTTTTTAAATATCGGCAAGCTTTCTCTATTAGCATCTCTGTAGCCACGCCCACCAGGAAATTTAAACTACTTTTAGCCTCTTGTTCATGCAAGCACCATTGAGAAATTCCAATTGAATGTGTGTTTCTGTCCATGTTTGTGATAGTTTTCATTTTTGGCTTTCGAGAATTTCAAGAAATGGCAATGACATGGAGGGAGAAGGAGTTTACAATCCCTAATAACAGGGCTTTAATCCGAGCTATCTTTTTTTTATTAGATTAAATTAGTATTTGTTTTTTATTTTAAAAGTATTTTTTTTATAAAAAAAAAAATTAATTTTAAATTAATATAATTTTTAGTACTTTAAAATTATTTTAATATACTGATATCAAAAATAATTTTTAAAAAATAAAAAAATTTATTTTAATATATTTATAAATAAAAAATATTTTAAAAAATAATAAAATAATAATTTTTTTTAACTATATTAGTTTTATAATTTTATGTTGAGCTATTTTTAAATCTGTCAAATCATTTGAACCTGTCAAATCAGTTGAGAGGATAAAATCTAATTTTAGTTTCTGTAGAAATAAAATTAGAAAGGATAAAGTAATAAAAGAGATAAGCTTTTAGTTGGTTCTTATTCTAGGTTTAACAGTGTTAAAATGTCTTAAGGAAATTTTATCTTTGGAATTTGATACTTGATATTTTTATTTTTCATCAGTTTCTTTTTCTTTATTTTTTTTATTTTTATTTGGATTAATCTTATTTGTTTATATGTGGCACATTCCAGAATCTTTGATTCTTGAAGTGAATGTCTCTGATGGGCATCTTTCACCGTTAGTGGTAGGTGACAATAACTAAAAATACGAGGTATTGAGTGACCAAAATTGAATTTAATTTACCCATAAATTGATTTATTTCCAATAAATGCTACTCTGTATATATATGGCAATCTTGACTTCTTCAATGTATTTAGCATTTATCTTATTGTTGAGGGTAGTTATTTTGCAAAAATGATATCACATTCAATGTATTTAGCATTTCCAATAAATGTTATTCTGTATATATTTTGTACAATTGGACTCTTTTGAAATTGCATCCTAATTGTATTTTTTTTCTTACTGTGACGGTTTATTTAAGAGATAAAGAATTGAAGTCACGCGTGGTTTATTAGAATTTTCTCGTACAATTCATTTTCATTCCTTTAAAAAAAAAAAAATATTAAGTGATCAATTCTTATAATTTTTAAAAATAATATTTTGATATAAAACTTTAATTTTCTTAATTTTCAGTTTTTTTAGTGGAGTAAAGAGAGGGGGTCACCAAATTATAACATTAAGAGAGAAGGTTGTCGTTGAGAAAAAAAAATGAACCACCAAAACAGTTGATTTTAGTGTTAAATGGTTCCATATGATAAGAGGGTTTTTATTAAGTGTTTATTTACCTTTAAAATACCTAAAAATCATATATGAGCTTAGAAAGATTTATGATTTCGGGTTGATTTTGGGTTTTTGATTGATTTTTTATGTTTTTAGAGGCCATGCATTGATTTAACAAGGTTCTTGTGATGTTTCCTATGTGTTTTAGGTCAAAAATGGATTCCAATAGTTTTTTTAATAAAAAACAGGTACTTTATTTTCCGATCAAACCAGTAGTTAGATTCTGGGATTAATAGACGACGCGTCATTTATTTTTTGCTGCAATCAGATAGTAAAAAAGAAGAAGCATGCATGCAAACCTTTTTTTTTTTATTAGGCCCAGCTTGCCAGGTTCAGCAACACCTGATCTTATTTCTTTTTCTTTTTTTCAATTTGTTTTTATATTAATAGCTTTGTGTGTGTGTGTGTGTGTTTAAATAATTTTTAAATTTATAATTTATGTTGAATAGTGATTATTTTTAAATTATATTTTATGTGTTTAATTTTTTCTAGGGTTAGTATGATTCATCTTTGATTTTCATATATATTATATATAGATTAAATATTTATTTTTTTATAATATTTTTAATATTTGTAATCTTGAATAATATTTTTTTTCTTTTATTTTATTCAATAAATTTTATGTGTATCAATCTCTATTACAAATTGATTTTCATAAAGAAATTCATTAAACGCAACCAAACAATGATCCGTGTTGAGATATTAAATATCTTGATTTATATTGGTATATTAATTTTTTCAATTATTTTTTTTTTGTTAATTACTTTTTTTTTCATTTATTTACACAATAGTTTGTGATTTATTTAATTGAATACATGCATAAGTTTTTCAATTTACATTTATGATATTTTTATCTAAAACAATATGTTGAAAAATTCTACATATTCAAGTTTTTTTTAACATGTGTTGGTGTTTTCAATTTGATCCTTATTCTTATAAGGTTTTTTTTTCCTTAACCATTTTATAAAAGTTTTATTGTTTTAAATTTTACCCTCCAATCCAAGTTGATAAAACATTGTTTTTTTTTTTATCCTCATTTATCAGGTTTATATATATATATATATATATATATATATATATATATATATATATATATATGTTTTTCCATTTACTATCATTACATCTTTTTTCTCCCATGTGATTCATATAAATCCAACATATTTAGTTCATCAGGAATTTAACTCGAGTTATTATATTTGAAAATAAAAATAAAAATCCGTATTACTCCTAAATATTTTACAAAACCATGACACAGTGCGGGTACGACCGTAGTTAGGTATGTAACTTGTTAAGTTCTACATTCAAATATGCATAGTTTCAAAACAAAATATCTGAAGCATGAAAAAAGACAGAGTGAGCACCAAATTGCTTTATTGTATGCTTGCCTTTTTACAGTTGATCCCATGACATCTTATCTATTGCTAATATATCCCTGTAGAGTTTATTGAGCAGCAGCAATAAAATAAACTTCCTCAACCCTTTTTTTTTCTTTTTTTTCTTTTTTAATATGGATGTGTCAGTTTATATATATTTTTAATTAATTTTATGGATTTTAAAATTAATAATTATATAAATTTTTAGTGGTGTTGAGATTGACAAGACTCCAACTAATAATTTTTTAAAAATAAATCTAAAACCTGTTACTAAATCTTTTAAAATTAAAAATGAAACAGGGCACATTAGAAACTGGAAAAAGATGAAGCAAATTTGGATAGGACATCCTATCAAAGTTGCAATAGTAGCTCTGAAAGGACGTTGAGAAGCTTGATGGATCTATATGGCAGCGAAGGAGGCTTGACTATAGAGCTGGCATGAAGGTAGCAGAACACTATAATAGGCTCCATAGCTCACCTAGGTAGGTCCAAAAAAATTAGTAATGGAAAATATATGCAAAACAAACCCATAAGAATTTACGAGAAAGCATTCGAGAACTGTTGAATTAGCTGCTATGGCATCTTTCACAAGTAACATGACACCAAAACCAAAATTAAAAGTGAAAAGAAGGGAGGGAAAGGCAAAGGTGAAACTTGATTGATAAAACAATAGTAAGGAAGAATCTATAAGCAATAGAGGCTGGAAAGCATTCTGCTAATAGCTGAGAGCGAGAAATCAAAGCCAAATAAGAGAGGTTGGAAAAAGCCATAAAAAGTGGCACAACTTAGCTAAGAAACAAATCAAAGCAGTCATCAACCTATATATACAGCAACAGAGGAACAAAAAAAAAAAGAGTGAATTTTAAGGATGCTTTCTATGGCCAAATCTGATCATTCGTCATCTAGCTAGATGCGCAGTTATGCTCTCTTTCACATGGTGTGGTGCATGTAGATAGATAATGATTGATTGTTTGTATTTTTTTTCTTTTTTTTCTCTTTCCTGACAATTAAAATGTACAACTATTCTCTTTGTTAGTTGTTTCTCAAACCAGACATATTTGTCATTCTCACGTATCTTGGGTCTGGCATAGCTGCTAAATCAAGGCGCTTGGGTCTAGCATCCATGCTAAACCCACGCACTTTGGGTCTGACTTTTTACTATGGATTGTAATAGTTGTTTCACTTTCAATTTCATATCTTTTCGTGAGTGGATACAAGTTTCTTTGGCTTTCTTCCACAAAGGTATTTAGGTTTTTATAATTTCTAAGTACAATCAAATAAGGCTTTTAGTTTCAGAAAAGATTAAAATGAGAGAGAGAGAGAGAGAGAGAGAGAGAGAAGTTTTTTTAGGGGGTATTTTATGTAATTAAGAGGACCATTGGGTGCATTTAGTATTTTCATGATGTATTTGTTGTTTTTAAATTGAAAAATATGGGCATGTGTTCCTCACGACCCAACAAGTGGGCGGCCCCCACGTCATTAAGAAGGCGCATATGACGCTTTCTAGTGGCCAAATCTGGTCATTCACCTTCTAATCGAATGCGCGATCGTGCCCTTTTCCATATTGTGTGGCGCGTGTAGATAGATAATAGTTGGATTGCCGTCAATGATCGATTGTTTGCGTTTTTTTCTCTCTCCTAACAACTAAAGTGCACAACTATCCTCTTTGTTTGTTGGTTGTCAAATTAAACATATTTGTCATTCCCACGTATCTTAGGTCTGGCACCCATACCAGACCCACGCACCTTGGATCTGGCATATTACTGTGGATTATAATAGTAGTTTCACTTTTAATTTCTCATATTTTCGTGAGCAGATAAACATTTCTTTGGCTTTCATCCATAAAGGCATTCAGATTTTTTCAATTTTCAAGTACAGTCAAATAACATTTTAGCCTCAAAAAAGATAAAAAAAAAAAAAAAAAAGCTTTGCCTTTAGGGGTATTTTAGTATTTTTACATGGGCATTTTGTTTAATTAAAAGGACCATGGGAGCATTTAGCATTTTCATAATGTATTTGTTATTTTTAGATAAAAAAAAAGTTGTGGGCATGTGTTCTTCATGCCCTAGCAAGTGGGCAACACTCGCGCCATTAAGGAGGCGTGTATGACGTTATTCAATGGCCAAATCTAGCCATGCATCGTCTATCTGAATGCACAATCGTGCCCTCTTCCACATGGTGTGGCGTAAGTAGGCAGGTAATGATTGAATTGTCATTGGTGATCGATTGTTTGCATTTTTTCTCTCTCTCTTAACAATTAAAATGCACAATTATCTTATTTGTTTATTGTTTATCAAATCACACATGTTTGTCATTTCCACGTATGTTGGGTCTGGTATAGTTGCTAGACTCAAGCGCCTCGGCTTGGCAACCATGTCAAATCCATACGCCTAAGCCTGATAACCATACCAAGCCTATGTGTCTAGGCCTGCCAAACCTTTGCACCTAAAATTGAGTGAATTTTAGGTATGTGTGTAGTTAATGTCCCAAAATAGAAGAAAAAAATATAGAAAAGATAAAAATATATTTGGTTAAAAAGACAAAGATGAAATACAAAATAAATATGTTTTTAGAATATTTATGAGTGTATTCTTATATTTTTTTAAAAAAATATATGCATGGATCTGGCATGGTTGTCAAGCCTAGGCGTGGGTCTGGCATGGTTGTCAAGCCTAAACACTTGGGTCCTGGGAAGGTATTTGTTGTTTTTTTTTAAAACAATACATAAGAAATTACTAGTTAAATTTTAAATTGGAAATGTTGTTGCATGATCTAATTGTCAAAGTTTATTACAAAGAGAGTTCATTCTATATTATAACTATTAACATATACAAAAATTTGAAATATAGGATCACCAAGAGAAAACTTTTGAACTTTTGAATTGATACATTATATTGTAAGAAAAGAAAATATTGTATATGTAAAAGACTTATTGTCCATTTAGCTATATTAATTTGTGCAATTTTATAGATTAGTTCTTCACTAAAATTAAAGATTAATAAAAAAATGAGTGAATTTTAGGGATGCATGTGGTTAATGTCCCAAAATATAAGAAAGAAATATAAAAAAAGATAAAAATATATTTGGTTAAAAAGACAAATATAAAAATACAAAATAAATATATTTTTAGAACAATTATAAGTGTATTCCTATATTTTCCAAAAAGACGCAAGGGTCTCGCATGGTTCCTAGGCTAAGGCCCTTGGATCAAGCCAGGCCCAAGCACGTGGCTGGCATGGTTGTCAAACCCAAGCACCTGGGTCTGACAAGGTTTTTGTTGTTTTTTTTTTTTTACAATACATCATAAGTCCTCAAGAAATTATTAGTTAGTTGTTCTAAGACTATTCAACACATTTACATAAGCATTAAGGTCCTCAACAAAAACATTACCTTTGCCTAGCTCACAAAAATTATACAAATCCTAGGCATTAGACCTGAGCTACTTGGGTTTGGCAACCCTATGTAAGAGTATCGTGGACCAAGATAAAACACTATAGACTTGCACAATGGATTTTCCAAGCTCTGGAGGCTTGGGATGAGGCTAATGTTGTCTTTTCATAGAAAGTTAAATTATCATTTTGCCATTTGGATGAAAAAAATGAAGCCCTAGTTATGAGGGTATTTTAGTATTTTTCATATGCTTAATGGTCATTAAACATTTGAGCGAGGTATGATAGTCTTTTTCTAAGTAAATTAGGTATGCCATGGATGCCAGAACCAAGTACCGTGAGGCTAACATGTTTGCTAGTCTTCTTAAGGGTCTTGAATCTAACATGGTTGTTAGACCTAAGTCACTTGGGCTGAAATGGCTGATAGACCTAAGGCGTTTGCGTCTAGCATGACAGCTAGACCAAAGGCACTAAGATCTAGACCCAAGCACCTAGGCCTAGTAACCATGCCAGACCTACTGGTCTTAGTCTGCTCGACCCACGCCTGGGTCTCGCAATCATGCCAAAACCAGATGCTAGGGTCAAAAAATTTAAATTTTTTTAAAAGCATAGTTGGATAGCAAAAACAAACATTGTCTTATTCAAGCAAGATTTTTCATTCATATGTAGTAAAACTTAACTGCAAACTCTTTTTTGTTTGTACAACTTATTTTATAAATTTGTTATATTAGAAGAGAAAAGAATGGGAAAAAAATATATTTAGTTCTAAGTAATTTATTTCAAGTCTTTAAAAATAATATTTTTTTTATATGCATTGTATATAAAAATATTAATTTTATGTTTCCATTTAAGTGTTCGAAAGTTTTTAAAGAGTTCATGCTTTTTTAAATTTGAGATGTTGTTGCATGATCTAATTGTCAAAGTTTGTTACAATAAGATTTTATTCTATATTATAACTATTAGTATATACAAAAATTTAAAATATATGATCATAAGAGAAAACTTTTGAACTTATACATTATGTTGTAGGAAAAGAAAATATTGTATATGTAAGACTTATTGTCCTTTTTACTATCTTAATTTATATAATTTTATAGATGATTTCTTCACTAAAATTAGAGATTAATTAAAAAGAAATGATCATGGAATTTCTTACCAACCTTTGTTTCACCTATTCACAATGGTTTCATATTAGATATCAACCTATGATGTTGAACACGCTACCATCGAACTTCGGAAATGTGACACCTATTATAATAAGTCTAAGAGTATATTTGTTTTTGTGTTTTAAAAGCGTTTTTTTTTTAAAATAAATTTTTATTTTTTTTATTTACTTCAAATTAATATTTTTTTATGTTTTCATATCATTTTAATATGCTGATGTCAAAATTAATTTTTTTAAAATTAAAAAAATATTATTTTGATGCATTTTCGAGAGAAAAACACTTTAAAAAACAACAACTACCACACTCCCTAACACCCCCTAAAACTAATCTCAAGTTCCCCTATTTTCATTAAAAAAAACTGTTTCTTATAAAGTAAATGAGTCTTGATTTGTTCATTCTTAAATTTGAATTTAGCTGAATTGTCATAACCCAATTTTAACCCTATATATATTAGAAAATAGAAGAATCTCAAAAAACAAATGTGTCTTTTGAGTAAATCAAATCAATTTTAATTATTTCATTATTTTTCATCACTTTTGTTTATTTTTGTGTGTCAAGTTAAACAAGAAATAATCAGAAAAAAAATAAGTAAAAATATATAAATAATAAAATACCAAAAAGAGAGAGAGGAAGAAAATATAATTAGGAAATAAAATTGGACAAATAATTGTGTTTAACAAGTTAATGATTGAGTTTGAGAAGTGTAAAAATATCCATGAATGATTTGGATTTAAAATTGGGATCTTAATTGAAAAGTAATCAAGGAAAAGGGTTTACCTTAGCTTTAATTAAAAGAATTGACAGATCTCGGGCTAAACTTGAGAAAAATGAAAAATTAAAGGGTTGAATGAACTTATTCAAGGGGTTTAATTGATGAGAAAAATAAGGAAAAATTTTGAATTTGGTTTTAATTGAAAGTATTAAAGGACCAAAGATGAAAATGAAAAAAAAAATGACAAAGATTAAAAGGTCCAATTAATTCATTCATGGGTTCAATTGAATAAAAAAATAAAATTTAAGGTCAATTTGACTGAAAATGCACAAATTGGATAGTTAATGACTAAACTGAGAAGGCAGCCAAGTATAAGGGTCTAATTAGCTTGATCAGGGACTCAGTTGAAGAAGAATAAGATTTAGGTTGAAATTGAAAAAAAAAAAGTGCAATGTTGGAAATCAAGGATCGAGAAGAGAAATACGATAACATTTGAGGGTTAAATCATGTTGAAGCAAACATGAAATCGAAAGAAATACAAGGATTAAAGCCTAATTGAAGATACAAATTGAGAATCAAATGGACAGTGACTACAATGAAAATGCGGAGGCTGAGTTTATTTTTTACCATTCCAAACGGCGTTGTTTTGACTCAAATAAAAATAAATAAATAAATAAATAAATAATAAAAAAAAAACCCACTCCAGCTAAACAACGTCGTAAACTAAAAATATGTGAATTGACATATCATTTAAATAATGCGTCATTGCAAATGACATTGTTCATCATCTTCCCCAAATTAAAATTTATTTCCATTAATGATTGAACCACTTGCAAAACAAAAACATATGTTTGATTGGGAACCTCGTTCTTTATTCTCCGATTGTTGATGTCTAAGTTGGAATAATATATAAATTGAAATATTATTAATAAAAAAATAATAATTATATTAAAAAATTAAT
This sequence comes from Populus alba x Populus glandulosa, assembly GCA_033617975.1. Lineage (NCBI taxonomy): Eukaryota > Viridiplantae > Streptophyta > Magnoliopsida > Malpighiales > Salicaceae > Populus > Populus alba x Populus glandulosa. The sequence goes on from CM066161.1 coordinate 7,506,164, forward strand.
TATTGAAAGTTTTAGTTAAACCACTTATTATTTTTTTAATATATAAAAGATTATAACAACTTATTAGACATTGTACTTGATCTTTAAATATAAATCAATAAATTTTTTATTTTTCGAGACTGGTATTGAATTAAAATATTAATTATAAATAAATATTTATTGACAATTAAAAAAAAATGTACAAGAAGATAAAAAGCAAAGATAATCTTTAATTTGAAAGAACATAATAAAAATGATGTTGTTCTTCTTTTAAACATAAATAAGCTTTTTATCTAGAAATGACATAACACTTTTTTTTCTTTCCATTCAAAAAACAGTTTGCTTCACGTATTTTTTTCAATAATAAAAATTCCAATAGAACTCACATCAATAAAGGCACTAGCTACTTCCTTGAGAATGGGAGAAATATGAAGCAAAACACCTTGAATAAAAGATCAGAGATCCCATCAAACAAAACTTAAATGTTTATTTTGAAATGTGGTTATAATTGTTTTTTATTAAAAAAAAATTAAGATAATATTTTTTTATTTTTAAAATATTATTTTTGACATCAGCACATCAAAATAATTTGAAAACACTAAAAATATATTAATTCGAAGTAAAGAAAAAAATTAAAATTTTTAATTTTTTTAAAAAATATTTTTGAAACGCAAAAATAAATAGAGAGTTTTGAAATAGTTTTTTTTAAAACAAAAATACTCAAAATCAAAGAGTAACTAAAAATAGATGGCAAATTGAAAATTTAACTTCCTTCTTAGGCGTCAATGAATGCATTGTATAACATGAGGTTAATCAAACTTCAAGAAATGAAATTATTAGGAAATAAAGATAAAGTTATTAACCTAATAATCCACATAAATACATTGCATTATAAAGAGGAGGATGAAGGAAAAAGAAATGGCAGGCCTAAAAGAAATCCAAAAATCAGTTGATATAACAAAAAATATAAAATCATAGCATTAGTAGCATTTTATTATAAAAAAAAATGAAAGAAAAAGATTACTTAATTTACCCCTATTCAATTTGGCCCTTTCATCCAGTCATTTGCTCATGGTCTCACGATTCAAGCTGCTCCTTGTTTATGATGTGAAATTGAGTATTTTACATCAGGCGATTGTTGATGGAGAGGGATGATCGGCAAGGAAAAAAAATAAAAAAGTCGTAGATTGCTTTGATTGTTATAAATAAAGTAAATTTTCTCGGAAGAAAAGGAATAGGAAAGAAGTAAGGGAAACATGGCTTCTTCATTATTAGCTATTTCACTTGTGCTTCACCACGAATCATATATTTGTTTTTTAACAAAATAATTTGAATATAAAAATCTCTCCAACATTATTTTTTTATATAAAAATTATAAATGTAAATCAAAGGGCTTATTTATATGCATTTAACAAAATAAATTAATAATTATTTGTGTTAATAAATATATAAATAAATCATTAACAATAACTATAAACAAAATAAAAAATATTAAGAGATAAATATAGCTCAAGATATTTTATTTCACAATATAGAGTCATTTACCCGATTATATTCAATGACTTTGTTTATTAAAATTAAGTTTTTTTGTTTAATCAAATAATAATAGAAATAAACATGTATATGAAATTGATTGAATAAAATTAAAGAGAAACAAATATCATGCAAGGTTGCACATATTAGAAATATTAACCAAAAATAAATATTTTTTATTTTTAAAAATAAATTTCAAACATAAAAAAATTATAGATAAATTATAACAATCTCTTTAAAAATTAAATATATGCAAAATAATAAAAAAACCACTATTTGAAAATGGATAAATAAATAAAATAAAAAATTAGAAAAAAAGGGGTGTTGATTTGAATAATAATTAAAAAAATCATGTTGCAAAAAGTATCAATTTGTTTTGTTTTTTTTTAAATAAAGAGATCAAGTGCTGCTAAGTTTGCAAGCTATGTCAACATGTTTGGCCCATTTATGGCCCCATGCATGGGACCTTATATTTTAAAAAATATTGATAAGGTAGACGACATTTCATTTGTCCCAATTTTATTTGAAAAATTAAACTTAGATGATGCTTTGTCAGTCGAGTAGACAATGCATTATCTGTTTTTCCCATATTTGGCTGCCATTGTGGTTGAAAAAATAGGACTGGCTTATATTTTGTCTTGAAACCCAATTTTCAATCCATTATTTTTTACTTAATATACCTAAAAAACACTCTAGACACCTTAATAAACTCATGAATGGCCTTAAAAAAAACCTAAAAACCCGCATTAAAAACTAAAACCAACTCAAAAACAAAATTCTTCCCAAACTTAGATTTGGTTTTTTAGGCAACTCGAATGTGTAAAAACACCTAAAAGAAACTTCTATTATGAAATGAAATCTATTGACACCAAAATCGATCATTTTAATAGTTAGAATCGGTGTCAACACCGATTTTCTCTCTCTATCATTGGAATCTAGTGACTCTCTCTTCTCTCTAAAACCAGGAACTTAAAAATAAAAAAAATGAAGTTTTGAATTAAAATTGATTTTTTTTTTTGCATTCTAAAATTTGGAGGGATACAACATCTATAATTTGGAAAGTATGAGGATTACAATGTAAATTTTGCCTAAAGTTAAAAAAAAAAAAAACCATTAATTTCCTCATTGTTTTTTACTTTGATCTTCAATTTTACAATCTCACCCTCTCCTAGCAAATTAGCCTAAATTGACATAAAATTTGGCCTTAAATCAAATGAAAATGGACGAAAATAAAACATTATGAATAGTGAGTCCACGATGTTTTATGAGGGGATTCACAATATATTTTGCACAATGAATTACTTACACCATTTAGATTTTCCTATTAGTTATTTGACCCATGCTACGCCATTAATTAAATATTTTTTTCCAATAAAAAAATTATATATGCAAGTTTTTTCAATGCATATTTGTATATAAAAAAATTATAAGTGTAAATCGAAAACTTTATGCATAAATATAATCAAGTAGATCAAGAAATATGTATGTTAAAAAATAAAAACAGATCATTAACAATAAATGAAGATGAAAAAAAAAATTAATAGGCATATAAAGATCAAGATATTTTACATAACAATGCAGGCTTTTGACTTCGTTGTGTTGAATGATTTTGTTTAATGTGTTGTTTAATAAGAAGAAAAACTATAAGAGGGTTAATCTGATGTGATCTAGTCAACTTGGAAAATCTAAAGACAACTCAAATAACCAATAAAAATATAATTTGACTAAAACAAATCAAGATAATATTTTAAAAAAATATTGAAACACCAATATATTAAATAAAGTTACATAAACTAAGGTTAACTTGTCAAATCTACTGCCCAAATCATGAGATCATAAAAACCTTATAGAAAGCAAATAAATAAATTCAATTATCAATCAATGCAATGTTGAAGGATGAAATTGAAAACAAAATTCAACTAAAAAGGGATACAAAACTTTATTCAACCAACCTAACCCGCAACTTGAGTCATAAGATCGTAATATCCCTATAGAAAAGATAATTAAAATAAAATCATGAAGCTCAATTTTCAATCAATATAATGTTAAATGATTAAATTGAAAAATAAACAAATAAAAAAATAACAAAAAAACTAACTCGAATCAACTCAGGTTAAACTTTAAAACCTGGGTTAGGAAACAAAGATAGATAGAAAATAAATAAAAGAATTATAAATTTCAATTCCTAATCAATGTAATGTTGAAGGATGAAATTAAAAAAAAAATCAGTTGGGAAAAAACAAACAAGTCAACCTGGCTAACTTGCAAAACTCGCGACCCAAGTCATGAGACTATGATAACTTTATAGAAAGCAAATCAAATAAACAATTATGAAATCCAATTTTCAATCAATCCAATATTGAAGGTTGAAGTAAGAAAAAATTTAATTAAGAAAAATGATAAGAAAATAACTCGAGTCAACACATCTAACTTGCAAAATTGGCAATCTAGATCATGAGACCAGGATAACTTCATAAAAAGAAATCTAAACAAATTATGAAGTATAATATCAAATAAACTCAATGTTAAATGATAAAATTTAAAAAATACTATTTTTTTTAGAATGTTAAAAAAATTAAATATCAAATTGAAAAATGCATTAACATTTCACTTTTGACAGTTACTTTGAAATGTCAAGGTCGTATATGTTAATTAATAATAATAATTCAAAGAGGCACCATCAATTGTATAAGAAGGTTTTTCCAAGGTATTTCTTCGTATAGATAATAAAGTTTATAAAAATAGTTTTTTATTTGTTTCCATGAAATATTTTAGTTTTTAATTAAATCATATTTTTATTAGAGAAAATAATTAATTATTAATTATCAACAAAAACTAAAAGAGGTGTTACTTGTATTCATTATAATAGTTTTTTTTTTACATCTATGTTTTCCCCTAATTTCATCCTTTACATTTTGTTTAATAGAGATCGGGTTTCATGATTTATTGTGGTTTGCTTTCCATGTGATTATTTTAGTTTTATTATCCATGTCACGGGTTTGACAGGTTAACCTAATTAACTCGAGTTTTTTTTTAATTAGCATTTTTTTTTATTTTATCCTTAAATATTTGATTGATTAGGAACTAGGTTTTCTAATTTGTTTTGATTTACTTTCTATGAGCTTATCTTGGTCTCATGACTTGGGTCATAGGTTTGTAAATTAACCAAGGAAGACTCGGTTTGTTTTATTATTTTAAATTAAATATTTTTTAATTTTATTATTCAACAATAGGTTAATTGATAATTAAATTTCATAATTTATTTCAATTTGCTTTCTTTAGGGTTATCTTAGTCTCAAGACCTTGGTCGCGACTTTGGCAGGTTAATCGGGGTTGACTCGAGTTTTTTTTTTTTCAGTTTATTTTCTATGAGATTATCTTAGTCTCATGACGCAGGTCATGGTTGTGGCCCGGTTGACTCGATTTTTTTTTATTGATCTTTTTTTTTTAATTTCATCATTTAATATTGGATTGATTGAAAATTAGGCTTTATAATTTATTTTGATTTACTTTTTATAGTGTTAGATCTCATGACTCGGGTCATAAGTTTGGCAAATTAACTTGGGTAATTTTTTGTTTTTTTCTATTGATTTTTTTTTTATCAATTTCATCATTCAATATTGATTTGATTGAGAGTTGAGCTTCATAATTTGTTTTAAATAGAGTTATCATGGTCTTATGACTTAAGTTGTGGATTTAGCAGGTTAATATTGGTTAATCCAAGTTGATCCAATATATTATCGTTTCAATATTAAATAAAGAAGAAGAAGATGTTTTCTTGATTTTTTAAACCAAACTATATTTTTACTAATTGTCTAGGTTGTCTTTAGACCTGCTAAGTTAATTAGGTCATATTAAATTAACTCTCACACGGTTTAAATTTTTTTCTTACTAGAAAAACATTAGCAACATCTATTAAAAAAAATGATTTGACCAATATAATAGTACAACCAATAATATAGTTCAAACTAAACCACTCTAGTATTTATCACTAAGTTATATGAAAACTTTTGTAATATTTTTCAAAGAGAAAAAGAAAAAGAAAAAGAAAAGGAAAATGAAAAACTAGTTTAGACTCGGGTCTTGATGATAAGTGTTTCATCGAAGTATTCTTTCACCTTCAAATTGCTTGAAAAAATAGATATAACCTTGAGAAGTTTTTGGGTTTGAGGTTGATTTTTCTTGGACCTTTTTTTGGTTATTTGAAGTAAGGGTGTTCACTGTTCGGTTCGGTTCGGTTTAGACCCAAAAAACCAATCGAATCAAATTACAGTATTCTTGTTAAAAAGTAACTGAACCGGACCGGAAACCGGTACGGTTAAATCCGGTTTTTTAAGGAAAAAACCGGGAAAAATCCAGTTTAGAAGTTGATTTTTTTTTGTTTTTTTTTAATTGGCTTAGCCTTCTTTAAAATTTAAAGCAAACTGTAACTTACAGTTAGCCTTCTTTCATAACTTTCACAGTTCAAAAATGAAGGCGAGTCAGAATTTGAAGTAAGCCCATTGATATTTTCCATCTTACCAAACAATTGTTTTGTTTGACCGAAAAATTCCTCTGACTCCAAAATCTACAATATTAAAAGCATTGAAATCAACAAACAACCATCCACTCCACGCTTGATATGTGGTAGGTCATGGATATTTGCTTTCTCATCAGTCAAAGGATGCAAAAATAGTATATTTTTAATAAATGGTATAACCCCCCAACCCAGCCCTAAGTATATTTTTGTAGGATAGTTAAATTCACTCGATCTGATTTCAATGTGCTCACTTTCTGGGTGGATCCAAATTGTACCAGTCCTTGTGATTCCACGGAGATTACTGCAATTGTCTGCAAATGAGAATTAATAGTCAATACAAATGATCAGGGTGTTGGATGAAGAAAAGGGATACACAAAGCTCGGATGAATTTCAAGAGGAATATCATAAAAAGAAAATGAGTTATAAAAGTAAAGTTTTGCATTCCAACATGCAGTACCTTTATTCCAGAAGAAAATTGGCAATGAATTTCATAATCATCCTGCAAGAAAAGGAAATTTTCAGGCAAGGAGAAACTAGTTAGCTAACATTCAAGAATTTTTGGGCAATTTAAAAAAGAAAGAAAAGAAAAGAAAAACAAAGAAAAATATTTTCAATGACAACTAGCACATGAGTGAATGGTAAAGAAGAAGCAAAGGACGAAGTACCTGGAATATATCCTGACCTCCAATAGAGGCAACAAAATTCCAGCCTCCATCACTAGCATCTGAGAAAATCCACTGGTGCTTTCCAGTGGAAGCAGCTTGGCCAACAATTCTGAATTAGACCATGACAACAACATTAACCCTATTAAAGTTTCTTTTAAAGCTTGGAATAGAAATCATTGAAAAAATGGTCGAAAGGTTGTCTTCTGGAAATTTACAAAGAACAATTGAGGAAAATCACTGTATATCTGAAACAGAATATCACATAAAGCTTACCATTCACCTAGCATGTGGGCCTCTGAAAGCATATTGTTAACTACAACTCCCATTTCCTCTTCATAGTACGCATCTTCCATGGTCAACAACCTGGTCACATCTCAAAAAGACAGATGAAGGGGGCAAAAGGTGTGGGTTGTTTACTTATTGATCGGCTAGAGAAGAGATAAATGAAGGGAGCAAGAGGTAGAGAAAATAAAAATTGAAGAGGAAAGGAAGAAGAACTGGTCTGGTGTGGGCGGCGGCTTCAGAAGTAAATTGTAATGTCATTTAGGTTTAGGTTTACTGCACTATTTATACTAGGTCATTTTTAACTTTATTTTATGGGTGGACTGGTTCGGTTCATCGGTTTTAGTAGCAAAACCAAAACCGAACCGAACCGGAAAGATTTCTGGTTTTAACAATCGATTTAATCGGTTTTTCATCTCGGTTCGGTTTTTCCGGTTAATTTTCCATCGGTTTTCTCAGTTTTTTCAGTTACTCGGTTGTTTTGAACACCTCTAATTCGAAGTCATAAACAAGTTTATTTAGGTTTCTAAGGAGTTTTTTTTAGATTCTTTGGAAAAAAATAGTTGAAAATAGATTTTTGGGTTTGAAACACTCCTGGCCCGACTTTCCAGTGACATTCAATCGCTAAAATCTAAGTGGAGCAGGCGACATTTCACTTGCTATTTTTTTTTTTTAAACATCAAGGGCGCACGATGATGCACTGATATTACTCTATGTTTTTTATACTTTATTATTAGTCTTTTATACATGTTTTTATGTCTTACAATAGCTTACTTATTTGTACTTAACGATATTGTGGAGACACAAAGTGTAAAAGGAAGCTAAATGAAGCATTTTTAACATAATTTCAAGAAAAGAAACTAGAAAGAGCATATAGGTATCACTAATTGTACTAAGAAAATTCTAATTGGATTAGAAATCCAACTTGAACATCGAATCCTAATAGGATTAGGATTAGTCAAAGCAAATCTATCAAGCTAGACCAGTATGTACTCTTTGGACCATATCTAGAAATACAGATGTAATTTGTTTTCAATTCAAGTTGTGATGAAAACTAGACATCTCAAATTTCATATCTATATACGGTAGACCCAATACCTTATCCAGGTGAGAGATAATGATATCTTTAAAATGAGGTATAAAATCTGCTAGCAAACTACCGTGAATCCAACCTAATCTTTTTTTATCTTGGGATGATGACATGACAATTCATTAATGATGTGGCAAGAGTCTTATATGATCAAAAAAACCTTTCTAGAAGGTCAAAGGCATTACACAAGTTATTAGAATCAAATTAATACAAGAAAACCTTAAAATAATATGATTAGGAATTAGTTATTAACTAGGAGACTTCTCCACCTCCTGAAATCCACATATAACCAATCCTAACCTCTAAAAAAAAAAAAAGGAACCATGTTTAGAATACAACATAGAAGAAGAAGGGATTTTATTGTTTTTAAAATTATTGTTTTTTTTTTAATCTTTTTGTTCCTTGAATTTGTGACAAGCTTAGTTTTTAATTTTGAGAGGTTAGTAGTCTTGAGTTTAAAATTATCATAAGGATTTGTGCTTAAGATTATTTCGTATTTGATTGTGATATATGAATATCTAATTTTTTTCTATGATTAAATTTAATGATTTATGACTTAAATTTTACATAATGTGCAACATATGTTTTTTGTTTTAAATCTATTGATAGTGATTAGTTTATGACGGATTCATGACTAATTAACTAATATAGCAAAAATATCTAATTTTCAAAGCCATGTTTGATTATTTTTACTTAAAAAGCATAAGTCTTGATTAAATTAACTTCTCATATGTGTTTAATTATCATGAATCAATTGCACTAATCTTAATTTTAATGTTTTCATGTAATTAAATCTTGCATGCATAATAAATGTTATTATATGATTAAGGTTAATTGATGCACAAGTGTTAGATTAACTAAAAAGTAAAGATAGGTAGAAAAACTTGTTGTTTTTCATAGTTGATTTATTTACTATCACAAATCAAATTAGAAAACATATTTAAATTCAATGATTGATATTTAATTATCATTGATGAATACTTCTTATTAAAAAAATTTCTTTCTATTTTTTTTATGTTATGCTGATTTGCCTTTTTTTTCTTCATAATTTATTTATTTTGTTTGCTTAGCTTTCTAAGCTATTTTTAGTTAGTTTAAAATCATGATTACTTATAGTTTAAATTGCATATTAGTTGATTCCATCATATTTGCTTAATTAGTGCATCTTTATTTGATTTGCTTCAATCTAAACTTAAATAGTTTGAGTAATTAAGTTATAATACTTGTATCTCTATAGGATGAAATCCTTACTTTATATGCTACAAATCATTAATTTAAAGGGTTTAAATTTGCTCGAATTCAACACTCATCACACGACAAGTCATCCGCCCCATAATAATAAAGAAAAAAAAAATTCAAAGTAGGGTATAAGTTCATGGGTTGCCCAAGGCTCGTGTGCTTGAGCCTTCTTTTTTTTATTGATTTTTTTTTTCAATTTGATCCTTCACAATTGAATATTTATTGATTTTTCTTGCTATTTTTTTTAATTTTACTCTTTAATAATTTGTTGGTTTTTAATTGGACAACGTAATTTGTTTCGGTTTGATAGTTGTAGGTTTATCACTATCTCAAACAATTATCTTAATATTTAATTGATTCTTAATTTTACAAGCATCTATTTTTGTCATCATATAATGAAATAAAATGTTTTAATTTTTTTTTGAACTTGATTGAATCCATGACCCCGGTTACATGTTTAATTGGTTAACTTTGGTTGATTAGGAATCAAGCTTTATAATGTATTTCGATTTGCTTTCTATGGAATTATCAAAATCTTATACGAATGTCCTAACATAGGGTTGATGCTCAATTTTACAGGTAATATATTTTTCATCATGTGATTAAATTAAAAATAGTCTCAGAAATTTAAATATAGAGTTCATGATCCAATTCGCAGGTTCGATGGGTTCGGCTATAAATCCCGAAACAATCTAATAGATTGTAGTGGCATATTTTTTAAAAACATTATGTCATATTAAAATTTATATCTAATCTCAAACCATGTTTTTGCATGTCATTAAGTCAATTATGTCATATTAGGAAAACTAAAAACAATTTAATTTAAAAATGGACCAAGCAAGGAAACAAGTTAGGAAGTTTTGTTATTTGAACCTCTTCACGTAGAAGAACTTTGTTTTTTTCTTTTTAAAGTGCAAATTTCTTTTATTTTTTAAATGCGAAAAGCCACATAACTATTTTTATTTTAATATTAGTAAGTGTTTAAGAAACCTTGCATTATATTTTTCATTTTATTGTTTTTATATTCTTAAATAAAAATTAAGTATAAGAAATGAAGTAACTTGTAACACCCCACCTCACTAGCAAGATATTGTCCGCTTTGGGTCTCACAGGCCCGCACGGGTTTGTCCTTGCAGAAGCGAGCCCACCGTGGGGCCTGACTTCCCAAAACGCGTCTTACTAGTTAAGGTGAGCATGCACTTATAAGGCCCTAGCTCTGGACACTCGCTTTCGATGTGGGATCTTACAATCCCCCCATCTTAAGACGAGCTGTCCTCGGCTCTGATACCAAATGTAACACCCCACCTCACTAGCAAGATATTGTACGCTTTGGGTCTCATAGGCCCGCACGGGTTTGTCCTTGCAGAAGCGAGCCCACCGTGGGGCCTGACTTCCCAAAACGCGTCTTACTAGTTAAGGTGAGCATGCACTTATAAGGCTCTGGCTCTGGACACTCGCTTCCGATGTGGGATCTTACATAACTAAACACAATAAATCAAAGGCATAAGAATACTTTTTTTTTAGAGTGTGCATGAAGGCGTTGAATAAATATTTTTTTATTCATACATTTGTAAAATACTTTTTAAAATTTAATTTTTTAAAAACACAAAGTTAAATAAAAATACCAATTGAATTTTTTTTATTAGTTATTTATCAATCATTATTATTATAAATGATAAACTTCACAAAAAAAATATAAAAATAGGAAAAAACACTCATCATCTATGTGAGAGATTTTTTTTTATCGAAAATATATTAAAATAATATATATTTTTTTATTTTTTAAAATTATTTTTCATATCAAGACATTAAATATAATCTAAAAATATAAAAAAAACTATTTTTATTCAATTTTGTTTTTCAAAATTTACCCAATCTCTATTTAAAAAACAATAGGATGTAGAGCTTGTTTGGCAGTGTGGTTGCGGTTGCTTTTCAAATAGCTTTTCGTGCCAAAATACATGCCAATGATATTTTTTGATTTTTTAAAAATTATTTTTGATATCAGCACATCAAAATGATTTGAAAACACTAAAAACATATTAATTTGAAGTTAATAAAAAAATAAAAAAATTTCAAATTTTTTCAAAAACGCTTTTAAAACGCAGAAACAAACAGGCCCGTAATCAAAGGCATAGGAATATCTCGGTGAACTCTATAAACACGTGTCTAAGGGTTACCACCATGGTTAGATCCTTGCTACAATATCTAAATGTTGCTTACAAAATCGAATTCAACAATAATTAGTCCCATCTAAAAGTTGCAGGAACTAGGAAGGGCGGGCTGTCGGTTCTGCTGCTACTGTCAGCGGGTCTGCTGTTGGAGAAGAGAGTGAGGGCACGGGAGTGAGGGGAAGGGAAGTTGACGGCTGGAAAGTAACCTCTCTCTCTCTCTCTCTCTATATATATATATATATAAGGCACTAGAGGGGTTTATGGATATAATAGGATGAAGTTTAGATCCATAAATATATGTAATATTTTACAAGTTATAATTTTTTTTTTTTAGATTTAAGTGGTGAGATATATTGGATTAAATTAATTTTTTTAGATATTAGAGCATCTCCAATGGAAAATGCTATATTGAAGAGCTAAATCAAGAAAATAGCTTTTTGAATAGTGTAAATATAGCTTTTTGAATTATATGCATTCCAATGGTAAAAAGCTATTTAGAAAAGTCATTTATATTTTAATATATTTCATGTTAAATTAATTTTAATATAATTATATAATTAATTTAGATATTTTATATATAATATAATTATGATGTTATTAATTATATAATTAATATGAGTAATTTATAAAAGTAATATAAAATTAATGAAGTAATATGAAAGTTAAAAAATATAATTTAAAATTTAATTATATGAATATTTTTAATTTTAAGTTTTATATGTTATTGTTAAAAATTTAATTTTTTAAAAGTTTTTTATGTTTTCATAATTTTCAAGTTTTTTTATGTTTTTTTTATTATGTTTGTTATCTTTCAAGTTAATTAATCCTACTTGTTATTGTTAAGTGTTAGAGAAACTTTAAAAAAGTATTATGAATTGATATCAATTTCATAACAATGTATTTAAAATAACCAAGAATTTTCTACTTATTTAATTAAAAATAAATTTTTTCTATATTTTTTTTTAAAAAAAGAACTGTTGGCCAACTGCTATAAAAATAGCCGTTGGCCATTATGGCCATTTCTACAGTTAAATGTAGAAATGATTGTTAAGAAAATAAAAAGCCATTTTGGTTATTGGTTTGCCTCTTCCGTTGGAATACAAACAATAGAGAAATAAAAGGTAAAAGTCATTTGGCTCTTCATTTGGCTCCTGCGTTGGAGTTGCCCTTATAGATATTCAAGAGTTATATTTATATTATCAATTTTCACATGTCCATGTTTATACATATTTATAAATATAATTGGTTCGAATTTTTCCTATTAAACATATTTAACTCAATTTATAATATTTTAAAAATTATAAATTTAATCCATTCATTTTATTTTGAATTAAAGTAAGTTGAATATATTATGGTGGACTAATTTTTGTTTTTGTTGAAATTATAAATATCACAAAGTTTGTATTTACATGTGAATCTACAACATGGATATTAGATGCCATGACACCCCAAATATCATGTCTATTTTTCATGCATTACACCATCATTCAATTCTAGCAATCTCTCCATCCCTTTTAGTAAAGAAATATATATATATATATATATATATATATATATATGATGTTAAATAAATCTAATAAAAAGCAAACTAACAAGAACTTTAAAGTCGAAACATTTCTAAATAATATAAAAATAAATTTTGAATCTACAAATTATTATAAATAAAAACAAAAAAGAATATTGGATATACAAATTGAGTCTGATTGATTAGGTTTTAAAATTCTGACTTGATACTTAACCTATGAAATTTATTTTTTAGATTTTTTGACTAATTATTATCTATAATATTTACATTATTGATTTTTTATCGATTGAATGAAATAAAATAATACAAATATTATAAATGAAACTATTTTTTAATATTAGAGTGTAAATGTAATTTTTTGAAAGTATTAAAGCATTTTAAATTAGGTTCGGATATAACTAATCATTACGTAAAATACTAAAAAGGCTCAGTGTCCTTGTTATTGTTTACATAGACACAAAGCACCGTAGATTGGAGCAGTATAATGACAGTTCAACCATTAACAAAACAAGTTGCAATGGCAGCGGGGGAGGGGTGGGGTTGTCTTTTCGCTGGGATGCATTTGACATTGAAGGGATGGTTAGGGAAAAAATTGTCAACACATGTTTTGGTGGGGCTGTAGGTCATGAGGAGTGGGCACCTAGCGTTGGCACTGCCCTACAAGGACAACTGGTGCTTCGACTGCCCGACCCTTGCGCGAAGTAGACTGGGCGCCACATGGCGCATGGGCGGCCCTGCCCTTATGTGAGGCAGACCCGAGCGCCACCTGGCGCTGCCTGATTGATTATGGTAGCCCCACCACCATGTGGTGCTCGGGTCTAGACGTGTCCGCGTCCAACCACATGTGTGTTTATATAATAATGTGTGTTATAAATATTATTTTTTCTCTTATAATTCAATGTGTTCATATAAAAATTATTATTATTTGTGTTATAAATATTATTTAATTTTATTATAATTCGAAGTATTGATATAAAAAATATTATTATTTGTATCTATGATATTTATTTTTTAGATTTTTTGGCTAACTATTATCTATAATATTTATATCATTAAATGTTTACACATAGAATGAAGTAAAATAATTCAAATATTATAAATGAAACTATTTTTTTAACACTAGAGTGTAAAAGTAATTTTTTGAAATTATTAAAGCATTTTAGATTAGGTTCGGATATAACTAACCATATCAATCTAAAACTTTTTGACTTTGAGTTTTGTCGGAATCCGATCAAATAAAATTCTTTTCTAGCCATTCCGATGCTGAACGGATTTGGGCAGAAATTACCATCCCTAAACCCCAGAGTCTCAAGTGTCAAGAGTTACCAAGTTTTGCTGACAGGTTTGTTATCCATCTCTGTCTCTCTCACACGCACACATTTGGTGTTGGTACGTGTGGTAGGTCTTGGACTCTGCCATCTTTCCACTGCAGTCTATATTTATTAATTGTACATAAACACGGACAACCAAACCCAAACTCCAAAACAAAAGAAAATCACATTTCTTCCCTCCAAAAAGAATCAAACTTTTTTGAATACGATGAAGGGAAAGAGGAAGGCAACTGCAAATCCTGTGTTGACTGATGCTGCAGAGGGCAGTAGTAGCAACTTATTTGAGACCCAAGTGAGGGAAGGGAATGTTGATGAAGAGGAGGAGAGAATTTGGGCTTATAATGGGGAGAATCGAGAGGAAACTGAAGGAGAAGAAGAAGATGAAGATGATGAAGAAGAAGAAGAAGAGGAAGAGGACTCCAAAGGAGAACAAGAGAGAGACAGTTTATTTGATGAAGAAAGGACTAAACTTGATGAGGGTTTCTTCGAAATCGAGGCTATTCGTCGAAAACGAGTTCGTAAGGTATGATTCACATTTTTTTATAGGATATTTTTGTGCCCCCATTTTTTAGAATCTTGTGTTTAATTCTTTTGCTGGGACATTTTGCTTCTTGGTGGGGAGGTTTAGAATACGGGACCAAGGAATACAACAAGGGGTTTATTTGGTGAATTGAAGTGAATTGTGTTTTTTCTTTGTTGTTGATGTTTTTTTGCTGATTATTTGAGTGTGTTTGTCTTGCTAATTGTGGCTGATGATGATGGCAAATGACTACCCAATTGTTGCAAAAATAGGGTCAGTTGCAGTATCTTATTAAATGGTAAGTGTATCTCTTATATCCTGTCAAGGCTTTACATTTTTCTGCTTCCGAATTGGTATTCAATTAGTTCTTATCTTATATGTCATTATGGTAGGGCTAATGCAAGGAGCTATTAATCCACTTTATTGATTCCAGGTTATTTCTTGACTGATATGCTCTATTTGTTTTAAAGGCGAGGATGGCCTGAAACAGCCAACACCTGGGAACCTCTGGAGAATTTGCAGTCATGTTCTGATGTCATTGATGCATTTGAAGAGAGGTAGATTTCTTTTCTTCTTCTTATTTACACAAGCTTCTTTGGTTGCTGACGACATCAATGCCAAAGAAAATTATGTTTTCAAACTTCCAGTTAGAGTTTTCTCAAGGTAACTGTCATTCAAATAACCCGAGTGATAAATGAGTTGTTTGCTTGGCTAGCTTCTCTTGATTTTCAAGTTAATTTATTTTCAGTATTCTTTTTTTTGGCAATCAAAATGAAGTTTAAAGTATATAATAAGTTAATGGAGTTATCTATTTACTAACTATCACTGAATTTTCTTTCTTCTGTCCCTCTTTTCTCTTGTTTTTCTGTCGAGTTTCAAGCTTGCAATCTGGCAAATCTTTCCGAAAACGGAAACGCAAGCATGGGGGTCCTCATACTCAGTCAAAGAAGAAGCAATCACGTTCCTCGACTGCCTACAATGTATTGGATGTTGAAATAAGTATTGCGGATAAACATCTCGCTTCTGCGCCTCTTAGTAGCTCATTGCTTGGTGATCTACCTTCACCCCTTCAATTTATCAGCTCAGATCCTAGAGGAGAGAGTAATGGAGAAGCAAACAATGTCAAAACATTCAAGCAAATCGATGAGAATGGATCCATGAATGCTTCAAAGCATATTTTTGCAAGGAAAGAGGATAATGAATATGATCCAAAGCTTAGCGAACTTAGAGGAATTCCTAACATTGATGTAAACATGAATAATCTTGCAATACATTTCCAAGAAGAAAAGACTTTAGAAGGCAATGGTCTGGCAAATGGGCTTCCCAAGGTTGATTATGATCCTGTTCAGAACAGTCAACGCACAGGTGCTAAGAAAAGAAAGTCTGGCTCTGTGAAGAGGTTCAAAAAGGACTCTGTCAAGCCAGCTTTTTTACATAATTCATCCGCAAATTTCTCAGTTGGCTCTACTGGTGGAGTTGCACAACTAGGGATTGAAAATCCTAGCTTAACTTGGGGTAATTCAAGTCACATGCCCATGGCAGAAAATACCATTAATGCATTAGCTATCACCAAGATCCTCAAGCCTACAGGCTTTTCAGCTTCTGTGTTTGACAATGTCCAGGATGTGCTTATAACCTTTCGTGCATTAAGGTTTGTTTATCTTTTAACTTCAATTTCTTGCATCTATCTTGTATGATATTTAATGATTTCTATTTCTTGCATGCTTCTGTTTGTGGAACCAACATGTTGAGAGTAGCTGGATTTCATTGTGTATTCTAACCATCATTCACAAAGAATACACATCTTCCAAGATGTACCTAGCCAATTATCTATAATAATATTTCTTCATGTTAAGTAATACCCTAGTTTTCATGTTGAGTAATTCCCCAGTTTTATTTTGGCTAGTTTGCATGGAATTGATTTGAAAGGAGAGGAGTGAAATAGCTTGTCGAGACACTATTACATGTTTAACAAATAATGTTGGGCAACTTTGGATTTTGTCCCACAAAGGATACATGTGAGCTAGGTTTAGAGAATTAGGGATTTTAGAATAGAAATAAGATTAGGGGCGTTTGGTATTAGGACATTCAGGATTACCCGGGGAAAGCAATTCAGATGTCAAGCATGCTTGCATTTGGTATGTCAATAAATCTTGAACTCTCAGGTATCTTGAATGTGCTAGGATATTAGATTGCTCATAAATATGGGAATGCGATTCCTTTCTAAAATAAGGGGAATTGGAGATGCCAAAACATTCAATATTTTTTTTAACTTGAATACCTCCATTTTAATATTTAGATTGACTGGCATATCTTTTACTAATAACAACACAAATACTTTAGGTAATTAGTTTATACATATTTGCTAGGGATTGAATTTGGACACATAATATATATTTTCTTGAGTTTAATATAATATACATGTTATATAAATTTTTACTAGATATATAAATTTATTTGATAGCTATAGGCACCAAAAGCTCTTCTAGTTCTAAACTAAGAAGGAAACAAAAAATCTAACAGAAAAATCCTAATTAATGTTCTAGTTCCTAAATAAGGTAAGATTTCTAAATTTGTATTAATATTATTTAGACTAATTTTACATATAACATCAAAATATATAAAATTAAAGATTAAATAATTGTACTTTCTAAACTTGTCTCTCGTTGACTGCATTACAAAGTCCGTGTATGGACTGCAACAAGAGGGCTTTTGAGAAAAAAAAAATGTTTTCTTGGCCATTCGTGACCTTTATGTTGTCTGTCTTTAATTTGCGTATTTGGAATGGTTATATGGTTTAAACCTTTTTTATTTCTTTTGGTTCCATGGTCAACTTGTACAGTATCTAGGGTTGCCTACCAATGCTTTTATTTTATTTACCTACTATAAGAAATTATTTAACTATAGGGATGCATTTGTGCTCGAGATTAGTGAAATGAATTATTGTAAACAAGAAGAGAGAGGAAATTAATAAAACTGATGGAATGGGGTTAAAAAAGAGAGCAAAGAGCAGATGAAAAAGTAGCAGCCAGTGTCAATGGGACCTTAGGTAATGTTGATAGTGGTTGTTAATGTTAAAAATGGCATTTTGGAGGAGGCAAAATTAGAGTTCTCCTATTAGCTTTTGAAGGCACCACCTGGTGAAGAGTAAAGAGTTTTATTGGTATGATGCAGCCAATCAAGGAAAATTTTAGCGAGTTACTTTAGTTATAATGTTAGTTGCAGTTAATTAAGGTTATCTGTCATTCTTTATCTAAATAAGGTTTGTATGCTAACAGAGCACCAATTCTGTCTACAGCCAGGGCTTTGATAATAGAATATGAGTATTGCATGTTCTCATCATCAAACCTATATAAACCTATTTCTGTATTTTTCAACTCTTTCTCCCCTAATTAAATCACTTACGCAGACCATTGAATTCAATCTTAACTCACTGTCCAAATATTGCTGGATTCCTGACTTTGCCATTGCAAATATTTATTTTTCCCACAAACTATTTATTCCCAACTAGATTCTAACTGCTTCGAGAATTCTTCTTCTTTTTAGAGTTGAAGTTTTGTACGTTTTTTTTTTTTATTTGTTCTTTTCCCATTTTGTGCTTTAAATTTCTATCTTAGTTAATACTTCATTAAAGGGTATCACTTTCTTCGTAAAACATAGTAATAATAACCTAACATCCCATTAAAAAAAACATAAAAACCTTTTTTTTTTAAAATTGCTCCCCTTTCTCACACACAGACATGTGCACGTGTGCTCTTCCTCCTCCTGCCAACCTCACTACTACCCATCACCCACTTCATTTCCAATGCTTTCTTTGAATTTCTCCTACAATGTCTTAACCCACTCAAATACTAGGCACAATATCATCTCTTTGGTCTTTGATTTTGTCCACAAACTAATCGAAGTGTCAAACTGGTGAAGCTTGGGAAATTGGTGCTTGTTAGAATGAATTGATTTCAAATGAGTTCATGATTTATTTTATGTTTAATTCAAAGGCGATGTTATTCGTACTCTACCAATTCTTAATTCTATGTGACATCATTAATGAGTGACTAAACTAGCCTCACTCCATAGGTTTTTTAATCACAATTGAAATTCAATAACATCAAATATAAAAATGATCTTAAACCTAATGCAAAATGCTCTAAAAGAAGGTAAATCTTGAAATTTAAAATTTATAAATAAAATTTTGATATTGTAGAATATTATGAAAATTAAACTGTTATATTATGACAAATACATTTTACATTCCCAAATTTGATTGTAAAATTAATCCGCGGTTTTAGCAATAATTTTCTAGCAATGAGGTACTATATTTTAGTTGGATAAAAAAGATGCTAACCCAACATAGTATTGTAAAAATATTCTCAAATAAGATTTTTATGATTTTAGGTATTTATGAACTTTAAACTAAATACTTCTAAATTTAGAAAATCTTAAAAACTTAGTGTAAGGAGTTCCACAATTGAATAAGACACTACGTGTATTACTAACAAATTGTGTCGGGCTTCTCTAAAAGAAATATGCTGGCCTTGTGACGGTTAGAGTTGATATAAATGAAATTTGACTAGTAATTAAAAGTGACAAGTTAATCTAAAAAAAGTGGTAACTAAAATGAAGGCTAATTTAGTTATTCTATAGAAGTGTGGAATGGGATTAATGATTGGTAGAATAGGAAGAACACCATTGTGTCAAGTCAAAAGAAAGAAATGAAATGCTATATTTAACTTTGTTGTGAATGCATAAAATGGATCTATTGTGTTAATAATATCAGCCTAAATCATAATCTATGTGAATTTACCATTGTTAAAATGGCAAAAGCTGGTATGGCATGCCTTGTGTCAATAATGCCTGCTTTTTTTCCTCTAGCGACGACTGCTATATTGGAGAAAACTGACAGCAAGGAGTTGATTCTAGAAAGAGAATTAGTAATTATTGAAGGGTAAACTCAGTACTTTGTAGTTGAGACTCCCTTTTCTAATGCATCAACTTTGGGGATGATTTACATCCTAGGAATTTTTATGAATAAACATACAACTCCGGATAAGGAATTAGAAGGAATGATGACAAAGTGAGCAAGCAGAATTCTTATGAATTGGTCCAAATGATGCATCCAAGGAAAAAAGAATGAGGAGCTGTGTTTTTTGTCCAATTCTTATTTTAACAATTTTCCAATGATGGGTAAGTTTGATGTTCAATTGAGGCACTCTTTGTGTCATGTGATTTGTCAAGTTTAGTTCTTCAATTTAAGATATTTAAGTTTATTAACTTTTGACAACCAGTCCATCTCTTGCTGTTTATTAGACATTTTAAGACTTTTGATTACAGAATTCCTAATGCATACCACATAAACACCATTCATTCCCCTGCAGTAGCCATCTCAAATCCCAAATAAGTCGAGAAATCCCTTGGGTCACTGTTTACAGCATTCAAACAGCCTTCTATATCCTACTTTTCTCTTACCCCCCCCCCCCACACACACACCCCGTCATCACACCCTACATACATCATCAAGAATTATAACTCACTATGTTTGTTGTAACAATGTTGCTGCCAAAGCCCTAATAAATTTTCAAACCTCTGCCTTTTCTCTAAATGATTAAATAATAGTCTAAAATTCTAAATACAGCAGCAATCTGTCCGTAGCTGCCTTTAAAATCATCCTCGTACAGCTTTATCAAACAAATCGTACTTCAGTATGTTTTCATGCTTTCTCTCGTATAAATAGAGTTTAGAAGTCTGGAGCACATGAGTTCTCTTATTATGCATGGATTGTGTTTCGTGCAATTTCAGATTTATGTATGTCTTCTTGTTGCGAAGTGTCATTTTTTTAAGTGGTTTCCTACATTGCAGGTCTGATGGACAAGAAGTAACAGTGGATAACAGGTTTCTCAAGGCTAATAATCCACATCTGGTAAATGATTATTATGTTGCTGATTATGTTTAGAGTTTTTTCCCCATCCACACTGCACTGTCTTCAACCTTCAAACTGCTCATGATTTTTTCAAAATATCTTTCATGATTTTTATTGTTGTATTTACTGTGTTTTCTTTTTCCTTCCATTTCAGTTAATCAACTTTTATGAGCAACATCTCAAATACAGTACATGATTGGATGGCAGTTTGTATATGGGGGATCTGCACCATTGTATGCTTGTCTGTGTACAGTGCTGTAATTCTGTAGTTGCAGGAGATAGTGCAGGAAACATAGTGTTGTCTTAGTTCTGTAATGCAAAACTGATTGATATAGCTTTAGTGCATCGGTATTTCAAACTTTTCCCCACATATGATTAGGTTTTTGGTATTTCATCTAACTACGGTTATCTAAATATTTTACATGACAAAGACTAGAACTATAGAAGTTCACTTAGTTTGTAATCGTGCTGTCATCTCTCTTTCTCTATCTACATGTCTGTTCCTTCCACAACAAACTTTCTCTGTTGCTTTTGGATATGATTCTGTTGAATGATGTTTCTGAACATCAAATTACTCATATTACTCCCTTTCTTATCATTATCAGTTTACTTGATCTCATTGGAAGCATCGAAGATAACCAATTGTCATTTTCAAAAGCTATTTATTTATTGTCACTGAAGTAAACATGTCCATGATTTTTTTCCATGTGGGATGACACTATCATCTCCTTGAAGAAGTTTGATTAATTTGTTTTGGGATTACTTGGTTTGGTCGACCTTGGATATAATCACTATTAAACCAAAAAGGACAAAAAAATAAAAATAAAAATTCAGAGGTATATTTACGCAAGGAAGTCGCCATAGGTCATCTAATCATACTGGACCAAAGAAAAGAATCAGATTGTCATCTCTAAGTACAGCAAATACCTCTAAGACGGAAGTCCTTGTGTATCCACTGAAACAGGAGAATCCAAAAGATTAGAGAGGAATGGGGATTCGAGGACCGTGCCAATAGTACCTTCTCCAATGATGGGAGTTCCGGGACTGATCATCCTTTGCCCTTCGATATTGTCACTTGCAGACTATGTACTGCCACTATTTCAGGCAGGTGATGAAGATGTTGCGTTCAACTACAGGGAGCTTCCTCTTTTACTGTTACTGCTTGTACACTTGCTTTCCCTCCCGTGACAACTGGTATTTTGGTACAAAACGGGGAAGTAGTAGCTCTAGCTACGATGCTGATGGATACGGTTTGGGATCCTTACCTTTTCTTGTGCTCTTTTTTGTTCTGTATAATGTTTGCTAACGTGAATACAAAGTCTTTTGCTCTTTCTTCTCACAAGAATTGGATTTCTGTTTGGCTCATGAAGATGACTGTTACACTAGGATTGTGCATGCGCCTGTGTACTCTCCTTATCTTTTCTGCAAGTTCTTAAGAGACCAAAGAACTGTAAAATAGGAAAGGAAAAGGAAGAAACTCATGAAGCTACTGCGTTCTGCTAGTTGGTGCTTTAGTTTGTGGCCCTGTATAATGTTTTGGTGTCAAGATTAATCCTATAGGGTTTAGGGTTTAGGGAGCGCTATGTTTATTATATTTCGTCCAACCAAGAGCAGAAGCTAGCAACAAGAAAATAGCTAGAACGATATTCCGCCATGTACTTGCCTTTGGCAATGTGTACACTTACATACAAGACCAAAGTTACATAGACTTTTTCTCATTCGGAGATATACAATTATTTTCTTATTTAGTTCTTCTTAATTTGAGGTTTCTTATTTGATTATGTAATTAAAAAAATACAAAAATTAAATTGAAAAATTATTTTATAATCCAAGACAACAAAAAAAAAAAACAAAAAAAAAGATATAAATATTATGCTTTCAAAGACTTATGAAAATTATCAACTATTTAAATTTTGATCACTTAATTACCTTCGATGATTTGAAAAAATTAGTTTAGATATATCCAAATTATCCAATTAAAATAACATGTTAAGGATGTATATATTTGTTATGTATGAAATATCACTCATGTCCTGAAATTAAATATAATTAATATAACAAATATCCCATTAATATATTAAGTACATGATTTGATGTTAATGGTATTCAAACGAAGAAGATAATTCCAGGCACACTACAACAAAATGATGTTGTTGAGTGCAAAAATAGAACTATCAATGAACTATCTAGAAGCATGAGGTTACATGTTGTGTTACTTTCAATATTTTGGTTAGAAGTAGTTAATAACTTGATCAACCAAGGACTTTTCGATATTTTGAATTTTAAAATTCTATAAGAGGTATGGACAAGAAAAAAGATAAATATTTCACATTTAAAAGTATTTGGTTGTGTTGCTTACGTGCATATATAGACTTGGAATATAGACTTTGAAGCTACAAGTAAGCTTGATATGAAGTATATAAAAGTTACCTTTATTGGATATAACACTAATGAGTTTGGATATTGATTTTGCGATGAGAAAAATAAAAAAAAACATTAGAAGTAAAGATGCTATATTCAATAAGAAAGTGATGTATAAGGACAAGGAAACAACAAATTCTGGTGGGTCTGTACCAAAAATAAAGATTACCAAGGTGGTTAATATTAATGATGTTATTGAAAGCATAGTGCAAACCAATGTTCATGGCAAACAAAATATTGATCCAAGTGGAGTTAAGTGCACTAGCAATGATTGTTAAAAGGTCTTTGAGGAATATCAGACCTCTTTAATAATTCTCCCCATCACTAAATTATATTTTGTTGACATATAATAGTGAGCTTGAAACTCTTGATGAAGCTATGTGAATAAGAGTTAGCCATGAAAGATGAGATGGATTTCTTATCAATGAATCAAACATAAAAGCTAACCGAGCAGTAACTTGTAGGAAAGACATCCTTGCATAATATTATTTAGAGAATGATGAATCAATCACTAATGTACTTATCATCACTTGTAATATTATTTTGGGCAAATGTTTAATTATGTAGAAAGATTTGAGTGACATGTAATCAAAGTAAAGAGTTTTGTTATTTAACCTGTTAAATGAAGATTTTAACTATTTATTTGTGTAATGAGATGTGTGTATTAACTTTTGAAGTCTTTATCATATATATATATATATATATATATATATGCAAAGTTGTAAGAGTATATTCTTGAATGTCTACGGATGTCCCTGATGATTGACTATGATTTGACGACTAGAATAACATCTAAGGGGTTCTGGACTTATCATAGCAATCTTATACAAATCAAACAAAATTTGGAGTGGAAATCATAAATTTTAGGTTAGGATTTATGGGAATTTTTAGAGAAAATGCAAATTAATTATGAATTGACGCAATTGAGTAAATTAGTAGAAATGGAGAAAGAAAACATGGTAATCCTAAAGGCATTCATGGCCGACCATGGGATACAAGTTGATGTATTATAAAAATGTGTTTATTCAAGTGAATTGTGATCTATCAACTCATAATCTTGTGTGTAAAATGATTTTAGGTAAGTTTACTTACTTTTTCTAACTCGATTGAATCAATTACATCATTGTGAATTGAAACCTTGAGAATAGTTGCAAAACTTGGAGATGATAGTCATTGTAATTGGTTGATTTTGTGTACAAGGGCGAATCAATGAAAAATATATATTTTTATCTCATTATGTTATTGTTAGTGTGAATCATAATAAATATTTGTGATAAATTAAAAGTGTGTATGACTATGCTAATATCGTGAAAGCTAAAATCAGTAGGTATTCCTACGATGAAAATGTTCTTTCTTAAAATAGTTTTGATTATTTTAAATAGATGCAATTCAAGTGATAAGTTTTAGAAAATTATTTTTAATGATATTCCAAAATGAATGACATAGTAAGGATTTTTTTGAAAGGTGAGAAATTGAATAAAAATGTTCCGCTTATTATAAAACTATATAAGGAAAAATTGGATAGCTTCATCTCTTGAAGTCCAAAGGAGATTAAGGCAAGAAAAGGATACAATTTGGGATAGTTTTCTTCATAGAAGTCATAGCCTGAGATGTTAGCTTTCTAACGAGACTGACATTGCTTAATTTAGAGTACTAAAACTTTAGATATGGGTCAAAATCTGAGAGCAGGTCAAGCTAAAAATTATATTGAATAGTTTCGACAAATCATGATAACAAGAGGTTTAGGCGCATTAATGAAAAATTGCATCTTCAATTCTTCATTAAAAATTTAGCTTGAAATCTTAGCTTTCACAAGAAATAAGCCACACCCAAACCTAAATTTTTATAACTTTAGATATAATCAAAATAAAAAACTATGTTTTAAAATGGTCAAAATGGATTGATCGAGGTTGGTTAACATTTATTTTTCTTAAGAGTTGTTATAATGTAAGAACTAAATTGTTGTGGTGATAAAAGTGAATCGAGATATAATGGTGTATACTTGTTGTTACGGGAGAGGTCTCAAGAGCTGTGCAGCAATAGGGAAACATAATGAAAGCTTTGATAGTGGGTAAGTGTCTAATACATTGATTCTTTTGTTTATTAAGGTTTTTGTTTTTTAACTACCAATGTAAGATCTTAGTTCATGAAATTTTTATTGAAGAGAAATGAATTAGCTTCCTAGTAAGGAGATTAATGCTACTATAAGCAAAAGGACTAATTTTCTGGCACTAGGACTAATGCTCTGTGATGAGCAAAAGAACTAGCTTCCAGGTAATGACACTAGTGCTTGGTGATGAGCGAAAAAATTAGCTTTTTTATAATGAGACTAGTGCTTGGTAAGGAGCGAAGAAATTAACTTCCTGGTAAAGGGACTAATGCTCGTAAATGAGCAAAAGAAACTAGTTTCCTTGTATTGGGACTAATGCTCGGTGATGAGCACATAAATTAGCTTTCCAGTGATGACAGTAATGCCTGGAAAATGGTTAGGGAGACTTAATTATCGAGTGATGGGTTATCTCCTGGATATGAAGGATGAAAATAAATACCCAAATGGGTGAACAAATTCTCAAAGAGGGGTTAGAGTTGAAAGAGACTTTAACTCATATTGTATAATTGTTGATATGGACACAATATAGTGGAATTTTAAGGTTGGTTCTTTTGTTTAAATTTTATTTATTAAGGAACTTCACCTTACTTTATATAGAATTAATTTCAAGCACTTTACATCATTGAGTAGACAAATATAAGAACTCTTTTTTGTTAAATTTAATGATTATGTAATTCTATATTTCTTTTGCAATGTCTACTTGCATGCAAGGAATGAGAAATTCTTTTTTGTCTATTAAACTATTTAAATTAGAATATGTTAATCAACCTTTATGAATTATAAACTCTTTGTTGTGATAGAATTATTAATGTATGCAAATGACTCATAATGCTTAATGATAACCTATATACTTGTCTATTTATTTATATAATAAATAAACTATAATGATGAAAGTATTGGAATATAGCGTAAAAGTTAATCTAATTCATTTGATATGAGAATGTCCAGGATGATTGGACAAAGTTCATGTTGCATTTTGATGATTGTTGATTTGAGAACAAGTTCTAGTCGATAACTTTAGATCTCCTGATATAAGAGAGATTTTATCAAAAATTCGGTAAATTTTATTTGCAGTTGCGATTGTAAAAAAAATCATCTAAGAAACAAATTAATCATAAGAAAATTGTATTTAAATGGTGTGTGAAAATTTGGATTTTTATAGCTAGTATTGCATTAATTGAGTCTGTTAGTTATTTTATTGGGTCTTATTTTAATTTAGTCTTGAGTATGTCTTTCAAATTCAGCCTTATTCGTGTATTAGTTTCTTTAATTTCAATAAAAGTCCATAAATAAAAGTGTAAATTATTTATAGCTATTAATCCTCTTGAAATTATCATACAATTTTGTTTTGGTTTATTACAAAATGGTATTAAAGCACTATTCCTTCGCAATCATGGCTAATGGAATCTCATTTATTGGGTAAAGTGGCGAGTATGAAGATATAACTAGCAACAACAACATTCACGACAACGTGTTTTAGAGGAGCTGATTCAACAACTACAAAATATTTTATTTAAGATTGATAAGTTAATCAAAGTGTAATGTAAAATATCGGAATCACCACCAAACACTCTGAAAACCTCTATCAATGCACATCATTAGGGGCCATTAACAATTAATTTAGGTAAGACTTTTCAAATTGGATTTTCCCAAGTTTAATAAAAAGATCCTTTGGGATGAGTTTGCAAAGTGAGCCATTTCTTTAATTTTCATAACACTCCAACATAACACAAATTATTCATTGGTAGTTTTCATATGGAAGGGAAGGATGTCTCCTAGTTTTAAGAGATGGAAGAAATTATATTATTAATTAGTTGAGATTCTTTTGTTAAGGCATTACAAGTGCAACTTGGAGCTTCTTAATATGATGATACCATAAAGGCTCTCATTAGCCTAAAACAATAATAAAAAATGGAAGATTACAAAACTTAATCTGAGTTAATTTCAAATTGTGTTTGAGTTAATTTCAAATTGGGTTAGAGCCTTATCCAACACACACCAACTTGTCTGTTTTTTACAAGGTCTAAGTGATGAAATTAAATTTGGCGTATGTATGTTTAACCCTCTCAAGTGTTTGGCAGTATATGGGTTAACTCGTATATAAGATGAGAAATTGAGAAACATGAAGAGAAGCTGGAGATTTAGCACTACTACTGTATTTGAGAAGCCTAGTTTATCTAGAAAATCCAAGAATAGAAATAAGTTGGGAGTGACTATTTATTGGTTAACATTAACCCATATGAAAGAGTTATGTTTTAGGTTGAACAACAACTAGGGATCGGGGAAAAAGTATGGTGACCCCAAGTTATTTTTAGGCTAAAGATGTGGTATCTATGGAATCATTAAAGGAGTTAGGTGATTTAATTGATTTAATGGTAGTTACAGAGTTGAAAGATAAAGTGGAGACTTCAATGCATACAATGGAGGGAAGTCCAAACCCTAAAACCATATAGTTAAAAGCAAAGATTAATAACTAGATTTTGGTGGTGTTAATCATTAAGCATATAATAATGACAATCAAAGATCCATTCAACCTTTTTTCCTACTCTAGATATGCCTTTAAATCATTCTTTCTTTGGAAAACATGTATTTTTAACTTAATGATGACTAACTCTCCAACTAAATCGTCATGATGTCTAAAGTCCTAGAAATTCTCTCGACCCTGTTGAAACTAACATGTTTCCTAGCCCTATTCAGCCCAACTATATTCCCTTATCCCATGGATGCAAAGTCATAATCATCATCATCTACAACTTAATGATGACTAACTCTCCAACTAAATCATCACAATGCATAAAGTCCTAGGAATTCTCCATCTGGCTGAATGTTTGACCATGTTGAAACTAATATGCCTCCTAGCCCTATTTGGCCCAACTCTATTCCCTTATCCCATGAATGCAAAGTCATAATCATCATCATCATCATCGTCGTCATATGCATCTGTGTTTTCATCAACAAAGTCAATTTTAACATCATAAGTTGTCTTTTGAACAATGTTTCCTCTTTGATTAGCCCCCATCCTTAAACCATCCATCAACACTATTTTATTATCTCTTTGAAGCCAATTCATCTTTTAGATCCTTCATCACCGTAATCAATAACTCGAGTTGTTGAGCGAAAGCTTGAATCTGAAAAGTGGTATTTGCTTTTGGTGTTACAGACTTATTATGTTTAGACATATTTGAATTTTAAAAAATTGATAAGTAGCAAGAAAATATATTCTCACAACTCTTGTGTTTCACAAAATTCAAGGTTTTTCACTTAATTGTTCTCACTATACTTTTTACATCTTAGCTCACCTTCTTACGGTTATTTCAAAACTCAAAGTAAATGAACCAAAGTCAATGGTTGTTGTAACACAATCCAAATATATATAAAGTGACTCAATAATTAATAAGATATTGAAAACAAATAAAATAAAATTACGATTATGATTTCACAAATAGCAAATGAATTCGTACAAAATATGGACAATATGAAGACTTGAAATTAAAAAAAAAAGTAAATATTAATGAAAACACTTATTTGAATCCTCAATAACCCAAATATAACCAAAGTAAATTGATTAGGTCAAAACATATAGTAGTTAATATGTTTTTGAACCTTGATGAAAATTTGACCCGTTACACAATTTAAAGCTTCAGAATTGAAGCCTAGACCAAATGATATCGGAATAACCTCAAATTTAATACATAGTATCCTTATGACCAATAAATAACATATCTTAATTTGTAAGTCATTATCGTATTCCAAGGTATCGAAAACCCATGTATGATTAGTTTACGATATAATTTAACTTATAATTGAAAACTCAATCAAACGATATCAAAAGAGACCAATTTAATATATCGTGCAATTTCAACCCAAATAACCAATATATCAATTTTGAGGTGATTTCAAGATGGTTTGATTTGGTTTTTCTATTGTTTGTGTTTTCGTGACATAATTGAAACGAGATTTAATAACATCTATTCTTCCTTTTTATTTAGACCTTTTATGCTATTGATATGTTTATGGACAATAACAAAATGAAATAACATTTTTTTTTTGTATTAAGATGCCAAAAATACAAAGAGAAGAAGATTGGAAACACAACTAAACTTATGGAACAAATAAGAAAATGAAATTTTTAGAAAGATATGTCCTGATTTCGAAGCATGGCTCTAATACCAATTGAGATGAATCTTGTGATTACGTGGTTACACAACCCACAAAAAGATTGATAACATATCCTTTAAAATAAAAACAGGTTTGATAGAAATGTGATACAATGAAAAATTATTTCGAGGCACCGCACTATTAGATATAATGAATACTAATTCATGAATGAGAAGTATAAAAAAGATACCACAAAATCAATTAATTTTCGATAAGTCAATTTAGTCTGTTAAATAACTAAAGAATGCTAGAAATCCTCTCAACACTGAAGAACAATAGATCATAAATTGAATAAAAAGTGTTTCTTACAAGGAGTTTTTATACTCCAAACAAAAATACCTTGATGGATCTATCCTAGTAGATTGTTTTGAACTCACTTACAAAATTGATCCAAAATAGTTGATTAAACCTGAAATCCTAAAGAAATTATTAAGCTTAGACAGGTCTTGGGTTGTAGCTAAAAACAATTAAAACCAAATATCAGTTAAGCCCAAACAATCCTGGACTATAGCTGAAACAACTAAAACCAACTAAGCCCATAAAATAACAAAATCAATGTTTGAACATCTAAACATATTAAGACAAAGACCAAGGCCATTGTGACTTAATCTACCCAAAAAAAAATCGCAAACAATAAGTTTATATAGGCTGCCAAATTTTAAAGAACCAAAAACAAGCAAGGAGAAGTAGATCCATTGCTTAAATAATGATTAGTACTTAAAAGTGCATGTTTATCAAGGTTTTATATCATCATTTTGCATTTGAAATATCAATAACTCCTTAACTAAAGCATGTTTTATAATAACAAATTTGATGCTATAAGATACCTTAATTTATGGTAAATGCTCATCTTAAATGCAGGCCTATCACATAAATGAAAGGATTGATTGATGAGTTTAAGTATTGAGAGTGAAAGGACAAAGAGATGGCCAGACTTAGAAAAGAGATGCTGGTGTAGTCCAAACCGGAACATTGCTCAGTAATTGGATCATATCTGGAGCTCTAGATCTCGGATTTAGGTCCATTTTATATAGATGGAAAGGTAAGACAAAGGCCTACAACTTTCATGGGAGCCCAAGATTTAAAAAGGCCGTTTTGAATTCTAAATTGAAGGAACAACGAAGAAGTCCGAAGCTGTCCTGCAGACCAGACACTATTTAGTGTTCAACCCATATCTTGAGTTCTAGAAGTCCAAATGACCTCATCTTTTTTTTGTTGGAAAGCTAAGACAATTTACTAGAACATTCTTGAGGATTCTGGGCAAATTATGATGTTATCAATGACGTCTTGTTCAGACAAAAAGATAAGGATTGTCACCAAGTCAGGATGTCGCCACCCACTCATCAATTAGTCAACAAATCAATAGTTCCAAATTTGGCCTATAAAAGGAGGAATTTACCATGTATTGAGGCATCTTGATGTTCAGATCAAGATCATTCTCTTGCTTTCTCTCTTTGTATTGCTTATGTTTTGTTTTCATTAATATCAAGTTTATGCACTTCATTTCCTTTCCTTTACTTAGTTAACTTCTTTCTCATTTATGTTCTTATATTGTTCATTTATGTTTCTTTCTTTCATTATGTTTAGCTAAGTTAATTATGTCAAGGTGAAAAGGGTACACTAATGGTATAAGAATAAGTATAATATAAACTTAACATGGACCTTAATGTTGAATACTAACATGTTTTATATTTGTTATCTTGCTCACTTTAATACTTTACTTGTTAAATGGTTAATCTAGATTTATGTTGTGTAACGCTTGGTACAACAAATACTTGGCACTTTCATAGCCCATACTGTATGATATAACCGACACCTGAGCTATGAAAGGAACTTGATTTGTTGTTAACATAAGTTATAATCATGAATGCCTGACAACTTTTACAAGTATTAACTTTATTCGAATAAGATAACTAATGTAATCATGTTAACAATTTATAATCTGATTGGAACCTCCTTTATGTGTGGTTTCCAATTGAGTAATAAGAGTTTATACTATACTTGTTTGAAGTACCATTAGTGGATCCTCTAACCTTGACATTTGTTTTTATCGTTTTTTAATCCTTACATCAACTTTACCTCTCAAAGCTCTCTTTATTATTACTATTACTATTACTATTATTGTTGTTGTTGTTGTTGTTATATTGTTATTTATAATTTATACAATTAACCTCTCTGTGGTTCGACCTCGGTCTTGCCGGGTTATTTATTACTTCGACACTCCTGCACTTGGGAAAAGACATCAAGCTTTTGGTCGTGTCAAATAACATGTCGTAGTCGTCCTTTATTTCCTTAGAATCAAGAAAAAATTATTACCTATAGTTTTCTTGGAATTGAGAGAAAATCTAACACTTTTTGTCTCCTTGGAATTGAGGAAGAATCTACCACTAATGCACCTCCTCTTCTTTGCCACTTACTTATCCCCTAAGCACTAGAAAACTTGTTTGTAGCTAAACAATCATTGTAGAATAAGAATTAATGTTGACCTATAGGTAAAATTATCTAGGTCAAATCACTTTTAAAATTATCTAGTAAAATTTCATCTTAATCCAACAATCAGATTTGAAGTTATATTTAATATTATAAAACAAAATAATAAAAACATTAAACCCAAAACAACTTCTTTAGTCATTTTGGTTCTTGAACTTGTAATGGACTTGATGACCCTTTAATTGGATTTGTTGATGTCATAAACTGATATGCATCAATATTTCTGCACCGCGGCACATAAATAGGTCATCATGGTGGTTCACTGGGGCGGGGCAGATTGTGTTTGACATAAAACGAAAATCAAGAGTGCCTCTTTCAAGTTCCATTAAAATAATACCTCCCTTTAAAGTTCCCATGAAAAGCCAACTGAGCTTCAGAATCTTATAAAGGAAGCAATCGCTAAGAGTTGTTGCAGGCATCAACAGATAAAGATGAATAGCTTGAGATATTTTCCCTGCATCGTACAAATATTGTCTAGCTGGCTACTAAGCACATATAAACCCTAGCTGTAGAAAGTCAGCAGCGTTACTGATGTCAAATTTGATCAATAATTCACATCCTCAACCCAACCAACACATACATGTAACAAAACCATCACCATGGATTAACGGTGCTATATATAATAACATGTTGCATTTCTCGGAGCAGTCAAACTGCGCAGCTACACTATAAAAAAATCTGAAACAATTGCGTTGCAACAGGTCCGTAGAGAGATGACGAGCTGCATATCACTCTTGCCGGTGTGCTAGAAAAAGCTCTTATAAGATTAATAAATGACCACATAAAATATGGGGAAAAAAGATGGGGAGAAATTTGAAATGAAACAATATACATTTGGAATTGATGAAATTCATTCTACAGATTGTAATTTACAATATGCAAGGATTTCAAAACACTCTCCCAAACTACTCTCTATGGAATCATTAAATGAGTTAGGTGATTTAATTGATTTAAGGGTAGTTATAGAGTTGAAAGATAAATTGGAGACTTCGTTGTATAGAATGGTGGGAAGTCCAAACCCTAAAATCATACAGTTAAAAGCAAAGTTTAATAACTAGATTTTAGTGGTGTTAATCATTAAGCATATATAGTTTTATTCATCCTATGGTGGCTAAGAAGGTTGGACTATAAATGATAGCTGAAGATCTTATTGGTATTAAAATAATAAATGATACTATGCTACAAAGTGAAATAAGGTGCGCTGATTTTAGTCTTGAAATTCAGGGATAACACTTCACAACTCAAGTCCTGATGATTCAATTGGTTGGTTATGAAATGGTGTTAGGTATATAATGGCGTAAGGGCTTAGGACCTATTTTGTGGGATTTCTCTAAATTAATTATGGACTATAAGTTTAATAGGTTATTGGTCGAATGGTTTTGAGTTATGGGAGAAGTGTTTTGAGTTGTGGTCAAATTTGATTGTCTTCTTTCACCTTATTTCTCACTTTGATTTTCTCCACTCATGTCATCATATTCCTTTTCTAACTTTATTTGTTTATGATATACTTGTTTGTATGTAAGAGGTATAGGAGTGATTGTTTTATCATCTTTTACAATAATATATTGATTTCTAACCCCATCATGTGTTTCCTTCCCACCGAACTATCATGGTCTCCCCAATAAGATGTGACTTGCATACATTGGAATCACATCACACAAAACATCATTAACATTCCAATAAAAAAATGGAACCAAGACTTGCTCAGTCACTTTCACCTCACCATAATCATTTAACCATTACAATTTATAAAGTCTATGATGCGTAATAGTACACAAGTTCAATTTAATAATAAGGGTAATACTAGCTATATTAGGATACTTCATCTATAATCAAACTACATATCTTGTTTTGTACATGGCAACATGTATGGAAGATGTTCCTTCTTTACTTATCAATATCATCTTTATTGACTTGAATGTGGAGTTATGCTTATAACCACGAACTCACTTTTAATCTTGTATGCAACCTCTTCATCAATACTATCCTCCAATGTATTCATAATTAGATCTTCGGAATCTTATAAAGGATGCAATCGCTAAGAGTTGTTGCAGAAATCAACAGATAAAGATGAACAACTTGAGATATTTTCCCTGCATCGTACAAATGTTGCCTAGCTGGCTACTAAGCACATATAAACCCTAGCTGTAGAAAGTCAGCAACGTTACTGATGTCAAATTTGATCAATAATTCACATCCTCAACCCAACCAACACATACATGTAACAAAACCATCACCATGGACTAACGATACTATATACAATAACATGTTGCATTTCTCGGAGCAGCCAAACTGCGCAGCTACATTATAAAAAAATCTGAAACAATTGCGTTGCAACAGGTCCGTAGAGAGATGATGAACTGCATATCACTCTTGTCGGTTTGCTAGAAAAAACTCTTATAACATTAATAAATGAGCACATAAAAGATGGGAAAAAAAAGGTGGGGAGAAATTTGAAACAAAACAATATACATCTGGAATTGATCAAATTCATTCTACATATTGTAATTTACAATATGCAAGGATTTCAGAAAATCTCTCCCAAACTACTCTCTCTTTGAGCTAAAAATAACCATAATTAAATAAAATTTCAATAAATCAAAACCAAAACTCATTCTTGAAGAAATCAGATCAATAAATTAGAAAGCAATCAAAACCCATCTACTAGTAGTAAACCAAGATGGCAGACCAAACTAAAAAAAACAGAGCCCATTCTCACACAACTAGACCAATAAGGAGAACTCAAACCACAAAACTTCCTTTCCCTTTTCTCTGCTACAATGCTTATCCTCCATCTGAATCACATGAGCTCAAGCTTGAGCTGGAACTAGCGCTTGAACTATGAGATTTTTCCTTCCAGCCTTTGGCATCCAATATGCTCGAACTTGAATTTCAAGATGCTTCATCAAATGCATGCTCGGGTTCATGAGGAGCAATTGTACTGGTTTCTCCAACACGAAACTCAGTAGTGCTCGGTTCACTCTCCTTGGTGGAGGCCACTTAAGTTACTTGCACAGAGCTTGATTCCACAGCCTTGGTGGAATTCACTCCATTTACTTCTACAGTACTTGATTCAATATCTTCAGTGGTATCCTCTTCATTTATCTGTGAATCCCTAGAATCAATCTCCTTGATAGAAGCCACTCATGTCCTGGTTTATCATTCGGATCCAACAACTTTGGCAGCTCCTCGGTATTTCACTCTGAAACCAGCTTCATGGCGATATGAATATCCTTCAAAGATCTTGCTTCAACAACTGGCAAGCCTGAACAATTGCACTGGGAAGGATGACCTCCTCAACTTCTACTCCTTCATGAAGTTGCCTGAAAGCCAAGTTAATGTCTTCAATCGTTTTAGCTTCAAGGACCAGGATCTCCTTGGTAGATGCCAAGTCTTTTACTTCTGCTGTTGCATCCCTTGAATCCACCAGTTCCTCAAAATTCTCTTCTGAGGCTAGCTTCATTGCAATATGAATATCTTCCAAGGATTCTGCTTCAATAACTTGCAAATCTGAATTAGTTTGAAGTTTAGGTTCATCCTCAGCTAACTGCTCCTCAACCATACTTGGTAGGATGACCTCCTCAACATTTACTCCTTCATGAAGTTGCTTGAGAGCCATGTCAATATCTTCAACTGATCTAACTTCAAGGACTGGAAGCTCTGGCTTGACCTCCGTCTGGCTTAAATGTTTTGGCAAGAAACTAACTTCAGGACTAACGCTAGTATTTTCAGGTACTTGTTCGTCATGGAGTGCCTCGCCGACAACTTCTTTTACACTTAAGTCCCCAATTGTATCCAATTCTGACAACAATTCTTCATCAATCTCCTTCATCTCATCTTCCTCTTCGTTCACATTATCGTCAGAAATGGGGGACCCATATGTTTCTCCTGGGTAATTATAGCATTCTAAGACTTGATCCTGCTAGAGCCCAAGACTTTTTTCAGTAACAAGTCCATGGTCCTTGAAGCAGATAATTCAGTGTCTGCTGAAACCTGCTCAACTACCAGTGGAGGATAATCTTTTTCCAGTACAGGCAAATTGCTCTCTTCGGAAGTCATCTTATAACTAGAATAGGCAGAATCCAACTGCTTATTCCCATCAACAATGATTTCTGTAACAAGACTCAATGAGTGCAGTTGATCCTGTTTGTGATGAGAGCTTTCTTCCTTGTAGGCTACAACCTCCTCTGCTGATCCATCGTCTGACAAAGATGCAGGAGAATCAACAGAAACATTCTCAATAGCTGATTCAGGCTTCATGACCCCATTTTGACCATAAAAATTTGAATCCACTCCAGACAGCCCAAGCTCTGCAATCTCATCCCCAGTATTTTCTGTAACTCCTAATCTTATTTCACTTTCATCTGGTGATTGTGCTTGTGAAGAGCCTTCAAGCATCTCTTTGTAACCAGAAGTAAACTTCTCCAAGCTCTCAACATGTGCTTCAGATACTTTATCTTCAACCATTGCCAGAGGGGAACCCCTTTCTGATCTGTGTGTGTCAGAAGAAAGAGAGGAAAAAGAGAGAAAAGTCTCAATTGATGGGGGGCTTGAATCATAAACAGTATCACTATGTTGACCGTCATCCACCACTGCAGTTGTCAAATGAAAATCTGAATTATGAGAAGTCTGTGATGAAATGCCAGATTCCACAATATGATGGCCTCTTGGATCCAAAACATGTTCTTGATTGTCATCTGCCAGTCCACTCATTACATATAAATCAAACTCTGGTGAACATTCCTTCAAAATACCAGAATCAGCAATTTGATAGCCTGTTGACTCCAAAGCAGGCTCCCGATGTGAACTTTCATCCATCATCCGACTTATAAAATGAAAATCTGAATCAAGAGAAGATTGTGTTGAGATGTCACATTCGTCAATATGATCATTTCTGGACTCCAAAATAGGCTCCCTGTGTTCATTATCATCTGCCAACCCTCTCGCAAAATGAAAATCAGAATCAAGTGAAGTTTGGGTTGAAATGTGAGAACCCTCAATCTGAAAGTTTGCTGGCTCAAGACACATTGATCCTCTTTTCACATCAGATATTTTTTCATCTATCTTTGACAATGAGGATAGGCTTGATCTACTGCTGTAATCCTCCTCACCAGGTCCCATACACAGAAGAATTTCACTTGGGTTAAGCTCCTTAGGAGTTGCCCCTTCTGATTCAGAGAAGCCAGAATCTACTTCATGATGGTTTTCAAAGACCCCTGGTGTGATTTCAGCCCCATCAAGGTGAAAATCACCCTCCTCAACCTGTTCATCATCCACAGAATCAACCTCTTCAGATGATAAACTTCCTGGTTCAACAAGGAGAGAGGCATGGTCTACATTGGAAATCATTTCTATTTCATGAGAAACATCTACTTCATTGATCCTCTTGTCCTCCTCCTCCAGAGCTGAACTAACAGACTCACTATCTGGAACTGAGCTCACCTTTGAGTCACTATCCTCACTTAATTGCTGCTGGAAAGTGTGATAACTAGTTCCTTCAGTAGTAAATCGTTCAGGAACAAAATAAGGCTTCCACTGAAGGTCTTGCCTCTCTTGCCAGGGACCCCCCAAAGTTGATGGCCCGACACTGAAACTTTCAGGCCATCGAAAAAATGATTCTCTATGCTGAGTTGTTGAGAATCCCTGTTGAAAACTATCCCCCTTGAGATCAGGCTTTTCCTCATGTGAGTTGCAGGGAAGGTCAAAAGGATTTTGACTTGGCAACAATACAGATGGAGCGGACCCAGGAACATCATCGTAAGGAAAATCAAATGGGTTCTGCCTAGCTGTTGAAATGGATGGAACATTAATGGGAAGATTAGCAGCATCCAAGTCTATAAGATTCTTCTCAGCCATCAATCTCATGTTTCTGCAAGCCCTTCTCCTTGCAATAAGACTCTCCAAACGCAGGTTTCTTTCAAGTTCTAAAGTCCCCAAATCCATGAGATTTTTCTGGTCATCCTCTGTCCATTTGATAGCAGATTTACTTTCATCCTCTTTACTTCTCTATGCTTCTTCTTTGTTATCATTATCATCATCGCCATCTTCGTCCTCATCTGCCTGGTTTACCACATCCTCCTCTGACTCAATACTGCTCTCATCACACTTATGAGACCCCTCTGAACCAGCATCAGATCCATCATGAGATATATGAGCTGGTCGAGGAGCTTCCTAATCTAAAAGTGGGTGGAGCTCATCAAGCATTGGAAGAATGTCTGCCATTGAAGCATCTGGAGAGGAATTTTCCGCCCCGTCAGATCCAAAATCAGAAGCCTCATCTTCTTCTTCATCATCATGATTTGCACGTTTCCAAGAAGATTCCTGAGAAAATTCTAAGTAACCATTTTGAGTTTCAATAAACTCTACCGTTGAATGGGCTCTAAAGTTTAGGAGCAAAGAATATTGATCCTCAATGCCCTCCTCATGACTTGTCCCTTCCATAATCTCAAGATTCTCCTCTTGAATTTCCCTCTTCTTTTCTGACTCTAAATTATCAAAATCGCTCTTCACTTCCTCAATAACTTGCTTCTCAAATTGAACTTCCCACAAAGTTTCATCAATCAGCGGCACATACTCTCCTAAATAACCATGACCCTCAATCATTTTATTGTTGCTCTCTACCAAGCTCTCTTCTTCAATGTTCCCTACATATCTCTCTAATCTAAAGCTCTCATCTTTCTGAACAACAAAAGTGGCATCCTCTACAACCCCTTCCTTTTTCAAAGACGAAATCTCATGGCTAGCTTCTTCTTCTTCCTTTTCCGTTTCAATATCAGGTGCATTTGGCTCCCCAAAACACAAAAGGGTTCCAAGCAAAATTGCAGTACAAATCAAAACAGGGGATGCAGAGACTAAAAGGGAAAACAAGACAGGAAATGAACTATACAACAATAACAAGTAACAAACCATGCCCACAAGAAAAGGGTGTTTACAAACTGATATATAACATAATCTAAATAAAATCACCGAAAATTTCCTAATTTGAACTCTAATTCTCATTGCATCAGTACCCATTCTCGCTCTCTCTCTCACTCCCTGTCCTTCTCCTATCACAACCATCTTTTTAGCAAAAAAAAAAAAAACAATTAATAATAAATAGAAATTAACTAAAATGCACTAGACCCATGAAACTCAATTACTAAATATGACATAAGAAAACCTACAAAAGGAGCTGACAATTGGCAATATGAGCAAAAACCCACCTTAAAAATCCAATCAAATGAAATACAGAGCCATCAGATGATGATCAAATTCAACACCTGAAATCCAATAAAATAATTCACAAAATCTAAGTGACGGCTTTCGGTCAGAGCTCAGCAAAGAGACAAGAAAGATAGAGAAGCAAATCAATCAAGTTGAAAATCAGACCAATCAAATTATGATCAACTTAGTGATAACAGCAATACCTGAGAAGCAGAACACAATAGAAAGGCAAGAGATTGACGTCAAAGGTTGAAACTCATAGAAGGAACAGATAGAAATAAAATGAATGACTTGCCAGATTGACATACAGATCAGAGGATTCAAAAAAGAAAAAAAGAAAAAGGAAATGGAATCCTCTGCTTTTGCTCTTTTCTTTTCCTTTCTGTCTGTATCTTTCTTTTAACAAAGATTTTTTCCTTCTTTTTGGGTCAGCTACAGACATGGAGAGGGAGCTTTCTTTCTTTATGAAGAGTGTTCTTCAATTTGGAAATAGAATTTTTTTCATTTGAAAGAATGATCAAAAGGGGAGGTGGCTTCGTAATTGCACTAAAAGCAGAGAAAGAGAAGCTTGGACGTGAAAGGAAAAGAATACTTTTTACCGAAAAAAAAAAAAAAAGTTGATGCCATCAAATTATTTTTATTTTTCATGGAGTTATTTATGATTCAATTTACAATCTTGCAATAGGCATTATTAGGGGTGAGCAAAAAAATTAATAAACTGATTAAACTGAGAAAAAAAAAAAACTAAAAAAACCGAATTGAAAAAAAAAATCGATTAAAAAATCACAAAAAAATTCTGGTTCGGTTCAGTTTCAGTTTCTAAAGTCTGAAACCGATTGAACTGAACCAAACCAAACTAATTCAATCAACCAGCACTTAAAATAAAAAAATATATATAAATACAATATTTTCTAACCCTAAAATCACATTTAGCATCAGCTGCCGCTCTGCATATACCTCCCTCCCTTTAGCCCCCCCTTCTCGACATATCCCTTCTCTACATATCCCTCCCCCTAGCCCCCCCCCCCTTCTCTGCATATCCCTCCCCCTACCCAAACAAGAAAGATTTTTAGTTGCCTTCTTCGACGTAGGGATTAGGGATTTTTTTGGGACTGTGAACAAGTTGGAATAATTTCGGTTTGAACCGGTTTGGAAGAGAAAAAAACCTAACCGAACCGAACCGAACCGAAATTAATCGGTTTGAATCGGTTTTCGGTTCGGTTCGGTTAAAAAGATTTTAAAAAAATAATTTGGTTTGGTTGTTTATTTTGGTTCAAAACTGAACCGAACCAAACCAGAAATGTTCAGCCCTAGGCAACACTCATTTTCTTACAGTTGAATTACGTATTAGTAAAGTTGATTAGGATAAGTATCGTTTAACTGTTAATGATGGTCAGTTTTAGCCAATGAGTGAGATTCGAAGTAGTTAATGACTGCATAACAACATTTGATTAGAACACCATAAGCCCATGCTACATAGAATCAACTATATGCCATGATCGCGTGATATCACGGGTTGTGATATATTTGTGCATTGTAGTGTATTTATGAAAAAAATAAAAAATAAATTATATGGAGAAGAAGTATTACAATCTATAATGTTTTTAAGAAAAAACCTATAAAACTAAATTTTTAACCAGCTTAATATTAAAAAATAAAATCAACAAAGAAATTTTTTAAAAAAATCATAACAAAAAAAAAACGAAAGGAAAAACAAAAACATGTAGGGAAACACTGTAGCAATTTATAGTGTTTTATGAGAAAATCTACAGTTATACTTCTCAACAAGCTTAATATGAAAAAAATAAAATCGACAAAGATAATTCTGGAAAAAAAATAAAAAAAAAGAGGAAAAAAGAGGAAAAAACTATGTGGGAAAACACTGTAACAATCCACAATGTTTTAAAGAAAAAAACTACAAAGCTAAATTCTCAACTAGCTCTATATTAAAAAAAATAAAATCAACAAAAACAATTCTAAAAAAAACACACAAAAAAAAGAAACAAAAAATAAAAAAAACAAAAAAAAAACATGTGGGGAAAGTTAAAGTTAAATTCTCAACTAGCTCAATATTTTAAAAACAAATCGACAAAGATAATTTTGAAAATAAATATGTGGAGAAATACTGTAGCAAAACAAAAACCATGTGGAGAAACATTGCAACAATCCACAGTGTTTGAAAGAAAAAAACTACGAAGCAAAATTCTTAATCAGCTTAATATATATAAAAAAAATCAATAAAGACTATTTTGGAAAAAAAGAAAAAATTCTTAAAAAAACATGTAGGAAATATTCTAGTAATCTATAATGTTTTAAAGAAAAATACTACAGAATTAAATTCTCAACTAGTTCAATATAAAAAAAAATCGATAAAGATAATTTTGAAAAAGAAATACAAAAACAAAAAAAAAACAAAAAAGAAGAAGACAATCTTGGGAAAAAAAGAGAGGAAAAAAATACATGTAAAACCCAAAAAAAGAGGAAAAAAAACATAAAAAAGGGAAGAAAGACAACATAAAAAAAGAAAAAAAATGAAAAAAAAAACAAGTAGAGAAAGTTGCATTACTTTCCCCACGCATTTTAGAGTATTAGTTAACTAGACTAGTGACCGTTGATTCATATTATTTTTTTAGTAAAATTTTTAAATATTATAAGTGTGTTTTTTTAAAAAAAAGAAATTCAATCACTGAAGTTATAGTAATAACCAACAAAATAAATTGATTTCATTTGAAATTATATTGAAAACAAAAACGACAACAAAGAATACACACACACACAAAAGTCATCACCATAACATAGAAAAAAAACTTTATATAAGAGGAAAAAAATAATGTTTAATTTTTAGCATATTAAACATGGAATGACAAAATAAAATAAAAAAAGAGAGAAAAAAAAAAAACAAGTATAAACTAATTTGAGTCAACACAGTAAACTTGTAATTCGGACTTTAAGGAGCAAGCTAGTCCAAATTATCCCGACAAACTTGTGTCTTACGTCATTGTTTTCATGCATCACAAC
The DNA here is from genome assembly GCA_033617975.1 of Populus alba x Populus glandulosa. Classification (NCBI taxonomy): domain Eukaryota; kingdom Viridiplantae; phylum Streptophyta; class Magnoliopsida; order Malpighiales; family Salicaceae; genus Populus; species Populus alba x Populus glandulosa. Next base: position 7,548,336 of record CM066161.1, read on the forward strand.
ATCCATTGTTATTACTTTATTTTCAAATAAACTCTCATTTTCTACATATTTTCAAGAACCCTAGAATCATAACATTAATTTTGATTATAAATAACACATCATATTCTTTATTTCATCGTATTAGTTAGCATTTTCAAATGAAATGGTTTACAACACTCCTTATCGGTGATCCTAGTATGGACGTAATTAACTAGAGTTAACCTCATCCTTTACTCTCGGCTATCCAACATGGATATCATTAGCCAAAATTAATCTTCAATGCTTATTCTCAACTATCCAACATGGATTCCATTAGCCAAAGCGAATCTTATTATTCATTCTCAGCTACCTAACATGGATATCATTAGCGAAAGCTAATCTCATCATTCATTCTCGGTTTTCCAACATAGATACCATTAACCGAAGCTAATCTCATCATTCATTTTCGGCTATCTAACATGGATACCATAGCCAAAGCTAATCTTATCAATGCCGAAGCTAATCATATTATATAATCCCAGTTATTCAATATATATACCATTAGTCGAAGCTAACTCATCAATTAATCATGATTATCCAATATTGATACAATTAGCTGAAGCTCATCATATCATTATTCATTGCATTTCATGAGTAATTTTAATATATTGAAATCAGGTATCAACATTATGTATAAATAATTCCAGGATTTAATAATAATTAGTTAAAGGTGGAAATCACGTATCTACCCCTTTTGAATTGTGTCCTCGTCTGGTCGAAGATCTGATCCTGGTCGCCCTTCTTGATACACAAAATCACCATTACTTAGTATATTTTTATTTAGGTAATGTCAAAGACCATTTCCACTCATATACTAGAACACACATACATTCATTCAAACATCTCCCATGTTTGTATAACTATACAATGATAATATTGTAACAAGACATTCATCTCTAATTTTAATGTAGGTCATCTACAGAAATTACATCATTATGACATTAAAATTATCAACAAAACTAAGTCATTTTGACATTAAAAATCGTTAGTGAAAGCTAAGTTATTCTGACACTGAAAATCATCAACAAAAAACAAAGTCATGCTGACATTGGAAATCATCAACAAAAAACTAAGTCATTCTAACATTTCTTTTCCCTAAATTCACGCATACGATCAATATCAAAATTTCCTTATATAGACCATGCTTCAACCTAGTTTTGGATATAAACCACAACCAAATTCACTTCCAAAGTTTATGGAACAAAGGAAAACATGTAATGTTTCTATTCCATGACAATATCACACTTTCATCAAACATTGTTAAAGTGGAACCATCACTCATTACTATCTTCATGAGAGTCTTTCTTTGTTATCTTATCGTAAGGTGGTTGAAGCCTATGTCATTCTCCTAACAAGTATAATTTTATGTTCTTCATGTGGCAACACCAAATTCTCATTCAACCCATTTTGCATATCTCATATTCAACTTATTGTTCTTTCATATGCTTCAAGGACTCATAATTTAAATGGATTATGAATTTTTTTTTTTTTTTTTGCCAAAAGTAATGTTCTCATGTCTCAAGTGCTCTTATAGCATAGAGTTCTTTATTGTAAGTGGGATAGTCCAAGATCGCTCCACTTAACTTCTTACTGAAATACGCAATAGGTCTCCAATCCTACATCAAAACAGCACCTATTCTTTTTCTAGATGCATCACATTCTATTTCAAATGCTTTTGTAAAGTTAGGTATAGTCAAAACAGGTGTAGAGCATAATTTCTCTTTCAAAAGAACAAAAGCCAATTCTTATTCCTTCCCCCATTTAAACCCAACTGACTTTTTAACAACTTCGTTCAAGGGTGCAACTATTGTACTAGAATCTTTCATAAAATGCCTATAAAAACTAACTAACTCATGAAAACTCTTTACCTCACTTACCGATTTTGGTGTAGGCCAGTCCCAAATGGCCTTAACTCTCTCCCCATCTATCTCGATACCTTGTGTAGTTACAATATAACTAAAAAAACATACTTTCTCCATTAAAAAAGGTACACTTTTTAAGATTAGTATATAATTTCTCACTACACAACATATTAACTACATTACACAAATGATCAAGATGCTTAGTTAAGTTCTTGTTATAGATCAAAATGTCATCAAAATACATAACCATAAACTTACATATAAATGCATGCAACACATGATTCATTAAACACATAAACGTACTAGGTGCATTTGTAAATCCAAATAGCATAACTAACCATTCATACAAGCCATGCTTCATCTTAAATATTGTTTTCCACTTGTCACCTTCTTTCATTCTACTATGATGGTATCCACTTTTCAAGTTAATTTTAGAGAAAATACAAGAGTTATGTAACTTATCTAACATGTCATCAAGCCTAGGAATGAGATGTCTATACTTTACCATTATGTTGTTGATGGCTTGGCAATCAACACATATCCTTCATGTTCCATTCTTTTTAGGCACAAGTAACACGGGTACAACACACGAGTTCATAGTCTCATGAATGTTCCCCTTTTCCATTAGCTCATGAACTTACCTTTGAAGCTCCTTCACCTCCTCGAGATTGCTTCTATAGGCTGGTTGGTTAGGAATTGAAGCTCCAGGTATGAAATCAATCTAATGTTCTATCCCCCTTAATAATGGTAATCCGCTAAGAATATTGTTGGGGAACAAATCATCAAACTCTTACAACAAAAAAATAGCGACACTAGACACAATATGATCAAGATCGTTAATATTAAAGTAAGCCTCTTTGTACACAAGTAAAATCATTGGCTTGTTAGTGAAAAATATAGATTTGACCCCACCCTCTTTGGCATAAAAATTGGGTTGTTTCTTTAGTTTTTCCACATAATTCTCATCACCCTTCCTGACTTTCTTCACTCCTTTAGTCTTACCCCCACTCTCGGCCAGATTTGAGTGTTTTTTAGTAGTGGTTGAATGGTTTGATTTGTTTGGAGTGTTGGTCGAATATTTGTTTGTGTTTGGATTGGTGGCCGAATGTAATGTAATGGTGTTTTAGGTTCTGGCCAAATCTGATGGCCTTTTCTCCCCTTGTTCCTCACCTTAATGTTCTCTCCTAATAGCCTCATGCTTGTTTTTTAGCTTTATTTGATTATTATACACTTGTTTGAGTGAAAAAGATACAAAAGTGATGGTTTTACCATCATTTACATGATATATCTATTTTTAACCTCATTATGAATTGTTTTCCTATCATATTGTCATGGTCTCCCCAACAAGATATGATTTGCTTGCATTGGTACCATATCGCAGAAAACTTCATTAACATACTTCCCAATAAAAAATGAAATCACAACTTGTTTAGTCACTTTCAGTTATTGCAATCTATATAGTTTAGCATGCACACCTTGTTTTGTGCATGGCAACGTGTTTATGTAAGATGTTCTCACCTTGTTGATTAGTTTTATATTCCTTGATCTGAACTTGAAGTGCTCATTTTATAACCAAGGACTTCTCAATTGATAATGCTAACATGTCCCTATCATTATCCTCCAATGGGGACATGCCTTTATAATCAAATCTGTTATTTTCAGATTTGATATCACCATTATCTCTAATCATCATGTCTGGCTAGAGCATTTGGGATGCTGGCTGGAGGCTCTGGCATTACTCTAATGTTTCAAGTATGCTATCAAGATTATTTCAGTGCTCTAGTTTTCATTTTCTGCCATCTTTAGCATGCAATGGTCTTTGGCTATTGCCTTTCAGATAGTTTTTGGTGATCACCAATATATTGTATCTTGATGTCTCGTCTTCAGGTTCTTAGAGCCATATTAGAGAATCCGAATGACAATACAAAGGTGCACCTCATTTTTGCTAATGTTACATATGAGGACATTCTTTTAAAGATAAGTTACAGCTCTATTATCTTATGATGCTCTGTTGTAGCTCCCATTCAAGTGAGGTATTGAGCTGATGTGCCTTACGCTAGGTTAAGTGGTGCCCTAAGAGTTACATATCATGCAGTACCATCTATTTAGTGGGATAACAAACCATAATAAACCTTGGCATCTTTTAAGATTTAGTGAGACATAAGGTGCAAATACCTCAGCAGTTAGGTCTCTGCTAGCAAGCTTTGCTGCAATTGATCCCCAAAAATGGAAACTATTTGAAATATCTTTTGGGTGCAGAGCAGTTTTTAGCTGCATAAAATTGACCATACAGACGCATGACAGTTATTAGAATGAAGAGAATTTACAATAATGGGAAAGCATATGGGATCCTCAACAATTGGAAGTTCTGAAGTTTTAGTGCTCTTACCTGACTTTCTCAACATTTGCTCATTTATGCCACTCCAGGTAGAAAAAAGTAGAAAAGGAACGTGTTTTGTTAAAAAACAATTTCTTGAGAATAGGCATTTTAGGCATCAATGAAACATACTTTAGTGTATACTGAATGAAAACTTGGGGGAATGACAAACCATTATTGATTTGCCATGCGCTAAGACTTCATGGTTGTTAATTCAGTGGAGCTAAAACTTCACTGACAACCAAAGAACTTGGCTAATAGTGTCGGTTTATTGAGAAAGACGAATCTTTTCAAAAATACCTCTAGAAAGATTTGATAACAAAAGAAAAACTAGGAACTAAAAACCACCTTCTAAGCTAAGACATGAATAGTAATGTCAGCTTTCTTGTTGGAATTTTGTCAAAGCCTCTTGGGGTTTTGTTTTTGGTTCAAGTGGATGTCATAGTCTGCTCTGTCTTTTGAATATTATCATTACGTGTAAGATGCTTGTGTTCCTTCTGTGTGTAGTCAGACAGTGGCAATTTGCTTCGCAATTGATGTCAATACATCAATGTAGTTTCTATTGTTATTTACAGGAAGAATTGGATACCCTTGCTGAGAGGTACCCTAGTCGCTTCACTGTCTACTATGTTTTGAATCAGGTTAGTTGCCTTATGCAAAACATTTTTGTTGTTTGTTTCTCCTTGTCATTTCCTTAAATACTTTTGCTTTCCTGTCCCCCTTGCATGGTGCTTGAAACTCTTTTTCTCTAGTGGTGTAGAAAAGTTATTAAAGATTACAATTTGCAGATTCGTTAAGAAAAGTGGATGAGTCTTCTATTCTGTATGATGGCATGATCATGGTTGCGTAAACTTGTGCGTGTATTCTGGCCACTGTTCTGCTGGTAGGTCCTTCTTCATAGCGCCACCTAACTGAAACAGGTTTCTCATGCTCGCTGGGCCATTGATGTCTGTTGTAAATGGTATGGTCGATGATGACTGTGTGATTGATCAAATTTTCTTGTTGGATGATATTTTCTCGTCAGCCTCCTGAGGTTTGGGATGGTGGTGTTGGCTTTGTATCCAAGGAAATGATTCAAACCTACTGCCCTGCACCAGCATCAGATATCTACGAGGAGTGCTACTAATTTCCATCATGCAATCTGCAGATTCTAAGATGCGGACCACCACCTATGAACAGGGGCATGACTGCTCACCTTGAAGCTTCTCTTGGAATGAACAAGGCCATGACTGCTCACCTTGAAGCTTCTCTTGGAATGAACAAGGCCATGACTGCTCTCCTTGAAGCTCTTTGATACGCACCTGCGATGATGTTCCCTCTATTTGGATGGGTGTTCATCATGGGTTCAATAAAAAGACTAAATTGGTATTTTGGTTCCCCATATCTGATATCAACTGCTAAGCTTGGAGCTGGGGAAATGGAACATTAGTTTTTCCTTTTAACTTGGAGATAAATTTTCCTTGAGTTGCTTTAATCCGTATTGGTGTCCACTCTCCAGTTGATCCTTAGATTTGAGGATTTCTGTTGAACAGATTTTGCGTGACTTAAAAGTACAGTACCTAGTAGTTGAATGATAAAGCCAAGTTTATAATGATAATAACTTTTAATAATTTTTTTAAAAAAAATTTGAGAATTATATTAAAATAATATTTTTTTATTTTTTAAAATTTATATTTAATATTAGGATATTAAAACAATTTAAAACAAAAGATATTTAAAATAAAAAAATATTTTTAAAAAACATGACTAGACTGCACAAATAAATATCCATTTTATTTTCGGTAATGTTGTAAGGTTTATGTTTTGTTTTAACTACAAATTTTAGTGTGCTGTTAAGTTTTTATGAGTTATATTGAAAAATTTATCTTGTAATTTTAGTTAAAAATAACTATAATTTATAGTTTTTTAAAACTAAAATTTATTTTTTGAAACAAGCTACGAGGGCATAATATCCTAACCTAAAAGCTGAAGTAGACCCCCAAAACAGTAGATTTGAATTTATTACCCAATACTTTAGAGGTTCTAGGTGGTAACTCACCTTTGTTGTCATTGTTGATATAGCAGCGAATTTGGTGGGGGTTTTTTAATGTTATTTTTAAAAATTTTATTTTTTAATATTTAATTGATTTTAAATTTGTTTTAAAAAATTATTTAAATTTATTTTTAATGAAGTTATCACAATCTCAAAAAATATTCTAATATTTAATTTATACTCAATTTTACGAATATCTAATTTTATTTTGTATAATTAAGTAAAAATAGTATTTAAAAAAAAAAAACAAAGTTTTTAAATCTAGTGGAGATTATCATCTGGATCCTGTATTTGATGAGTTAAACCACAAAGCCTGGATCGATTTAATATGTTGACATTTCAATATTAAAAAAAATCATCTTGAATTTTTTAAAAATCAAACCATATTTTTTACTGGTTTTCCAAGATGTTTTTAAATTTACCAAGTCGATTAGGTTATATCATGATAATTTTTATATAATTACTAGGTTATATCATGATAATTTTTATATAATTACTAGGTTATATATAAAGAGTCAAATCAAGAAATTTTAAAATTAACTTGGTAAGTAAAACTTAATAATAATAATAATAATAATAAATAATTTTTTTTTATATCTTGACATTTATTTTTATTTGAGACATAACATGACACAGGAAACTATAAATAACTCGACATGTCTAAGAAAGCACTCTTTCTTGTATTCACAATAACTTGAAGTTATAGTAGCAGTTAGCAAGCATCAATCCTATGAGATTAAGAGAATGTTTAAAAATATAATAGCAGTTATTTTTTAAAGTGTTTTTTGTTTGGAAAAATATCAAAATAATATATTTTTTTTCATTTTAAAAAAATTATTTTTGACATTAGCATATCAAAACAATCTAAAAATATATTTTTTAAAAAATAATTTGAAAAAACAATCAAATTTTAACAAATAAAACAAGTTGAAACTTATTTTCAAAATGGTGTGTAATCCACATGCTCCTTGTCCTACCAGACCATTGGATTTTACCACCTCTTTTCTTTAGAATAAAGTGATGAAGGAGACTCCTTTCAATTTCAAAGGTAAATAGTATATTAACTCGCGTTACACTGCAGGTTAATATCAATTTTTTTAAAAAAATGTAAAAAAGTTTTTAAGAGTACAGGGGATTTTTTAATTGTGTTATTAAACATAATCAAATGGGTTAATTTTGAAACCCCTAACTCAACTTTTTTCCTAGCTCAAGTTTTTAATTAAACCGTGTAAAAGTTCTCAACTTAGATCAATTGATTTCATAAGTCCAAATGCAACCTTGATGATCTATAAAAACATGATTTAGCTTTTAAGAAAACTTTAAGATGATAATTTCTTAAAATAAAATATGAAGATGATGATAGATTGGATTGACATCGCCCCCCTCAACCCGGGTCGTGAGCTCTATTAAGTTTAATAATATTTTTTTATTTTTTTATTTAATTAAATGATAAAATAGATGCTCACAAAATTGAGCATTAATCTAAAAGTAAACACTTATTTGAGACAATTATTCCTAGAAAGTAAACAAAAATCAATAATGCAGTCCATTTCCCAACCAATCCAATATTAAATGATGAAATCGAAAAAAAAAATTAAAAATAATTAAAAGATCAAAAAAAAAAAGCATATTATATTGGTGAGTAAATTTATCAAACCTGTGAATCGTGTAAGTCGAGCTAGTATGACAAACCTATGAACTGGGTCATGAACTCTACTGAGATTATACTTTGTTTTTTTAATCTATTTTTTATTTAACTACATAATAACAAAAATAAATAATTGTGAAATCAAACACCAACCCAATATCGAGATGTGTTTTTAGATCACGATAACCTCATAAAAGGTGAAACAAAACCTAGTATCTAAGAATAAAAAAGTAAAATTTTATAAAAGTTAAACTTTCCAAACCCGCAAACCAAGTCAACCAGAACGTAAACTATAAAGTTTATTAACATAACTTTTTTCTAAAACTATTTTTTAATCATATGAGAAAAAATAGACGATAAAAAAGTTGGATTCAATTAAAAAAATAAAAAAACACTCCGCCAGACATGTAAACTGGGGCAACCTGGGTTTCCCTCGCAAACCATGTTAACCTTATAGAAATGTAAAATAAAAAAATAAACTTATGAAGCCAAATTCTCAACTATCACAATATAAAAAGATGAAATTGACAAAAAAAATTTGAAAAAAAAATCATAAAAAATATAAAAAACATAAAGAAAAAAGAAAAAAAAATAAAACACTATAGGTTACTATTGTCATGCACATTGGAATGTGTGTGGGTGAACAATGGTTTCCTCACACCCTTTAATTTTTGTTATTTTATAAAGTTTAATGACATGACTTTTTTCTAAAATTATTTTTTAACTATATGAGAAAAAATATATTATAAAAAAGTTAAGTTCAATTAAAAAAGAAAAGAAAAAAAAAACACTGTGAATTACTATTGTAATCCATAATGTGTTGGGTGAACAATGATTTCTCCCAAATCCTTTAATTTTTGTTATTTCATAAAGTTTAATAATATGGTTTTTTTTTTAAACTATTTTTTTAACAATATGAAAAAAAAATAGATTAAAATAGATTAAAAACCTACCAAATCCATAAATTAGGGCAACCTAACCTCCACAAATCTATTAACCACGCTAACTTTATAGAAATACAAAATAAAAAGATTAAAAAGTTAAATTCTCAATCATTTTAATATTAAAAAATAAAATTATTAAAAACAATTTAAAAAAAATCATAACAAAAAAGAAAGGAAAAGATAAAAAAATCATGTGTAAAAAATAATAATACAGAACACTATAAAAATTCACAATATTTATAAAGATAGAAAAATTATAATGCTTTCCCTACGTAATCTAATATTTTTTATATAATAATAAACAAGATCAAGATAGGAAAATTTGTTTACACCTGCTTCTACCAAACCCACCGAACCCCCCCTCCCCCCTCCCCCCTCCCCCAACATAAAGTACCAAATTATAGAATCTTTCAAGCTCTTCTGTAGCAATAAATAAAATAAAATAGAAAAATATACCTCATTTTTTCTTTTTATTCTCTCAACTCATGGAGAAAAATGAAGGTTTTTACAGTAGTGGGATGGATTCTGATTTAATTAATGGGAAAAGGGTGGATTGTAAGCTCAACTTATTGATTAATATGTATTACATTTACTTATACATGTAGATCCATAAAAATTTTATATTATTTTTAAAATAAATACAAATGAATTCAGGAGAAAACCTCACATGCTCTTCACATTCTACAAAACTGAGCAAGACATGTGACCTGATTTTAAGATATAATTTATATTATTTTGTAATACATTATCTTAAATAAAAGTCTTTTAAGCTAAAAACTTGCACAAGCCTAGATTATCTTGTACTTAATTTTTATCAAATAAATAGAGGTGATGAGATTTAAACTCGTGATCGCTTAGTCATCAAGACTTTAATATTATGTCAAAAAACCAATTCAATCCGAAAAATTTAAGTTGTTAAGTAAAATCCCAAGATATAATTTATATTATTCTCTAACGTCATGGATATCAAAGCTAAATAAACTTATTAAAATTACATCATTTTATATAATTTAATTAGATTTAACCTTTGATAACAGATAAGAAAGCACGAGACCAACCGCCAACCCCTTGGATTATTAAGTCAATCTATAAATTCAAAGTTCAGTAACATAGTTAGTTTCTTACAAGTTAAATCCACCTTCAAGTCATTCATTGCATCTCTCATCATTTGAGTGGGATCAGTGAAGTAAAATACAAAAATAAGTAAAATAAAAAAGTTCTTAAACCCTCCAACTGCATTTATGTTTTTGAAAATTGACAAGGGGCAGGTGGCCTCATTACTGTACCTTTCTCTATGAAATTTGATGGAAAGTAACAACTCTTGTTCTATACGTATTAGGTATGACTATACTTTCAACAATTCTTTCGTTGTCCTAGTATCGAAACGAAAACGACAAGAATATATATATAACTTTGTGTGTGTGTGTGTGTGTATGTGTGTGTGTGTGTGTGTGTGTATATATATATATATAAAACTTTGTGGGATTTGGTTGTGGTAGCTGAAAACTGTATTATTTTACATGGCCGCGCTAAAGATTAGGTTTGAATTAAAACTTGCTTGAATATAAAAAGATGTTGGAGTGAAAAAATATCTGATATATTTATTAATCTAATTTAATGGATCAATCTTAAAATATTCTCATCCGATTTCTTTTACCAAGTTAGAGTTTAAATTTGAATTGTGTGTGAGTTACATTACATGATACAATTGATTTAATGAATAAAAAAATAAGTAAAAAAATAATATTTTATTTTTAAAAAATTTCAAAATAAATTTTATATTTTTTAATATTGAAATAACTATATAATAGATTGATTCGAATTTCATAATTTAACCAATTTAATTTATGATATTATTGATTAATTTTACTAGATTTAAAAACTTTGTATTTTTAAATTATATTTTAATTTGAGAATTTTTTTTATTGCTACATAGAGCAGAGGTAGATTTTTACATGTAATTTGAAATTTTCATTTGACTTGTAAGAAACTAACTAAAATGTTATTAAATTTAATATAATTAGTAAATAATATGATATTTTTAATTTTTTTATAATTTTTAAAAATTATTTTCCGTCTAAAATAAAATAAAAATATTTTTTTAAAAACCAAACTAAATTTTCCGTTAATTAACTTTTATAAAGACAAGCAAATACAAAAAAATTTAGAAAGTAGTTTTTTAAAAATCACTTTTCAAAAAATAAACGCAAATTTAATATTAAAATTCTAATTAAAAACACAGAAACTATGGATTTCTTAAAAGAATTTTTGATACAAATATAAAAAATTACTTTTCAGAAAACAAATATAGTTTTAGAATTGAAATCCTAATTAAAAACACAGAAACTATGGGTTTCTCAAAAGAATCTTTGATAAAAAAAGTAAATAATAATAATAAGCTAATCCCTTTCCTTAAAGAATCTGAGAGTGTAATCCTAATCGATTTATTAAAACGAAACACTAATTTATTATTTATTAGCACCATAATTATATTTAACACAACACAACGGAAAGCCATGGATAAATACTCTAAAAAAACACACGCAGAGCAGAGAGGGGGAGGGGGGGGATGCACAGCCCGGTTCTACAGTGCAGATAGATAGTACCTATTCCCACGCTAACTTCGTTGAGTCCTTTTTCTTTTGTTTTTGCATTCTAAAAAAAAAGAAAGGAAAAAGAAAACAAATAGAGAGAGAGAGAGAGGGAGAGCGCAGCAAACAGCGAGGGCCAATTTTATTTATTTTCCATGGTACGATTCTATACAACAAACAAAGAAACACGCACTTAATTGTTTTTCTCTACCATTGTTTGGTGGGTTTTTGTGCTTTTCTCTTGACCTGATATTTTAGTCTTTGTGGGCTTCTTGTCTTAGGAAATTTAGATTGAAAATTCAATTTTAATCTCTTTTCTTCAATCTGGAGGTGATTTGTATTTGTTGGGTATTGACTGTTTTTGCTGAATATTGTGGAGAGAGAGATCTTTTAGCCAATGTGATTGACATCAGTTTCTTGTAGAGAATCATATTGGTGGTAATGTGATGTTTGATACCTGATATTCTTCTCTTTCTTTGGCCGGATTATTTGTTAGTATTGCAATGGCTGAGAAGCACTCCTCGTCGTCTCTTGGGATTATTTCTAGGAAATCTATGCTTTGCTTGTTTTTGTTTGCGTCCGCCTTGTTTATGTTGTCTTGGTTTTTACTGTTGCGTTCCACGAGCAGTGCTGGGTTTATTGGCCTTAGTTTGTTACCTCATCCCAAACTTAATCCTCTTATTGATAATGGCAATTCTGCATCCTGGAATCGGAAGGATGTTGAACCCTCGATTGGAAATCGAGCGATTCTTGTAGACAATGAAGGAGAAGAAGAAAAACCTCAAAAGAAAGATGTTCTAGGGGATGTGAAATGCAGCGGTTCTGATAATAATTACAAACAAGTTCTTAAGATTTTCATGTATGATTTGCCTTCTGAGTTTCATTTTGGACTCTTAGATTGGAAACCTCAGGGGGGTAGTGTTTGGCCTGATCTTAGAGCTAAAGTGCCTGAATACCCTGGTGGGCTCAACTTGCAACATAGTATTGAATATTGGCTTACATTGGATCTTCTTGCTTCAGAGGTTCCTGGCATTCCTAGAGCTGGTAGTGCTGTAAGAGTTCGAAATTCTAGTGAAGCCGATGTTATATTTGTTCCGTTCTTTTCTTCTTTATGCTATAACCGATATTCCAAGGTGAATCCACACCAAAAGAAGAGCAAGGACAAATTGTTGCAAGAAAAGTTGGTCAAGTTTTTGACTTCGCAAAAGGAATGGAAGAGGTCTGGGGGGCGAGATCATGTCCTTTTGGCTCACCATCCAAATAGTATGTTAGATGCAAGGGTGAAGCTATGGCCAGCAATCTTCATACTTGCAGACTTTGGGAGGTATCCTCCAAATATAGCAAACGTTGGCAAAGATGTGATTGCACCATACAAACATGTAATTAGAAGCTACGTCAACGACTCATCAAACTTTGATAGCCGCCCAACTTTGCTGTATTTTCAAGGAGCCATATACCGGAAAGATGTATGTTCTCTCCCTCTTTGACTACTTCTGCTGTTAATTGTTTCATTAAATTCTACTGTAACTGAAACCTTATTTTCCACAGAATTTTCTTTTTGACAAGTTCTACAACTCCAAAATAAGCTCTGATTCGACAATATTATGAATAAGTGATAGTAACAACATAAACTGTCATGAGCTTCCCAGTTCTCACCACGTTATTTCCTATTCTGTGAAACAGAAAATTAGTTAGATTAGGATTATTTCATGGATTAGGTGTCAAAGTACATGCCAATTAAATGATAAGTTATTCTATCTCAAGGCATCTATTTCAACGTACTGGGTTCTTAATGTGCATTTCTTATCATGAAGCTGCTGAAGTAAAATCATTGTCAAAACTTGAATTTGGCTCTGAAACTAGCATGGACTTGATGTCTATGTAGTCTACTTCCCACGGGTGTAATGAACTAGCCATATGCACATGTATGGAAGTTCATTCAAGTAAATTATTGTGGGCTGCTTTTGAGGATGGTTTGTGGTCATAAACTCAAAAATCACCATTCCATCTCATGAAACTTTCCTGACGTAATCTCTTAATGGATCTTCATAATTTCATGTGATATATTTGACTTGCTGAATGTTTTTCACTAAAAACTTCATATTTATTAGATTCTGAAAACCATCCAATTAAGATGATCCATTATTTTCCTTTAATTCAACTGTTATTCTATGCCTCTCTTTTGGTTGGCTCTACAGTATCTATATCTTGATTCTTCAATTTTGAGTTTCTTGTTTTCAGGGTGGCTTCGCTCGGCAAGAATTATTTTATCTTCTTAAAGATGAAAAAGAAGTGCATTTTCAGTTTGGGAGTGTACAAAAAGATGGAGTGGGCAAAGCTTCTCAAGGAATGCACTCCTCCAAATTCTGCCTTAACATAGCAGGCGACACGCCCTCATCAAATCGTCTCTTTGATGCCATTGCTAGCCACTGTGTTCCGGTCATCATCAGTGATGACATTGAGCTCCCTTACGAGAATGTTCTTGACTACTCTCAATTCTGCATATTTGTTCGCACATCAGATGCTGTCAGAGAAAAGTTCCTCGTAAATCTCATCAGGAGTATTAAGAAGGATGAATGGACTAGAATGTGGAAGAGGTTGAAAGAAGTAGAAAATTTCTTTGAGTTCCAATATCCATCAAGGGAAGGTGATGCGGTTCAAATGATATGGCAGGCTGTAGCGAGAAAAGTTCCTGCAATTAGGTTGAAGGTAAATAAATTTAGGAGATTTTCGCGTTTCGGCACCCAGAAAGATGGAGAGTTAAGAAAAATACCATCACCTAGTAATTTTTGGTGAAAACATTCGTTGTTGCCCTATAGTGACCTTTGAGCCTGTCATTTATGGTCCACATGAGGTTCTGCTGCTTGAAAAGGTGAGAAATTCAATGAATTCTCACTGCAGATTTTGACAACTCTTTTGTAAAAATAAAAATATAAAAAATTAAGAGGATAAGAGTTTCAAGAATTTGGCTTCCCTGCATGTCTCAGCAGCACTTCTTGTATCTCTATTTTACTGTCTTTGCTGGCTATATACAATGCACAAATTATTTTGTCTAGCTATTGATAAATTACGATCCTTCGTCGAAGAATGGAATATAATCACTCACTAATATTGTACTAAGCAAGAAACCCTGCACTTGCTGGGCTTCGAAGTTGGATAGAAGAAAATTGGAATTTTGTAGTGAAAGACCACATTCATTTTTTTTTTCTTTTGGAATCAATGTTTTCCCCTTATGTTAAGAAAGGGCCAGGTTCCCCCCACAGCTATATATATATTTAAAAGAGTAATTTTGTTAAAAGGGAAGAAATGGATAAAGTACAGTAGGCATACCTCAAAAAATACAAATGCTTGTTATCTTGGTCCATCTTACAAAAAATAACAAGCAAAAATGAAAAATGAAAAAGGACAAAAACAAATTATGAAGACAAAAAGCAAATGAGCCAGTTGACTGGTTTCTCAGAATTCCTTAACTAGTCAATTAGTTGATTACATATGAAATTATGCTAAACAAAATCTTGAGAATCAGCAAGAGTAATGTTATTTCATGATTCTCAGAGGCGCCAAATAAACCTGAAAATAGCTAGGATGTGAAATCTTGGTTCGAGCTCTACCAAATAGGATCGAACTAAATAAAAATACCATCGCAAACATCATGATGAGATCGGTATTATAAAAGACTCAGTTTTTTCTTTCATACCAAATGAAGTAAACCAAGGTTGAGAGGGTTAATCGAGCAAGTAAATGCGTAAGTGTCTTTTTCTTTTTCAAGTACGTGTATGCCCACTAAAGTAGCTGGCACAATGTCAAAGAAGGCCAACCTTTAAAGGTTATGCTTGGGATAACACCCCAAACTGTAGCAGAGAAAGGGTACTAAAAGAGTAAATGTTCATGTGTTTCAACTTGCGACCCACAAAGGATTACATGTCGAAGAGAGAATGATTTGAAAAACAAGTAGTCTGACAATGGTGTTGAGACGACCCATAGAGGCAAGTCACATGATAAAAGAGTGTCTCATGATGAAATCTAAGAACTAGAGAAGATAGTGTATAAAGTCTATGGGTTTGGAATCTTTAAAAACCTCCCATGCCGAGTCAATGGAGAACCTCCCCAATGAATGGCCATTCCAGATATAATGGTCTGGTAAGGCACTAATGATTCCAGATATAATGGTCTGGTAAGGCACTAATGGGGTTAAAAGTAATCAAGCCCCCTCAATAATGTTTGAGACCTTAGCATTTCACACAACCTAGTAGAAGTAAGCATCCTAAAAGGCACTAGGTTGCATAATTATTGCCCATCTAGCAACCAATAATCTAACCACAAAAAGGTTATAGTCCCATCATCAATACTAGAGACAAACTTCTCTCTACACCAATCTCTGCTGAGTAGAATCTTCCTCTGTAATCATGACGACATTGAAGCCTGACATATTAGAAGGGTTTACCTTTGAGTAGAACACCATGGGCCCATCCCGACTAAACTAATGATCTATCTAAAAGCAATTGCCACACATGCTTGAGAATAATTGCTCTATTCCAAGTTTGAGCACTCTTTATTCCCGATCCACTCTTCTTAAGAGGATAACAAATATAGGCCCATGTCATCTTAGTATTCAATTATCATCTGATTGTAATTATATTGTGATAATTTGAGGGATAGTCATCTGATTATCTCTTTATCTATGATTTGCTTAATATTTTTTATTTAGTCATATTCGTAAAAAAAGGAGCATCTTTAAGATTCATTAATAAAACAAATAACAATATTATCTAATACAAGAATTAGTATGTTGAGAAGTGATGATTTTTGTAAGATAGGAGGATATCTTTGTTCAGCTTGTTTCCCACAGTATTATCTTGGTTCTTTGTGTTGCGTTCCACGGGTAACTGGCTCCATTGAACTTAGCTTGCTACCCAAGCCTAATTAATCTGTATTATGGAATGGACATGGCATTTCCTTCCTGGATTTTGAACCCTTGATTGAAAATTGAGCTCTCCTGATAAATAATGAAGGATAAAGAGAGAAACCCCCGGATAGAAGCTGTTCTGGAAGATGAGAAATGCCAAGCCTCTGACAGCCATGGAAAAGATGCCCTTTTGTTTTTTGTTTTTCATTTTGTTTTGACGAGTGAGAATTTCATTGATTAAAGAAATAGGGAGAATCCATGATACAAACTAGTAGTACTTAGTGCAGTTAAATTGGATACTTTCAATTTTCATGCACACATCCGGTGCTTACAAATGTCAAAGAACTGTGGACTCCGTAGAGCTTCTTGTAGAATTCAAGTTGTATGCAACATGCATTTTACAATCTGACAGATCCATCTGCTTAAAACCAGCAAAAGGAAGCCAATTGTGGCCATGCGCTCTTTGATTCTTTGTAATACCATAGATTGTGGGCTTCCATGCTAAGCTTGTAAGGACTAACCAATGTTATGTTATTTATTTAGCTTATATAATTAATTAATATATATTGTCATTAATATTTTATATAGGTTTGACATAAATAATGATTGATTGTTCATGAATATATCGAGATTCATCTGAAGGGTTGTGTAGGACGGATTATTGTAATAGGGTGTTCAAAGTTTTATTAAGTACATATTATCTAATCCAAGAAATATTAGTTGATGTGATATTAGATATTTATGTAAAAGGTGTAAAAATAAAAAGTTTCTCAATCCTAATATTATAATGATACATCTTCTACAAAAAGAGTTCATCAAGAGATACTTGTGTTGATTTGCACATAGAGAATCATATGTTCCTAACAAGACCATGGTAGAAAGGATGATTGGGTCAACTTTTAGTTTTAACAATGTGCATGAAACTGTAGATGACAATAGTAATCCTTATAGAAATATGATTATAGATGCGATGAAAATGAATCAAGGTTATACCGGTCAATGTTCAATGGTAGATGAAGAACCTAATACAAATGTGACCAAGTTTTTTGATCTTTTGAAGCACTCTAACGAACCATTATGGGATGAATGCACAAATCATAGTAAATTATCGGTCGTTGCAAAGGTGTTTACCATCAAATCAGTGGGTTAAGTGAGACTGGTTATGACAAAATTATAAAATGGGTGACAAGCATTTTGCTTGAAGGGAATAGGCTGAAAGAAAATTTTTATACTACTAAATCCATGATGAAACCCTCTTGGCCTAGGATACCAGAAAACTAACATATGTCCAAACTTCTGCATGTTGTACTACATTGAAAATACAGAGTTAACCGAGTATAGAACATGTGGGCATGCTCGTTATAAACCATAAATGGTAGGGAAAAGACTTTTATTGCACATAAAAAAACTTAGATACTTCTCAATCACACTTAGATTGCAAATGTTATTTATGTCACCAAAAAATATTGAGCACTTGACATGACATCATTCATATAATGCGGTGGATGAAGTGATGATGCACCATTTCGATGGCGAAGCCTAAAAACATTTTAATATGGTGCATCCTCAGTTTTTAGTGGAATCAAAGAATGTGTATCTTAGGTTATGTATAGATGAATTCAATCCATTTAGAATATTTGCTACTCCTTATTCTTGTTGGCTGGCGATACTCGTAGTTTATAACTTGTCATCAAGGATGTGTATGACGCTAGAGTTCATATTTTTATCTACTATCATACCTAGTCCTTATAGTCACTACCAGAAAATCAATAAATACAAACAAAAATACCGAGGGAATATTTCTGTCAGTATATTTTCGAGGGATTTTACAGACGGAAATATTCCCTTGGTATATACCGGGGAAAAAAAATTTAAAACAAAGCAAAAAAAAATAATAACGTGTCATTTTTTACCCACGGAATTACCGACAAAATTATTCCGTCGGGAAATCCGTTGGTAAACTGTGAACATTGTTCATCATGTCAATTACAAAGGGAATTACCGACGGAATTTTCCGTCGGTATTTTCTAGAGAGCTATAGAACTGTTCATTTTTCAATTGCACTGTTAATTGTTTTACTTTACGGAAAAAATCACCGACAGATTGAAAATTCGTAGGTGTGTTTTGGCGGTTTTCTGAAAAAATTCAATTGATTTAAAATTTTCATTTAAATTTTATCGACGGAATCACCGACGGATTGAAAAATCATCGGTAATTTTTGGCGGTTTTTGAAACTTTTTACAAAATTGAAAATTTAAATTAAATATTACCGAGGAAATTACCGACGAAATAATTAAAAAATATTAATATTCAATTATCCGTTGGTAAATCCGTCGGTAACACGCCCCAATAAAAAAACCTGAATCCGCTTATTTCACAAGAGACAGACTCATTATTTCTTTTTCTTCTTCTACTTCTACTTCTAATTCTACTTCTTCTTCTTCTTCTTCTTCACTGTATGTAAAAAACATCAATATCTATTTCTTTCTCTTCTTTTCTTTCCTCATCTCCTTCTCTTTTCCTCCATGCTCGGGTATGTCTTCTTCTTCTTTCTTCTTTTATCCTCTTAGTTTTTTTTTAATTAATATGCTTTACAAATTTGTTTTTCCTTAGCTTCACTTGCAAGTATATTAAGGTAAAATTTTTCTTTTTTCTTATTTTTTCATGATTTTTTTCACTATATTTGTTTTGTATTTAATTTTAATTGATTTTGTTCATAATAATTGTATAAATGTTGTTGTGAGATTTATTTTTTTTCATATGAGATCAATTTTTAGTTGATTTATTTATAGGATTTTTAAATTGTTCACTTCTTAAGGCGCTGTTCACTTCTCAAGATAGTGATAATTAATGTTTTTTTTTTTACCAATGCTATCCCAATGAAATGAGAATTCCAATGCATTAAGAATTAATGCCTTTTCTGATCATGGTACCTTTTCCTCGACAAAATGATAATTGCATGGCACCGGTAATTAATGGTTTTTTTAACTATTGACTCTTTTATCGATGAAATGAAAAGCCACTAGTAATATTTAGAGGGGTTTCTAAAAAACTTTATGTGAATTGAAAGTTTTATTTTGACTTCACAGATGGCATCACTAATAAAAAATTTAAAGATATTAATATTTATTATTCCGTCAAGAATTCCATCGGTAAAATCTAATATAAAAGACCATGACCACAACAAAGAGGGCTTCATATTCTTCATTCTTCTTCTTCCATCCTCTCTCTCTTTCTCTCTCTTCTTTTTCACTCTTATTTTTTTCATGACCTGAGTTGAAATCAAGCATCATCTTCTCTTCCCATTCTAATATGTTTCTTTCTTCATTTTTCTCCTTATTTTTCTATTTTTGGGTTTTTTTTTAACAATCTCTTTACATTTATTTTGTTTTTTTTAATTCTCAACAAATACTAAATACACTATTTACTCGCAAGTATGAGACCTAGTGGAAGAACAACCTTTTAATGTAATAATAATTTTCCTGCTTTCACTATGACACGTTTAATAAATTTTTAAAAAATAATTTTATTTAACAAATGCAATTTTAGGTTTTCAAGCATTCTGAATGAAAATTGTAGGTTGATGCATTGTTTTCAAAGTTTAAGATTAGTATCAACTTAAATATTTTTTTTATTATGTGAATTTGGTTGGTTTATTTAAATTATTGAATTTTCTTTTTATAAATTTTTATTGCAAGGGAAAATCTAAATGGGAGAGAGCTTATGATAATGTTGCAAGGAGGGTTTAGAATAATCATGTTGCAACCAGGTAAGATCGAAATCAAGATAATTTTTTTATTCCAAATATTAAAATTTCACTTTTTACTTACAAACAAAAAATTTATTGTTAACTTATAGGTTCCATGATTTTTGGTATAATACGTAAAAAAAAAAAATATACGAGAGAAAGCGAGTTGGAAGCCTGGAATGACATGGCGATTTGGAAGGATTTCAAACCGCCATATATCTCAGAGGCTGTATTGGTGGACTATATTCAACATGTGATGCCTACATGCTTCACTCGACGATCACAATTTGGTATGGAGAACCGCCATAAACGTGTTTATGGTTCTATTACAACGCACACCAGTGGCTCTGTTCTGTTTCTTTCGCATGCAAAATGAATGGTAAGATTTTTTTTATTACTTCTAGTTTTTTTATTTATTATTTTTTTATAAATATATTTAACTCGCAATATTTTTATCTTGCAAGCTATGGTGCTTGGACGTGAGCCAAGCATGATGGAACTTTTTGTTGAAACTTATGTTTGGAGTGATGACCGCCAAAAAAAGATGTAGCAATTCATGGATAGCCGAGCTCAACACTTTGTGGTATGTTGGTTTTCAACCATTTTTTTTATTAAGTTATAATTTCCTTCAATTTGATGAATTTATTTTGTCTTTTCAGGATATATATAAGAGCCATTTGAAGGAGAGATATAAGGATGATCCTTCAACCCTTCGAATCTCAATCTAGATTTGTGGTTGGAGGAAGGATTGTCGGGTGGGCCTGATAGAAATTAGGTATACGAACTCTCTAACACTATGGCAAAAAACTTGCAGACGATCCGTAGCGTTTTGACCATTGGATGCTCACAATCAGTTCCAAGCACTTACACTCCCAAGCTTTAGGCAATGTTAGACCAACGAGTACAAGATCGGACAACTAATCCGAATGATGACCAGCCTCCTACTCCTCCAGAACCTCCTATGATTTAGAATTATTGTGTTTGAACGTACAAATGTTTAAATTTGTAATAAATATTTAATTTTTATATTATTTTAATGCTTTTTATATATTTGATTTTAATTATTTTTCTACTTTTGTTCAATATATTTATTTCAATGTTTTTAAAATATTATTGACGTGGTTACCAACGAAACACACCCGTCGGTATATTACAAAGAGTTGGAAAAGAATTACTACATATGTCACTGCTACTGTTAACTCTTCGATGAAATTACAGATGGTATGCCATCAGTGATATGTCATATTTACCAACATATATACTGATGGACAAATAAAAATACTGACAAAATTGAATATGATATTCTGTCAGTTATACAACAATCTTCCTGAAGGAAATACCAATGAAAATACTGACAAAATTACATATGATATTCTGTCAGTTATATAACAATCTTCCTGAAGGAAATATCAATGGAATGAAGCAAGTAAATTTTTTAGCGTGCTTTTTCTGTCTATAAATCCATTGATAAATTTATTACTGATGAACTCATCGACAAACCAAAAATTATCAACAAGAGTTTTGTCAACAGACTGTTTCTGTCTATGAGCCCATCGGTAAAATACTTACCAATGAACTTTGAGTGCAAATACCAATGGAAATGTTCATTGATAAACTTGTTAAATCTGCTAGTGAGGCGTCATAATGGGTAATGGTTTCCAAGTTAATACAAATTTTTGATTTGGTCATAAAACTTTAGAAACTATAAATTATTGATACCTCAATATTTTACCATTTTTATTTTGATATAAAAGTTTATTTTTATTATTTTTTTAACTCCTAGCTTGAGAGATGAGAGAGATCACTGAATTTCGGCATAGAGAAAAAAAATATCATTGATGTCGATTTAGTCTATCAAAATGGTCTATCTTTGTTTACCTTGAAATTGCATAAAAAACAAATATGAGCTTGAGAATATTTTTGATTTTGGGTTGATTTTGTGTTTTTAGAAGCCATGAATTAGTTTATTACAGCCCCTAGGGTGTTTTTCTGCAGGTTGTGGATAAAAAAAAGGTTTAAAAATGGATTTTTGAGTCAAAGAACCTTCTGGCCAAAATTTTCAGCCAACACAGTGGTTGGATTTTGGAAAAATTAGACGAAATAAATTTAATAGAAAACAAATTTTAATCTATTTGAGTCCATGACCTGGATCAAAGGTTTGACAATTTCATTCATAATATTAGGGATATTATTTTTTTAATTTTGCTTTTTTTATTGATACCTTTTTTTAAGATGTTTTTTTTAAATAATTTTTAATTTTATATTTCAATTAATATCACTCATTTGTGATAGTTTTAAAATTTTCTTATTTAATCTTTTTTAGATATAGATTTTTTTAAAATTATTTTGTGTGTTTAATTTTTGAATTGATTTGTTTGATTCATATATAATTTTTTTTTTAGATGAACTTTATTTTTTAAAATAAAAAGAAAATAATTTTTTAGATAATTTTTCTAATATGCATAGTCTTGCATGATATTTTTTTTTCTTTTATTGTATTTGAACAATTCAATGTATTATCTATTTCTATTATCATTTGATTGGATAAAATCTTATTTGATTAACAAGATTTAACAAATACAACTAGGTAAATGTCTCATCTTGCAAGATTAAATATTTTGATCAACATTTGTCTCTTAATTGTTTTAGCTTTATTTTTAGTTAGCATTAATGATTTTTTTAATTTATTAGCACACATATTCTCGATTTATTTGATTACATGTATGCATAAACGTTTTGATTTGTACTTGAAAAATATTTTTAGCTACAAAAATGCATCAAAAAAAGTAGTATATATAATTTTTTTAATAAAAGATAAAAATATTTGACTCACAATAGAACATGAGTCACATAACTAGTTATTAACTAATTATGTTGAAAAGTATTTTTTTTAAAAAAAAATAGAGGGACCAATTATCTAATGGCTAAAATAAATGAAGGAGTAAAATGAACTTTTCAAACAAATTTCGAAGCGCCTTCTATTTTGCTTGCCTTTTCACTTTAGTCCTTTGTTTTTCAACTTAATTCTCCCTTCCAAAACAAATATGCAACTATGTGATAATTTGAGCTCAATCATGCAAAATAAAAGTTTGATGATTATATTAATTTTTTTAAAAAGAAAAAAAAAACTCATTATTGAAATCTATAATGACAATGAGTCTGTGTGAACAATAATGAACAGAAAAATCACCTTTTTTTTAAGTTTATATTATAATGTTTCTTTTAATCGAGAAACAAAAAGATGTTGTCAATGTCAAATAAAATAAATTAATAAAATATATCAGTTGATAAATTAAAAAAATATTAATTATAATTAAATATAAAAATAAAAAGTTAATTTCTCTAGTAAAAAAATTTAACCCCCATGCAAATATTTAATTCTAATTGTCATTTTTATTTTATTTTTATTTTATTTTAAAGCTGGTTATCAAGAATAAATATTTTTTCATAAATACATCATGTAAATATAATTTATTTTTTGAAAAATATAACATGAAAAATATAAAGATAAATTACAAAAATATTTTTGAAGCATTGCATGTACAATTCACAAAGCAATAAAAAAGTAATTACTTTTTAAGAAAAAGATAAACTTAATATTTTTTTAAAAAACAAAACTGAAGAGAAGGTATCAACTAAAAGTTAAACATAAAAAGTACAAAGTAAAAAAAATAAAAATAAATGAGAAAGAGGGTGTTTTAGTCAGTTTATATAAAATAAAATAAAATCAATCAATATTTAAAATTAAGAATTTCAGTGGTCAAAGTGGACAATAATAGAAATTCAAGGGGACCTATAAAACGATCTCTTTTAGAAGATTGGTGCTCCTTTTTCTATTAATACAATCGAAATCTCATCAAATTAGATGAAGAAAGGAAGAAATAATCAACAAAATATAAAAAAGATATGTTTTTGTATCATCCCTCTTCGCTTTTAAATTTGTTTTTGTTCAGTTCTTATTAATTTGATCAGACAGTAAGGTTGCATCTGAATCATCATCATCATGCATGTTAATTATCTCATAATGGTATAAACAAGTAATAAATATATATAATGATTCATAGTCGAAGCACATGCTAAATTGACAGAAATCTTTTGAAGAGAATTTCAAACAAACGTACATAAACATGTTCATCACCACCATTTTAACCTTATTTTTTCTGGCCTTCTCATCAACACTCTCACTCGCACCATTTTAACCTTATTACACATGTAGCGAGGACTGACATTTTAGCTTCTGGAAAGAAAGAGTAAGCAAATCAACTTATAGGGAAGATACAATAAATTTGGACTTAGTTTGCGCGCTAACTGGCTGGTCGACCTTCAACATGCCGTCAAGCTCCTTGACAAATCTTTCCATGGCAGGAGCCGGCAAGCAAAATGGGACCACAACCCCATTTTCTCCCTTCTTGTTTGTAAATGGGATATAAAAGCTTGCAACTCCAGGGATGGCGCCAACCCCACCCTTGGCAGCGCCACCGTATATAGCATTACCCCATCCAAAATCTACCTCTTCGAATCCTGCACGTCTCAGGTCCGATACCAGGTATGCCCTTACCACTGTAAAGTGAGGCCTCCCCTTGATCACCATCAAAGATGATACTGATCGCATGTATTCCTCAGTCACGTCAGCCGTAGCCTTTCTCACCAATTCTAAGGCGTATCCAAATGGATTTTTTGAGAGTTCTCCTGCAGTTGCCACTGCTACCGGAAAAGCAAAGCCATTACCATAGTATCCTCTTGGCAATGGAGGGTTAAATTTATCACGAGCATTGACAATGCATATTATGCGCATCTCCTCCGTAGGATCTGGTTGGAGGGCAATGGTACGACATTTCCAAAGACATGCTGTTAGAATTTCGAAAGAAGAACAATGGCTAAGGTGAGGCGGGACAAATTTTCGAAGAGCAGACATTTCTGAAGGGCCAAAGAAGAAGGAACGATGAGCCATATCATCAAGTGGAATAATGGTACCCTTGGTGTCAGCTACCTCCTCGTACTCACGGTGTGTGCATGTAACTCGTGGAGGGTTACTAGCATTGAGAACTTGTCTTTCCCACACAGCTGGGACGGAGGGCGCGTTGGCTCCCCGTGCCATCTCACCCACTGCTGCCATGAATTGGACTATGCCTGCGGCATCACTCATGGTATGGTTCAGGCGGAGGGCAAACAGAAAACCACCACACTTGAGGCGCGTCACCTGCCAATTTGTACATTAATATATCTGTTAGCGTGATCACAAATTGTATATCCACCTATGCGTTTCGCATTGTAGATGCTTTTAGCGTGATCACAAATTGTGCAAGGAAATCAATAACCTGAATAAGCAACAAAGGGCAGTTCAACACCCCGCTAGACCCAGGGACATCAAAGAGGAGCTCCTCCAAGCAGGGGAAAGGTGGTTGAAGCGCATCGCCGAATTGCTCAAGTGTAACATCAGCATCAGCTTCTATGAACAAGATACCCTCACCGGTACATTCCACCATGAGCTTGCGGTTAGGCCCTTCCCTGAGTCTACCAGCAAATGGATAGTAGAACACTAATGTTTCGGCAAGTGCCTCTCTAATGATTTTGACGGGATCTTTCCCTTGCATAGAGGGATTGCTGCGATAAAACTGCATACCTGGAATGTGGAATCGAAGACCTTCTTGGTCGTCGATGTCAGATAATAGCTTGAACTCATGGGGGGTGGGTTTGGAAGGCTTGATAAGCTCTGGTTCACGTCTGTGAACTTTGAACAACAGAGAGGTGGGTGATGATGCCATTATTGTAGAACAGAAGAGAAGAGAATGGAATGAGAAATGATGGGAACTAACAAGGGAATATATAAGGAAGACTGAAAGCATATGGGACAGGTACTTGGTTGTTGTAGTGTGTGTATCTATCATTTATGTAAGAATTTACTTGAAGGCGGCTCAACTCTATTAATGCCTTGCTAGGGTCAATCAGATCAAAGTTAGTTAGGTTCCAAGCACAGTATCATTTACTTTTTAGTGGATTGTCCATACGATTTTATATTATAATAGAAAGAGGACCGTCCTCTCTTATTACATAGTTATAATAAATATTATAATTGCTAAAATGTCAACTTAAAAAGCATGTTTGGCAAAAGCTGATTCACAACAACTTTTTTTTTTTTTTATGAAGTATAAGTTAGAATCATAGAATCAAAAGCTTTTGTTAACAATTTTTTTTAATTTAAAAAAAAATGATTTTGTATGTTCAATTTTTGAATTGATTTGTTTGATTCATATATAATTCTTTTTTTTTTGTATAGTTGAACTTTAGTTTTTAAAATAAAAAGGAAACAATTTTTTTAGATAATTTTTTCAATATGTGTAGCCTTACATGATATTTTTTTTCTTTTTATTTTATTTGAACAATTTAATGTGTGTGTCTATTTTTATTATTATTTGATTAACAAGATTTAACAAATACAACTGAGTAAATATTTCATCTTGCAAGATTAAATATTTTGATCAACATTTGTCTCATTGTTAAAATCTATAATGACAATGAGTACTCTATATGAACAATAATGAACAGAAAAATCACCGTAATTTTTAGTTTATACTACAATGTTTCTTTTAATTGAGAAACAAAAAGATGTTGTTAATGTGAAATAAAATAAATTAAACAAATATATTAGTTGATAAATTAAAAAAATACTAATTATAATTAAATATATAAATAAAAAAGTTAATTTCTCTAGTAAAAAAATTAACCCACATGCAAATATTTAATTCTAATTGTCATTTTTATTTTTTTATCTTAAAGCTGGTTATCAAGAATAAATAATTTTTTCATAAATATATCATGTAAATATAATTTATTTTTTAAAAATATAACATGAAAAATATAAATATAAATTACAATAATATTTTTGAAGCATTATACAATTCACAAAGCAATAAAAAAGATAAACTAAATATTTTTCTTAAAAAAAAACTACAATATTTGTTTTTGTTCAGTTCTTATTAATTTGATCAAACAGTAAGGTTGCATCTAAATCATCATCATTCATGTTAATTATCTCAGAATGGTATAAACAAGTAATAAATATATATAATGATTCATATATAGTCGAAGCACATGCTAAATTGACAGAAATCTTTTGAAGAGAATTTCAAACAAACGTACATAAACATGTTAATTTGTGTAGATGCCACAGGAAAATCTATCGCATGTTGTGAGGACAGAATCGTTGCTAGTTCTTCTAACAGCAATGCTGAAGACCATGAGTTATTAGGTGTTGACCAAGAACAAGCGCCTGAGGCACATACATCAACTCACGACGCGGGGTCATTGAGTGCGATTTCATAATGCCGAGGGGGGGTCCTTTCATAGCAAGATTTATTACCCGCAAGTACGAGACCTAGTGGAAGGACAACCTTTCAACGTAATAATGATTTTCCTGCTTTCACTATGACATGTTTAATAAATTTTTAAAACATAATTTTATTTAACGAATGCGATTTTAGGTTTTTAAACATCCTGAATGAAAACTGTAGGTTGATGATTGTTTTCAAAGTTTAAGATTAGTATCAACTTAAGTATTTTTTTTTATTATGTGAATTTGGTTAGTTTACTTAAATTATTGAATTTTCTTTTTATAAATTTTTATTGTGAGGGAAAATTTGAATGAGAGAGAGCTTATAATAATGTTGCAAGGAGGGTTTGGGAGAATCATATTGCAACCAGGTAAGATCGAAATCAAGGTAATTATTTTATTCGAAATATTAAAATTTCATTTTTTATTACTAACAAAAAAATTATTGGTAACATATACGTTTCATGATTTTTGGTATAATGTGTAAAAGAAAGCAAAAAAATATACGAGAGAAAGCGAGTTGGAAGCCTGTAATGACATGGCAGTTTGGAAGGATTTTAGACCACCATATATCTCAGATGATGTATTGGTGGACTATATTCAGTATGTGATGCCTACGTATTTCACTCGACGATCACAGTTTGGTATGGAGAACTGGCATAGGCGTGTTCATGGTTTTGTTACCATGCATACCAGCGACTCTGTTCTGTTTCTTTCGCATGCGAGTGAATAGTAAGATTTTTTTTTTTTTATTACTTCTATTTTTTATTTGTTATTTTCTTATAAATATATTTACTCGCAACATTTTTATCTTGCAAGCTATGGTGCTTGGATGTGAGCCAAGCCTGATAGAACTTTTTGTTGAAACTTATGTTTGGAGTGATGACCGCCAAAAAAGAATGTAGCAATTCATGGATAATCGAGCTCAGCACTTTGTGGTATGTTGGTTTTCAACCATTTTTTTATTAAGTTATAATTTCCTTCAATTTGATAAATTTATTTTTTCTTTTCATGATATATATAAAAGCCACTTGAAGGAGAGATACAAGGATGATCCTTCAACCCATTCAAATCTCAATCCAGATTTGTGGTTAGAGGCAAGATTGTCAGATGGGCCTGATAGAAATTAGGTATACGGACTCTCTAACACTATGGTAAAAAACTTACAGACGATCCGTAGTGTTTTGATCGTTGGATACTCACAATCGATTCCAAGCATTTAAACTCCCAAGCTTGAGGCAATGTTAGACCAACGAGTACAAGATTGGACGGCTCATCCGAATGATGACCAGCCTCCGACTCCTCCAACACCGCCTCTGATTTAGATTTATTGTGTTTGAACGTACAAATGTTTAAATTTGTAATAAATATTTAATTTTTATATTATTTTAATTTCTTTTTATATATTTGATTTTAATTATTTTTAAAATTTTGTTCAATATATATATTTCAATGTATTTAAAATATTATTGACGGGGTTACCGACGAAACACACTCGTCAGTATATTACAGAGAGTTGGAAAAGAATTACTACAAATGTCATTGCTACTATTAACTCTTCGATAGTATTACAGATGATATGCCATCAGTGATATGTCATATTTACCAACAGATATACTGATGGAAAAATAAAAATACTAATGAAATTGCAAATGATATTCTATCAATTATACAGCAATCTTCCTAAAGGAAATACCAATGGAATGAAGCAAGTAAATTTTTTAGCATGTTTTTTTCGTCTATAAATCCATCGGTAAATTTATTATTGATGAACTCATCGACAAACCAAAAATTATCAACGAGAGTTTTATCAACAAATTGTTTATGTCCATAAGCCCGTCGGTAAAATACTTACCGATGAACTTTGAGTGCAAATATCAATTGAAATTTTTATCGGTAAAATTGTTCAATCTACTAATGAGGCGCCATAAATGAGCAATGGTTTCAAAGTTAATACAAAAATTTGATTTGGTCCTAATACTTTAGAAACTATTAATGATCGATACCTCAATATTTTATCATTTTTATTATTTTTTAACTCCTGGCTTAAGAGAGGAGAGAGATCACCGAATTCCCGCGTAGAGAAACAAAATATCATTGATTTCGATTAAGGCCATCAAAATGATCTATCTTTGTTTATCTTGAAATTGCCTAAAAAAACAAATCTGAGCTCGAGAATATTTTTTGTGTTTTTAGAGGCCATGGATTAGTTTATCACAGCTCCTAGGGTGTTTTATGCAGGTTTTGGATAAAGAAAAGGTTTAAAAATGGATTTTTGAGTCAAAGAACCTTCTAGCCAAATTTTTCAGCCAATACAGTGGTTGGATTCTGGAAAAATTAGGCGAAATAAATTTAAAAGAAAACAAATATTTAATCTATTTTAGTCCATGACCCGGATCAAAAGTTTGACAACTTTAGTCATAATATTAGGGATATTAGTTTTTTAATTTTGCTTTTTTTATTGATACCTTTTTATTAAGATGTATTTTTTTAAATAGTTTTTAAATTTATATTTCAATCAATATCACTCATTTGTGCTAGTTTTAAAATTTTCTTATTTAATCTTTTTTAGATATATATATATTTTTAAAAAATTATTTTTTGTGTTTAATTTTTTAATTGATTTGTTTGATTCATATATAATTTTTTTTAATTTGTTTTGTATAGATGAACTTTATTTATTAAAATAAAAAGAAAACAAATTTTTTAGAAAATTTTCTAATATGTGTAGCCTTGCATGATTTCTTTTTTCCTTTTATTTTATTTGAACAATTTAATGTATTGTCTATTTCTATTATTATTTGATTGGATAAAATCTTATTTGATTAACAAGATTTAAGAAATACAACTAGGTAAATGTCTCATCTTTCAAGATTAAATATTTTAATCAACATTTGTCTCTCAATTGTTTTAGCTTTATTTTTAGTTAGCGTTAATGATTTTTTTTAATTTATTAGCACACATAGTTCTTAATTTATTTGATTACATGCATGCATAAACTTTTTGATTTGTACTTGAAAATATTTGTAGCTACAAAAATGCATCGAAAAAAGTAGTATATACATTTTTTTTAATAGAAGATAAAAATATCTGATTCACAATAGAACACGGGTCACATAACTAGTTGTTAACTAATTATGTTGAAATTTTTTTTTTATTAGAGGGATCAATTACCTAATAACTAAAAGAGATGAAGGACTAAAATGAACTTTTCAAACAAATTTCAAAGTCGACTTCTATTTTGATTGTCTTTTCACTTTAGTCCTTTGTTTTTCAACTTAACTCTCCCTTCCAAAAAAATATGCAACTATATGATAAAGTTTTAGTAAATGTATAGAAATTTAAATTTATATAGATAATTGATAATGAATTAGTTGTGTTATTAAAATAGTTTGAATTAAACCAATGTTATGTTATTTATTTAGTTTATGTAATTAATTGATACATGTTGTCATCAATATTTTATATAGGTTTGACATAAGTAATGATTGATTGTTTATGAATATATCGAGATTCATCTAAAGGGTTGCATAGGATGAATTATTGTAATAGGGTGTTCAAGGTTTTATTAAGTACACATTATCTAATCCAAGAAATATTAGTTGATGCGATATTAGATATTTATATAAAAGGTGTAAAAATAAAAAGTTTCTCAATCCTAATATTGTAATGATACATCTTCTACAAAAAGAGTTCATCAAGAGATACTTGTGCTGATTTGCACATAGAGAATCATATGTTCCTAACAAGACCATGGTAGAAAGGATAATTGGGTCAACTTTTAGTTTTAGCAATGTGCATGAAGCTGTAGATGATAATAGTAATCCTTATAGAAATATGATTATAGATGCGATGAAAATGAATCAAGGTTATACCGGTCAATATCCAATGGTAGATGAAGAACCTAATGCAGATGTGACCAAGTTTTTTGATCTTTTGAAGCACTCTAACAAACCATTATGGGATGAATGCACAAATCACAGTAAATTATCGGTCGTTGCACAGGTGTTTACCATCAAATCAGTGGGTTAAGTGAGACTGGTTATGACAAAATTATAAAATGGGTGACAAGCATTTTGCTTGAAGGGAATAGGCTGAAAGAAAAATTTTATACTACTAAATCCATGATGAAACCCTCCTGGCCTAGGATACCAGAAAACTAATATATGTCCAAACTTCTGCATGTTGTACTACATTGAAAATACAGAGTTAACCGAGTATAGAACATGTGGGCATGCCCGTTATAAACCATAAATGGTAGGGAAAAGACTTTTATTGCACATAAAAAACTTAGATATTTCTCAATCACACTTAGACTGCAAATGTTATTTATGTCACCAAAAAATATTGAGCACTTGACATGACATCATTCATATAATGCGGTGGATAAAGTGATGATGCACCATTTCGATGGCGAAGCCTAAAAACATTTTAATATGGTGCATCCTCAGTTTTTAGTGGAATCAAAGAATGTGTATCTTAGGTTATGTATAGATTAATTCAATCCATTTAGGATATTTGCTACTCCTTATTCTTGTTGGCTGGCGATACTCGTAGTTTATAATTTGTCATCAAGGATGTGTATGATGCTGAAGTTCATATTTTTATCTACTATCATACCTAGTCCTTATGGTGGGTCAAAATATAGATGTTTGTCTTCGTTCGTTGATTGATGAGTTGAAGTAGTTGTGGTCATATGGAGCTTTGACATATGATGTATTGAGAAAACATAATTTTCAGATAAAAGCACCTTTGATGTGAATAATTTATGATTTTCCTACGTCTGAAATGGTTTTTGGTTAGAGGACGCATGGAAACTAGCATGTCTATATTGTATGGAAAGTAATAAGGTCTTCACATTAATAAATGACAATATAAGATCTTTTTTTATTGCCACAAATGGTTCTTACTAACGGATCACAAGTATAGAAAAGAAAAAAAATGACTTCTTTGTTAGTAAACTTGAAAGGGATGTTGCACCGTCGTTACCATCAGGTGAAGAATTGTATGACTTGGTGTTAAAATACGATGACATTATGTTTGGTTAGCTAATTGTATAACTTGATGTTATAATACGATGATATTATGTGTTGGTTAGCTAATTGTATATAGATTGTTGGATTTTTTTAATTTTCTCTTATTAATATAGTTAGCAACTTGTTAGTGTTAACAAACAATTTTTAATTTCATGAAAAATAAAAATTATTTAAAAAAAAAATAAAATAGTATCCATCATAAATAAATAAAATTAAAAATAGCTAAGATAATAGTTAGGATAAATGAATAGTTTTTAATGTGAACTATTGATAGTATAAATACTTTAGTGTGTTTGTATTAATCTCTTATGATCATTTTGCAAGTGGTCGTAGTCAAGTTAATTGAAATTTTGGTTAAATTAACATAGTTGAAATTATTCGATTGGCATAAATTGAAATAAAATCAACTGGTTTGTGGCAATTCAATTTAAATTGTTGTGTATTTGCAGGTTTAAAATTTTTGGATAGTCTTCTATGTAAGTGAGATGCTGTCAATTGTTTTTAAAATATAAATGGTTTATGGTATCTTAATCCTTTAATATGTATAGATGCCTAGAAAAAAATCAATAGCATGCTGTATGGACAGGGTCATTGCTAGTTCTTCTAGCAATGCTTTTGACAATCATGAATCCTTAGGTGCCAATCAAGAACATGAACATTAGACACATGCATAAACTCATGATGTGGGCTTGTCAAGTGTGATGTCGCCACATTGAGGAGGGTCCCTTCACAACATAATCTATTTACTTGGAAGTTCCCGGCTTAGTGGAAGAACAACTTTTCAATGTAAGTTAATTTTCCATTCACATCGACATGTTAATAATTAAAAAAAAATTAATTTCAATTAACAAATAGAATCTCAGGTTTGCAAACATTGAGGCTGCTAGAACCATAACATCAATGATAAAATCATTGATGAAAATTTCATTGTTTCAATAGAGTTAGGTTTCCAAATATCCTGAATGGAAACCTATAATTGATTCATGGCTCAAAAGGTTTAATGTTAGTATTAACTTAAATATTTTTTATTATGTTAATTTAGTTAGTTTATTAGTGAAATTTTTCTTGTATAAATTTTAATTGCAAGGAAAATTTTGAATAGGATAGATCTGACCATGCTATTGTAAGGAAGGTCTGGGAGAATTACGCTGTAACTGGGTGCTGTAACTGGGTAAGATTGAAATCAAGATAATTTTTTTTTTTAATCTTTTATTCAATTTTATTATTTATATACTAACAAATAATTCATTTGTGCCATATAAGTTGCATGATTTTTTGTATGAGACGCAAAAGAAAGCTAAAAATATATGAAAGAAAAAGAGCTTCCAGGCTAGAAGGACGTGGCGGTTTAAAAAGATTTCAGACCTCCGTACATCTCAAAGACCATGTGAGCGGAATATGTTCAACACAGGATGTTTGATAGTTTCATGCGACAATCACACTTTGGTGTGGAGAATCGAAACCGGTGTGTTCATGGTTTTGTTACGACGCACATCGACAACTCCATTCCATTTGTTTTGCATGTGAAGTAGATGATAAGATTCGTTTTAATTACATCCAATTTTTATTTGTTGTTTTTTTATAAATATATTTAAATAACAACTATTTTCTCTTATAGGTTATGATTCTTGGACTTGAACCAAACTCGATTGAGCTTTTAATGGAAACGCACATACAAATTAATTACCATAAAAAAGGGGTACAACAACTCATGGATAGCCAAGCTTAACACTTTGTGATATGTTGTTTTCAATCATTTTTTTTAAGTTATTATTGTTTTGGATTTGCAAACTTTTTTTTTTTCAGGATACATATGGCACCAGGCTTAAGGAGAGGTATGATGATGATCTTTCAACCCATCTAGATCTCGATCTAGATTTGTGGTTGAAGGCAAGATTGTCTAGGAGATTTGATAGAAATCAAGTGCATGGTCTTTCTAACACTATGAGCGAGTTCTTGCGGACAACCCATAATATTTTAACTGGTAGATGCTCACAATCAGTTTTGAGCTTCAAACTCTAGAGTTCGAGGCAATTTTAGACCAACGAGATAAAGATCGAACGACCCATTTTGTTACTAATTATGAATGACTTAGTGCTGAGATGACTGAACTCTGTCGAATAGTAATGGAGATGAGATCACAAATGGGCGGTACATATGCTCCTTTTTATTCGCCCTATGGTCCAGACAAAGACCCTCCATATCTTCCTTCTCCAACGCCTCTATTCTAGATTAATTGTATTTGAACTTATAAATATTTAAATTTGTAATAAATATTTGAATTTTATATGAATTAATTTATTTTTAATTATTGTCTACTTCTATTTAATAGATTTTTAAAAAAATATATTTTTTCAAATTATTACTGACAGAGTTACCAATGGACTATTAATAGTTGAAAAAGAATTACTGCAAATACCATTACCACAATTTAATCTCCCATTAATAAACGGTTTGTTTGATGGTTATTATGGGTGAACAAAAAACCTGAAAAACCGATTAAACTTAGAAAATAAAAAAAAAAATTAACCGAAAAAACAAAAAAAAATAAAATTAACCGATTAGAAAACCCAAAAGAATTTCCGGTTCGGTTCGGTTTTAATTTTAAATGCATAAAACTGATTGAACTGGAATAAACTGAACCGAATCAACCGTAACTCTAAAAAAAAAGACTATAAAAAGATAGTATAAATAGTCACTAACCTAAACCCTAAAGCAACACTCGCACCCCCTTTCCTCTATGCCTCCCCGCATTATCTTCTGTGTAGCATGTCAAAAACCTTTTGACCACTGTGGAAAAGATCAATCTCAAAGGATCCATTTCACTTGTATGTCTAGCATCTTTATTATTATTATTATTATTATTATTATTATGTTGTAATTTGCGACTTTGGTTTTGCTTGTGTTGTAAATGGAATTCAATCATGTCTTGGTCATGTAAACTGGAACAAGTTCTTGAACAACAGAAACGGGATTTGCTTATGGGTTTCACCGGTTTTTGAACAACAAAAACCGAACCGGACCGAACTGAAATCAGTTAGTTTGAACTGGTTTCAGTTTGGTTAATTTTTTAATGTAAAAACTGAACCGAACAAAAAATGATCACCACTAATGGTTCCATGTCAAATTCACCAACAGACAAAAAAATCATTGATGGAATGACATATAATTTTTTTATCAGTGATATGTTATATACAACGATGAAAATGCTGATAGAATAAAGCAAATAAAGTTTTTTTGACGTGTTTTGTCCGTTAATAAATCCATCTACAAATTTATTACCAACAAATCATAAATTACCGATAAAAGTTTTTCTAATACGTTATTTCCATTTGTCATCATATTGGCAAGTTTCATGCCGACAAATTATGACTATGAATACTGATATAAAATTCCATTAATAAATCTAAAAATTCTAATATATATATATATTCTTGAATGGTACCGATTGATTGGAAGGTGAAGAAAGCAAATCCATCCCATTTCACTACAAACAACAGTTCTCATGGCTACTTAAATCCGAATTAAAAAAAAAAAGGTGCTAACCTGGGCTTTAAGCCTTTTGAAATAATAAGTTTTAGTAATTTTGGTTTCAGAAAATATATATTTAATTCTTATATTTTTATATTAATTTATAACTTATTATTTCCCTTCATTTC
This sequence comes from Populus alba x Populus glandulosa, assembly GCA_033617975.1. Lineage (NCBI taxonomy): Eukaryota > Viridiplantae > Streptophyta > Magnoliopsida > Malpighiales > Salicaceae > Populus > Populus alba x Populus glandulosa. Next base: position 7,584,487 of record CM066161.1, read on the forward strand.
ATGCTATTTTTTATTTTATTTTTGTTTTAAATATAGAGAAGATAAAAGTGTGTGTGTGTGTGTGTATCATGGAAAGATCGAGGAGAAAAGAGGACATTTTGGAAACAGAAAACTACAATTAAACATGGTTAATACTGATCATTATATTATTTTATCATATTTCATACTACAGGGACTAGTTCATTTATTTTAATAAACTAAAGGTACTGATTAAATAATTAAGTCAGATAACAAATTAGAAAAAAGAAGAAGATAAACCTCTGAAAAACCTCTTCTAAGTTCTAACTAACCGATTCAATGGCTATTTCTTCTTCCCACTCTCTCCTCCCTCCTTTCCCTTCCATCATTTCACCCCATAAACGACACCATTTCCCAACTCTAAACACCTTACGTTGTGCACCAAGAAAGGACCTCTTTTATTCAAAACGACAATGTTCAATTATTGTCCATGCTAAAGCAAAAACAAAAGCGAAAGAGAAAGAGAAAGAGAAAGAGAAAGCAAAGGCACCACCACCTCCTTCGCTCCATGCCTCAGCCACTGTAGAAACATTAGAAGAAGAGGAATTCGATGCTGTCAACATAGCAGAGGATGTAACCCAGGTTCTGTTTTTCAATCAAAATCACTAATTCTGCCGCTGGGTTTTGCTCATTTATTTTTGAAAAGCTTGATTGCTGACGGGTTTCTTGTCAAATGATTTGATAAAGTTAAAATTTTGAAATCTTTAATTTTTGTAAGCAATTCATTATGTTTCAAAAACCTTCACTGATTTGAGCAGTTGTGACAAATTGATACAGTTGATAGGGAGAACACCAATGATATATCTTAACAAAGTCACACAAGGCTGCGTTGCGAATATTGCTGCTAAACTTGAATCCATGGAACCTTGTCGAAGTGTCAAGGATAGGTAATGTTCTCCCGCTTTATTACTTTTGTAGTTTCTTGACTATATGTAATGTGTGGATGGGAGTTTTTCATTTTCAATGATTCGTACCATAATGGGATTCACGACTTTTCAAGATGACTCTCTATATCTTAGCTGGTTAAATTTTCATCTGAATTGCCGTGTTTAGATTCTTAATTAATTGAGAAGAAGACAGATATTTGTGCAAGTTTTCAATGTTTTTCTCGTTGAGGCGTTTAAGTGGTGTCGCATTTGACTAATGTAATCATCTATTTGTCAATTGCGGACTAACTCAATCATCTATTTGTCAATTGCTGACATTTCAGAATTGGTTATAGTATGGTGTCTGAAGCTGAAGAAAGTGGAGCAATTTCCCCTGGGAAGGTAAGTGGTGTACCGTTTGTTGTAGAGATATATTACCGTTTGGTCAATTCCCTTTTAGAGTGTTTGATTGTTGTTCATATCATATGTTTGTCATTTTTTCAGAGTATATTAGTTGAACCAACCAGTGGAAATACAGGACTTGGAATTGCTTTTGTTGCTGCAACTAAAGGGTACAAACTTATTATCACCATGCCTGCATCCATAGGTCTTGAAAGAAGGGTCCTCTTACGTGCATTTGGAGCAGAAATTGTCTTGACTGATCCAGAGAAAGGTTTGAAAGGCGCTGTTGATAAAGCTGAGGAGATTGTTCTCAGCACACCAAATGCGTACATGTTTCAACAGTTTGAGAATGTGGCTAATACAAAGGTCATTAGTGCCTCATTTAATGTTACTTAAAAGTTCTCTCTATTGCATCTTAGTCATCTCCTTCAGATAGATATATGAAAAAAGTTTTCTTGCTTGAATTGCAGATCCACTTTGAAACAACAGGACCTGAAATATGGGAAGATACTCTGGGCAGTGTTGACATGCTTGTTGCTGGAATGGGGACTGGGGGTACTGTAACTGGCACTGGACGTTTCTTGAAAATGATGAACAAAGAAATTAAGGTTTTTGTCATTTCTTATTGTTTCAGTCTTTTTGATAACTTGTGCATAGCACACCGAGTTTACATTTAGGCAACTATAGTACTGAAACAACTTACCAGTAATAATTAAATTCTAGGAAATGTGTTTTGGTAACATGTCGTTATCTATTTCTTGGTGCTCCTGCATGCTTGTGGGTGTTTCCCATTCCATTCACGTGGATTATTTTTGTTGCTATTTATTGTGACATTCTCATGCTTTACAAAATAAGAACAAGGAGAGAAAAATGAACTAAAAATGAGGAAGGAAATCTTAAAAATAGAAGATGCATGTAGATGTTTTAACATGAACCAGACTAAATCATAATCTCTGATTTATCAAAAGCAAGCTTGTTGGAATAGTTCAGTCAATAGAAGTGTTCAACAGTTCAGACACCTCATATGGTGAGAATGGTTGATGGGCCCTAATGTCACATAGATTTGATACGAATATTATGATTAAAGAAATCAAAATGATAACCTTCACAATGTTTTAGATTCCTGTATTATACCTCAATTGAATTAAACAGTTCGTGAACCTAGCTGAGCAGTCTTTTGGATTCTTTGGTTGAAGAAATTGCAAACATAGACTCGTACTTGTTAAGAGTAATTCTAAGAAGCTTGTATACGTAGACAAAATGAGATTGTTTAATGAATCAGGCTTCATAATTCAAACAGTAGCATACACAACTAAAGTGTGCTAATTTTTGAAAAGTCAAATCCTACTCGTAATACCTGGGATACGCTGAATGGATATTGACATTTATAGACAAGTAATGGAGGCGTGTCTATGTTTGAGATTCCTTGGATAAACCAATTATGCGTCCAAAGAATCATAACTTTGACATGCCCAAATATCAATTAGCATACCCATGTCATAAAAATCAACTAGAGAGAAGACTCCCATGAACCAAGAAGATGCATAATTTTTGGCACCTGAACTTATATGGTCATTTCAAAGTCCCTGAAAATTATTGCCAAGTCACCATTTTGGGACATACTCATTCCTTGATGAGTTTGCTTGTTGCTCTTGGAAAGGGTTCTCTTACATGAGTTTGGGTGTGATCGTGTTCCGAGTGATTCCTGCTTATATCTGAGCATTTTAGGATTCATGTTTAATCTTTTCATTCCAGCTGGCCATTCAGCTCTATTACAATACTGGATGCTGCCATAATTGTACTTGGACAAGGGCATTGACTTGGATAAGTGTTTTAACTTATGGAAAAATAACATTAGGTTAAATATGTTTTGGATGATAGTTATACATGCTACATTTTAGACGGACATCAATTTGTGTTTTAATTAAATATTTGTTTTTTCCAAGCTTATCACGTCTAACTTTTATTCATAATCTTACTGGATGCTCTGTTGGACTGTATAAGAGGACTTCACATAATGTTAAATATGTTTTGTATGATAGTTATACATGCTACATTTTAGACGGACATCAATTTGTGTTTTAATTAAATATTTGTTTTTTCCAAGCTTATCACACCTAACTTTTATTCATAATCTTACTGGATGCTCTGTTGGACTGTATAAGAGGACTTCACATAATGTTGCCTGAATGATGATTTCAGCAGCTGTTTCAGTGCCTATTTAAACACTGCATGATACTGTAACTCTTTCTCAAAGGCTAGGCATGAACCTAGATTATCATTTAGCTTCTGACAAAGATGCTTTATAGATCATCTAAATGTGGGTTATTTTTGTTTATATTTAAAGAAAGATACCAGTACTTAGTTTGGTATAGTTTTTAGTATATAGATGTGGTTAGTTAGACTTTTAAAGGGATTGGTGGCTTCTTTTCTTTCTTTTTTGTTCACTTCCAAATTCTCATGGTGAAAATGTAATGATTGTTTCAGTACCAATTTGAAAAAAAAAAAACAAAAAAAAAGTATTTATGCAAAGAGATAATAAGCTATATCTTATTCTAAATGATTTCCTGGATCATAATGTTTATTCTAAATCTGTCAGGATGATATCACCCCATCAATACCTTCTTAACATGTTTTAGCTATTTCTGTAATTGTATGTTTATGAGTTTCAGTGTGTGATATGGCCTTTTAACTTGTTAACATCTAATGATCTTAGATTTCAAGTTTGATATTGCTGCTAAAATATAATCTTTTTCTAGAGTCCAAACTAAGCTGGTGTTGCAATACTTACCCAATTAGTTACATCTAGCATGTCACTTTGAAGGGAAAATTGGAGTTTTTACTATACATGATTTTGATGAGTGGCAAATATTAGTTTCTGCAGCATATTGCCTCTATATATGTTGTTCATCTTTCTGTATAACATGATGTTCAGTCTTCAAGTCTTGTTTGCTTAGGTAGTTGGAGTGGAACCTGCCGAAAGGAATATAATATCTGGGGAAAACTCAGGTAGAAATCATTTATTTTCTATTATGTTCATAATTTTTTTCTCAAAAGTGTATGGCTTCACTATTAGTTGCCCATAAATTTTGATGCAGGTTATGTGCCAAACATCTTAGATGTTAAATTGCTTGACGAGGTTGTCAAGGTAAGAAGATGCCAGCCAGTTAATATTCTTATAATCAATGGTGTCCATATTGTATTAGCAACCTGGAAAGAGTCTAATTTTTTGCATTCTTTTATTAGTTAAAAGAATGAAAATCAATTGATAGAAATGTTATAAAATAGGGAGTTTTGTAGGATCAGAAGAACAAATTGCAAGGTGCAAACCAATATCATATGCTCATTGATGAAGGAATTCAAGAAATTCTTGGTTTTTTTTTTTTTTAACATAATTTGATTGCACAAACATTTGTAGAAGTAAATACACAACTTCTGCTTTTCAAAAATACCAATCCTTGTTGAACCAAAAAAATTAAAAAAGGCTAAAATTGAAATTGAATATTTTTTAATACTTCAATATTTTGAACCGTTTGATCCACAAGTCCCACTATTCCTCCACACTGAAGAGCATTGTGTGTACAATATTGATGCTTATCTCCCTGTCCAAGAACAATTCCTTTTTCCTTATTCTCTATGTCTGCTAGTTCATATGAGATCGAAGAGGTTGATTTTCAGTTTATTTATCACAAAAATTGATCTGGATGAACTTTTTGATAATATTTGTCCTCAAAACTTTAGGTCACAAATGGTGAAGCTGTTGAAATGGCAAGGAGATTGGCATTGGAGGAAGGCTTACTGGTAATATACAAAGAACTTTCAACAAAGTTTTGGTTGGAATTTCTCCATTTCATATCCTATTATTTATCAGTTGCTTTGCTTTCAAGGTTTAGCTTAATTTTAATCCTGGCTGAGTAATGATCTAGGGTTGTTTTACAGATGACAGTTGTCTTAGCTAGGTGCTGACCTCAAAATGATATTTGTTCTTTAACTTCTTTTCTTTTTCTGGGTCAGAAAGAAAAAAATAATGTTATATCAATCTCATGCTGGCTTTCTCAGTGTCTCAGGGTGATTCCAGAAGGCCAGAAGAACTTCTTTGCTAATTAATACATAAGCAAATAAATGAATACGTATATGGGCTGGCTATTTTTTACATCAAGCCTGTATCTCTATGTTTATGTAATGTGTTATTTATATAAGCTGGTTAGTTGAATTTATATTCCTTGCTTGTCTCCAGGTTGGTATTTCATCAGGAGCAGCTGCAGCTGCAGCAATCAGTTTAGGTAGAAGGCCTGAGAATGCTGGAAAACTTATTACAGTAAGAAAATTTTGTAATTTTGTTCAATTGTTCATATTTAGCACAAGTATTTGAGATTATGGAGGTTATGCATGGCTAGTTGCCAGCCTATGGTTACTGGCAATTAACAAAATCAAAAGTGGAGAAGTTATAATTTCCATATTGTCTACAAATGTTAATTCCAAGTCACCTGTTCCTCAATAAGATGGGAACTTGAAGATCTTTCTGGCCACTTTAAAATTAAAGATCCTTTTGTTGTGGTTTCCTCTATTCACAATAGTGCGATCGACTTTTCTTCAGAAGCATTTGCTACCCTTATCTTTGATTTGAGGGTGATATTATATTTTTCCTTTCAAGGGAGATGTAGGCTTCAACTATACTTGAGAAGCATTTTTGTGTTTATAATTAGGATATAGTTCAATCTGGATTAAACTAGAACCTACAAAAGAGGGCTTGGTGGATGTGGCACCCTAATGACCTAATCTAAAGCAATTGAGATTAAGTATGTTTTTATAAATTGGCTGTAAAACCAAGTTGAAGGTGGTTAGGGGCCTAAACAAAATGTCCAAAGGTATAAAATTCGTTTCTCTTGACTTGAACAGATGCAAATTGCATCTTTATAGTGATGATGATTTTATGATTTCTTTGGGGTTTGTTCTGAAACATGATAAACTTCTAGATACATTTTGAGATCAGCATGATATAATAGATACATTTCCTGATTTGAAAGAAACAACTCGGTGGAACCTGTATACACTCTTTCATGGACAATTAAGATATTTAACTAATATTTTTTGTGTAATTTTTTTTTTTTGATGTGAAATAATATGAAGTCATTATTCTCAACCTGAAAAGCTGCATCTAAACTTGCCCTTTAATGGTTCAATGTTACAGGTTATATTTCCAAGCTTTGGTGAGAGGTACATTCCCACTGTTCTATTTCATTCCATATATGAAGAGGTTCGAAATATGGAACAAAGATAGTTGAACTATCCAGAAAATTAGTCTCTTCGGAAGAATTGGGTTATTTTTTCCTCGTATCTTCAAGTGAGAAGTAACCATTACATTGATCGATAGGTCAGTAACTTAAATAGGTTTCCAAGCAACTTCTTAAATTGAATGTTCCTGGATCCCTCAACTTCCCCACATCTTTTCCTGCAGGTGCCATGTTTTATATATATATATAGAACCTGGCTTTCCTTTTAAAGCAACATGGGATACCAAATTTTGTCCTCGAGGAAGGTGTCCTTCAGAGCTCAGCAGCTGAGAGTGCTGGCCCAGTGTCCATGCCTTGTTATCTTGTCCCTGCTGTAAACCTTTCACACATTCACATCATATCATTTATGCCCCTGATCCTACTAACATTGCAGGAATTAGTTTCTTCTTATGCTCTTGGTTTTTGCTAGTTAGGTTCAGATTTCTGGGAATTCAAGCCACAAGTTTTCACACTCTTGACTTCTGTGTGAATGGTTTTTTCTCTGCTGTTCATGGACTGGTTGGCTGCTTGGCCAGCGCCAGGACCACGGGCTGGCTATTTTTGCTTCATACCTGTTGGAAATTAACAATGTCAAATTAAAATAAAGATGAGGGAGTTAATTTGGAAGTGGAAACTGTTTAGGCGGTGAAGTTATAGTATCGTATTAAAAAAATTAATGGCGTGAGGAGGATTTTCCTTTGGTTTGGAAATTGTTTTATTATGTAGACATTGATGTTTAACGTCAGTGTCATGGTGATTGTGATCTCATGTGCTTATGAGAGAGTCGGCTTTGATCTTTCTTTGTAGGGTGGCCCATGTTCTTAGCCTAATTTAAAGGCCATTAACAATGATCAATAAATACAGTGGACTAGTAGTAAGGCAATCTTATTCCACATTACAGAATAGATGTTGATTTGATAAGGGGGGCGGAAAGATTTTTTTTTTTAAATTTAATTTTGATCTACAGTAATTTACCTTATTTCAACTAATTTTTAATATTTTAAAATTAACAAATATATAAATTTTTAATAATTCTAATTAAAATTACTTTTAAGAGTAAACTCAAAACTAACAACGATGTTTAGGGATGAGAAAAAAACATAAAAACTAATTAAATTAAAAAAATAATAACCAAAAAAATCTAACAATGAAAAAAAAACCGATTTAAATTTTAAAAAAACTGACCGGTTTGGTTGATTTTGGTTTTATAAGTTTAAAATCGAACCGAACTAAACCCAAACTAAAAAAGCAGGAAAAAACCAAGCCAAATCAAGTCAAACTGAAAAAACCGAGCCAAATCAAATAAAACCAGATCAAACTAAAAACCGAACCAAACCGACTTGAACCGGTTTTTATCCTAAAAAAAACAAATCAAAATTAGTAAATTAACCGATATTAATTTTTTAAAAATTAATTAATTTAATTATATTTTTAATAAAATCAAATCAAACAAAAAAATTAATCACTTAGAAGTTAATTGCATTGAAGGCAGTAGTGAGATGTGATAGTAACTGGGCCATAAGGGTCACCTGTTTGCATGCTATTGGCCTCCAATTTTTTAGCATTGACTTCATTGCTAATTAATAGTAGCCAATATTTAAACCAGTGTGGTAGTAGCCTGTCAAGAGAGTCTCTGAGGTCAAATAACAAACTGCCACGCGTCCTTATTTATTACCAATAAGTGTACTGCGGGGGTGGTCTAATTAAACTGGTAGGGTTTCAGTGGGTCCCAATAGCAATGGTCATCTCTCTTAAACAATGAAGGAGGGCTAATTCATTCATGAGGATAATATGTAAGAAGAGGAGGTGGCTCTTATCTCACATACCGACCATGCTCAATGTATATATTCTGGGTAGAGAAGCAGCTGATAGTTATGTTAGAAAGTGATGTGATGGGTTCCATTAAACCTCGGGACCTGGTTAGGGTTCTTAGATTGTGCCAGTTGGAGATATGTTCATGTCTATATTTGTCTTTGAAGAAAACTAGTCATTTTTTTTAGTTGCATATCTGTTTAATATGATGTTCCTCTGATGTTATCAACCAGAGCTCAAGAGATCACGATAATGGTGTTTTTAATAATAATAATAATAATAATAAAGATGCAAACAGCATGCTCAAAACAAAATTAATTTTAGTGCATCGATCTCAGTCACTTGTACTTGAAGATAAATAATTGAGCAATGTAGATTTAGTATGCATATGTATTTCTCCTTTATATTCATGCAAAATTTAGGGAATAAAGTTCTTATTTATAAAGAGATAGTGTTACAATGTCGAGTTTTATACTTTTTATGTACATTAATATTGTGTGTTGGATGTTCGTATTCTGGACTTTATCGTGTGAATATGCGATGAGGAAATGTAAGATGTTTTTAAAATAAGGTAAAACAACAAGAAATTTTTATTTATCATCCATTTAGGATATCATTAAATTAAAAAAAAAAACAAGTAAGATAATATTTTAAAGAGTTAAGATAAAACACTTTACCTTCTTCACGACACATGCTTATATGTCATTTAATTCTTTTGCAAAAATTCTTCCCTTTTTTCTCATGATAAAATTAAGTAAGATAATATTTTAGAGAGTTAATTAATATAAAACTACACTTAAAATCTCAAACACTCTTGAATTTTTAGATTAAAATAATTTATATTAATATAATATTAAAACTTTAATAATCGAATTCAAATATAATGAGTTTTATGTCTTGGTGTTTTGGCTGAACACTCGTTCCACTTTCGTGTGGGTGCCATGGTTCCAACCACGATGGATGTCATGGACTCATGGCTATAACCAGCCCTTCTTGGACATGAGAGATCGCTTAGGCAGGAACATGTCTGAACGTACCTGATATCGAATAATAGTATTTATCGACCAAAATCGACGGGGAAGCCTAGCCTGACCTGTGTTGCCATTATAGATTTTTAGATTAAAATAATTTATATTAATATACTGCTATGAATCTGATTCTTCTCTTTCTGAAGTAGAGCATAATATCAGCATCTCTGAAGTTTCATATTGTATTATTTAAGTAAAAGAGGGGATGAAGATTTTATTTAATTTAGATTTATCGAAGCATTTTTCTCATCCATGCTTATATATAGGTTTTATTCGACATTATTCCTACTTTAACAAAGAAAATATGTCCAATACTGCTATGAATTCGTTACAAGTCAAAGGCAATCCTAGTCGTTCATACATAGGCATATAGAGGCAGCTAACCTTCCAATGGTAGTAGATTAGTCAAAGGTGGTCTTAGTCTTATGATCAAGGCCAAGAAAGATAGAGGTTTAATGGGAACCGTGGGTGATACGCTTGAAAAGAAAGAATATCACCACGTGAACATAACATTAAGTTATATCCATAACTGACTGGAGGGATCGACCACTATTCTAAATAGAGTAAGGTGGAGAAAATTAAATAGTTCTTTGAAGCACTTAAGCACTAAAATGTGAAGATTATTCTGTTTATTTTTTTATTTTAAAAAATTAAATTTTTTTTTTACTTCAAATTAATAATATTTTATTATTTTTAGATTATTTTGATGCATTGATATTAAAAATAAATTTTAAAAATATTATTTTAATATATTTTTAAATAAAAAATATTTTAAAAAATAAACATAATTATATTTCAAAACAAACCGGTGGTCGTTCCTTGAATTATAAAGACAAAAAATACCTTTAGTTTTGCTGGAAAAATCATTGGACATTGACTTTTTCTCGCCTTTCTTTCAAAATGCTTTTCACTTAGAAAAGCATGCCAATAATATTTTTTTTTTATTTTTTAAAAATCATTTTTGATATCAGCACATCAAAACAATCCAAAAAGTACAAACCGTTTTTAATTTTAGCAAAAAAAAAAATTAAAAATTTATAAAAAACCGGTTGCATCACAGTGCCAAACAGGCACTAAGGATAGATGGAAAGTAAAAAGTCGGAGGGAAGACTTTCTCCTCTCCTTTCTCAAGCTACAAAAGGCAGTCGCTGAACGAAGCCCAACCCTAACTTAATTGTTCTTTCCAAAATTCTAGTTTAATTGAAAATTTTGAAGTTTTCATTATAAAAAGAATTACATATGGATATTTAATTATTCATTATTAAAAAATCTAATTAAAAAACTAAATTTTTAATTTTATTTGTTTCACGTTTTTCTTTTCTTTTTTCAGTGTTTTTTCTTCCCTTATATACAAATTGCCTTATATTTGGTATTTAAAAAATTAAGGATTTTGAAAAATTTTAAATCCTTAAATTTTTGGGGGTTCCTCTTTTATTTAGAAATCAATAGGATTTTATAGTAATAAAAAAAACATTACACTTAATCAACACATAAAAAGATTTTTATAAAATCAAAGAGATTTATAAAATAGATCAATGTAACATATAGAAACTCATAATAAAAAAGAATCTTTTTTTTTGTTAGTCAAAGAGATATATGAACAAGGACTTGTCATAAATAAAATCAATTGTTCTCTGGTTTATTTATTGATATGTATTTGTAGGTAATAAAATTTTGGATAGTCTCTTGTATATAGAGGGTGCTGTCTATTTTATTTTAAAAAATATAAATGTTATTACCTTTTTAATTGTTTAGCACTACTAGTTCTTGTAGCAATGCTTTTGATGATAATAAGTCGTTAGATGTCAACAACGAATAGCCACCTCATGCACAAGCATCATCTCTTGATGCATGCTCGTCGAGTGCGATCGATGTCGCCTCACAGAGGGGTTGTCTATTTTGAGCAAGATATATATATATATTGGAAAGTACATTGCTCAGTGGAAGCCCAATAACTCAATGTAAGTTTGTTTTCATAACTTGCATGGTTAAAAAATAAACAACAATGCATAATTTTTTAATAATTAATTTTAATTAACAAATGTAATTTCAGGTTTAAAAATGTGAAGTCTGCTTGCATGATAACATCGACGATGAAATCATCGATGAAAGTGTCATTATTTGTTGTGGAGTCAAGTTTTCAAAAATCATGGAAGGAAATTTATGATTGATGTATGGTTCAAAAAGTTCAAGTTTAACAAATACTTAAACAATTTTTCATTTTATTATTTTAATTCGGTTAGTTTTTTTTTAATGTTAATGAATTAATTCTTTTACAAATTTGACGTGTAAGAAAATGTTTTATTGGGATAGGGCTGACAACGTTGTTCTTAGAAGGGTTTAGGAGAATCACAGCGCATGCAACTAGGTAAGATTAAACTATCAATGTTATATTTTCTTATTTAAATGTTAAAAATTTTATTTTTCTCCATCTTAACTGATAATTTTTTTTCTACCATATAGGTTGCTTGACTTTTAATATAAGACGTAAAAAAATATGCTAAAGAAAGAGGTCTTCCATGCTTAGGAGACATTATAGTTTAGAGAGATTTCAAACCTTCGCACGTCTCAGAGGCTATATAGGCTATATAGGAAACTTATATTTAATACTTGATGTCTAAGCATTTCGTGTGGTAGTCGTAGTTCAGGGTGAAGAATTAGAATAAGGATATTTATGGTTCAATTACCATGCATATCAATGAATCCATTCCCTTCATTTTGCATGTGAAGTAGATGGTAAGATTATTTTTTATTACATCCTTTTGTTTTTTAAAAAATTATTGTTTTAAATGAAAATATTTAACTATTTAAAGTTTCTTTTTACAGGCTATAGTTCTTGGACACGAACCAAGATTGATAAAGCATTTTGTAGAAACTTACATGCGAAATGATGACCATCAGAAAAGGGTGCAATAGCTTGTGAATAGCCGAGCTCAAAGTTCATGATAAGTTAGATTTCAATAATTTTTTTCTTAAGTTATTATTTTTTAAAAAATTAACTTTTCCAATAAACATATACCACTCAATTGTAGGAGAAATATAAGGATGATCCTTCAACCCATCCAGAATTCAATTTGAAGTTGTGGTTAGAGACTGGATGGTCCACTACCAGAAAATCAATAAATACAAACGGAAATACTGAGGGAATTACCGTAGGAAAAAAAATTAAAACAAAGAAAAAAAAATGATGACGTGTCATTTTTTATAAACGGAATTACCGACAGAATTTTTTCCGTCGGTAATTCCGTTGGTAAATCCGTCGGTAAACTGTGAATATTGTTCATCATGTCAATTACAAAGGGAATTACCGACGGAAAATACCGTCGGTATTTTCTAGAGAGCTCCAGAACTGTTCACCTTCCAATTGCGCTGTTAATTGTTGTTCTTTAAGGACAAAATCACCGACGGATTGAAAATTCATTGGTGTTATTTGGCGGTTTTCTGAAAAATTTATTTGATTTAAAATTTTCATTTAAATATTACCAACGGAATCACCAACGGAGTGAAAAATTGTCGGTAATTTTTGGCGGTTTCTGAAAAATTTTTACGAAATTAAAAATTTAAATTAAAAATTACCGACAAAATTACCGATGAAATAATTAAAAAATATTAATATTCAATTATCCGTCGGTAAATCCGTCGGTAACGCACCCCAATAAAAAACCTGAATCCGCTTCTTTCACAAGAGACAGACTCATTATGTCTTCTTCTTTTCTCTATTTCTTTCTCTTCTTTTCTCTCCTCATCTCCTTCTCTTTTCCTCCATGCTCGGGTATGTCTTCTTCTTCTTTCTTCTTTTATCCTCTTAGTTTTTTTTTTTTAATTAATATGCTTTAATTTTTTTTTCCTTAGCTTCACTTGCAAGTACATTAAGGTAAGTTTTTTATTATTTTTTTTATTTTTTCATGATTGTTTTCACTATATTTGTTTTTTTATTTTATTTTTAATTGATTTTGTTCTTAATAATTGTATAAATGTTGTTGTGAGATTTTTTTTTCATATGAGATCAATTTTTAGTTGATTTATTTATAGGATTTTTAAATTTTTAGCAATTGCAACTTCATTTTTTTCATATGAATTTTTTTAGTTGAATTAATTTATTTGTTTTATTTATTTGTTGCAAATTTGTTTGAGTTGATTTTCTTAGTCTTTTTTTTTTCAAGCATTTTGAGTATATATTATACAATGTTGATTTATGTTAATTTAATTATTTTATAATTTTATAAAATGAAGTTTTTTAAAAATGTTTTGAAATAATTACCGACGGATTTACCGACGGAAATTTCTGTCGGTAATAAAAAAATAGTTTTACCGACGCGTCTATTCCGCCAGTAAATTCGTCGGTAATAATATTTTTTTATTATCAACGGAAAAAAAATTACCGACAAAAGATTCACCGACAGAGAAATTCCGTCGGTGATTTCATCGGTAAATTAATTACCGATGGAATATGTGTCTTACGCCGACGAAAAAATTCCGTCGGTAAAACTGTTAAATCTTATAGTGGTCTGGTGGACTTGATTGAAATTGGGTGTATGATATCTCAAACACTATGATCAAGGATTTATTGACGAGCCATAGTGTAGTTCCTCACAATTAACTTTGAGTTCTCAATCTATAGAGTTCCAGGCGCTTATACAAAAACAAGTTGAAGCTTAGATAACTTGGCTTATTGTTAAGACATAATAACTTAGTGCTAAGTCGACCAAACTTAAGCGATTGTATATGAAGTTATTGTTAAACATGGGTGGTACATGTAGTCCACCTCGTCCCTCATCCGGTCTTGGTGAAGATCGAAATCCTCCTCTTCCTTCAACACCTATTTATTTGAATCTTAATTTTTCTATTTTTCTTATTTTATTTTTAAGAAAAAAAAATATTCAAGAAATTACTAACAGTATTATCGACGAATTAAGTCCGTCGAAAAGTTTTAGGGACTTTAAAAAATACATGAAATGCATAACCTTGCCACTAACAATATGTAATAAATCACCGATAGTTTCAGTCTATCAATAATATGAAATAAACCATCGATGAAATTATCGATAGAATGATGCTAGTTATAAATGTTTTTTGTTTGCTTTGTTTTTTTTCATTTATACATCCATTGATATTTATATTACAGATGAAGTGACTAATATAATATAAATCACCAATGATAGGTTTTTTGATAAATTATAACCATTCGTGATTCCATTGATAAATGCTTTTCTAAGGTTTTTTGATAAATTGTAACCATTCATGATTCCATTGATAAATGCTTTTCTAATAGAATCAATGTCTAAATATCAACAGAATCCATTGATAATATACAAAATTTTGGTAGTTACATGAAAAACAATACAGTACATCAACACTTTAATTTTAATAATTTTATATATATATGATACTATTGATACTTTTAGATTATTGTCTGACGTTGGATCCTCGATAATTAAGCAGGGCACTTAATGATAAACAGCAAAGCAAATTTATGCTTGAAGTCATGCTGCGTCTTGCGTTTCCTTCTAGTTGGTGAATCAATAAATATGCTGCAGCTCATAACATCACATATTATTATTGATTTCTGCAGTCACTTGAATGAAAGAGATCATGTTCGATGTAGTTGTTGGATAATGCACGCAATAGAATGGAATGCAAATCGAATATATCAAAGAGAAGAAGAAATGGAATGGAATGGAATGCAGAGAGACGATGAAAGGATTGTTTTTTTTAATATTTTGCTATATATTACGCTCAAAACATCATATCTCGAAAAAAAAAAATGAAGCCCAACTATAAAAAAGGATTTAAAATAAAAAAATAACAATTAAAAGAATTAAGATCAAAATTATAGTAGAAAAATCAATTTAGTAAAAGGACCTAAAAAAATTAAAAGAATGATGATTAAAATTGACATATAAATTATTTTTTGTATTGAAAGGTGAAATTGAAAAGAAAAATAACTTTAATGATAGGAAAAAAAATCAAAAGAATGATGATCAAATTTATAAAAATGATATACTATAGAATTGGATTGTATGATAAAATTAAAAACAAATAAAACTTTTACAAAATGACCAAGAAAAAAATTAAAAACTTAAAAAGAACAAGGAACGAATTTGAAATACTAACAACAAAGAGAATCAAGCTATCATTTTACAGCGATGAAAAAGAAAAAAAAAAGTCTCATTAACGACAAACTACCAACCCAACACCAATACGTGGCACTTTAAAAGAAAAAAAACGCAAATGCCTCCCACACTTTAAGAACATTTTGATTGTTTTATTATGCAATTGAGATAAAAAAAAAACTTAATTGTTTCTGGTTGAATTGGTAATGACTAATGAACCTTGTAAAATGAAACATTTATTGTTATATTTGTTTTTAAACATGTCTCTCAAAGTATAACAAGAGTGAATTGCATGTAGTGGAACCTTTTTTATAATAATTTTTTAATTTGATTATTGATTTTATCACATATGTTATTGATTTGTTACTTAATGATTGTACCCTTGTAATTCAGAGTATCAAGTTTAAAAGTTGTTTTTGCTTTGGATAGTGAAATCTTAGTTCTAATATTTTGTGGTTTCCTCGTAATTATTATTATTATTCTATTTTATTTACATTAAGTTTTTATATTTCTATGTGATTAAGGCACGATGAGAAGGGTTGTGTAGCTACAGCAGGATCTAAAAAAGAAATTGTATTATAATATTGATTTAATAATAATAAAATAATTTGGATTTTTTTTGTTAGTAATATTGATCTAGTTTAAAATTTGATTAATTTTTTTTTCTTTTAAACAATATCCATAAAAGAATAAATTCTAATCTTGTATCCCAAACCTTTTTAACATAAACAATACACATAGTATATTCTTTCTTTTATTTGAAAACAAAAAAAAAAGTGATTTAACCTAATTATATTATAGGATTTATTTGATAAAATTATAAGAGTTTATAAATTGAAAAAAGTTGGTTCCTTTAGATTGCCTCATGGAGATAGAAACAAGTAATTTAATTCGGGATAATGATTCTATAAAAGTCTTTACTCAATTTAAAAGTGATTTAATATTAACCCTATAATTTAAAATTAATTCCTAAATAAATGAATTTTTATTAATGATATAATTGTTTCTACCTACACCAATTTATGGATGCAATCATTTCCTTTATAATAATAATAATAATAAATATTTTCTTTGAGGATTTTTAAATAATATATTTTGATTTACATCTTATATATATTGAACTAATCTAAAGAGTATATTTGTTTTTAATAACTCATCAAAATTTACAATAAAATAACTAATTAACACATAAAATCGCCATTAGATTATATACAGTCCCGATGACAGTTATAATCTGTTACAACTACAGTTATATATATTATCCTTTGTTTATTGACGGTTGTTCTATTGTACTCAACAGTGCTGGACTTCACATGCCACAGCTCCAATATTTTTATCTCTAAACCTAACTCAGTGAGGTTGTGCTTGTATATTTAGAAGTCTTAGTTATTGTTATTTTTAAAAATTATTTTTAAAATTATCACATCAAAATAATTTAAAAATATTAAAAACATACTAATTTAAAATAAAAAATATTAATTTTTTTTTAAAAGTATTTTAAAAATACACTGCCAAACACTCAATAGCCGAATGATTTGGGGGGGAGTGGGGGACCGAATTTTATCACGTATAGAAGAGATCTGAAGCCAAAACCGAGGCTGTATCTTGTGAAAGATTGGCCTCAAAGATGAGCATTTTACTTCACATCACCGAAAGGTCATTTAAGATCACGTCTCTCTCTCTCTCTCTCTCAGCATTCGCACACACACTACAAGGTTTCTGAAAAGCTACTGAAGCAACCGTTTTACCTCATTTGGATGCAAGACTTCCGTGACACCATCTCCTTTTTTTACTTGTATGGCCATTATTCCTCTTGCTTTTCACTTTGCAAAAAGTCCCATTTTGCTTCAAGAAACTACCACATTTTGCATATCCTTGATATCTAATTAAGAAAATTGTAAGGGTTGAGTGCTAATAATGTTAAAGATACTAATAATTCTAAAGTCTTAAGCCCTATTCTGCTAAAATCGATCGACCCAGCAGCAAAAATGGGTTAATTGTGTGCATGATAGCTTCTAGGCTTAAACCTTAATTATGAGAACTCTGTACGTAATATAATATTATATTGCTTCTAGCTAGGTTTAGGGTTTAATTCAAAGTTAAAAGTACTTTTTTTGGTGATATCAAATATCGATATATTTGCAAAGAGTGCTCCTATTTTGACTTGAACAACATTGTGTCCACTTGTGTATCTCTTCTATTTCGTGTAATTACATCTGTATGTCCAGATAAATACTAACTAGTTAATTTTAAAAGATATAATTCAACTCATCAGATTTTAAATTTATTTTATAGAGATTATTATTTTAAATTTTATAAATTTTAAAACTAGATTTATATTGTTATTAATTTTAAAACTTATAATATTAATTAATATGTATTCAAGCTGGCAAAAAAAAATACTAACTAGTTAATTAAATAAATGATGTAGACCCATGAAAGGGTCTCTAATAAATGTGTGGACTCATCTCTTTCATTTTTCTTTGCTGTTGTGGGTTAGACAGTAGACACAACCATTTCTAACCCTTGGATAAAATTTTATCCACGCATACATATCCAGCGTAATTTGACTCTTTGCAATGACGAACTTTGAAGGGCCTTTTAATTTCTCTTTCAATCAAATAAGGTCTCACACAAATTACATAGAGAGTGAATTGCTTTGGTTATTTCATGACAATTAATTCATTAAAAGATAATAAGGTTAATTACAATTCTCAAAGAGATCCCACGTTCTCAGAACCCCAGATGCTAAAAGATTAAACTCTGAGAGATCACACTGTTTTTTTCTTTTTAATTCTTCCTCCACTGGTTTAGCTCAAACTAAATAAGAGAGAGAGAGAGCGAGCGAGTGAGCTAGAGAGAGAGAGAGAGAGAGAGAGGAAACAAAGATATGATCAGAATATTGGAGAGAGTTTCATAATTTCTTCCACTTGACCAGCACCATTTTCGTCCAAGAGCCATTTCTCAAGAAATGATAAGGGGGGAGTACTCTCAGATTTCTGCTTCCTCTCGATCATTGTCATATTTTCCTTCTCATCACTTGCAGAGTTATGGAAACCTTTCGTAGTAGTGGTGATAGTAACAGTACCAGAATCACAACAGGGCTTGTCCCATGCAACATTATGCAAGCTCTCGAGTGATAAAATGGACTCAAACTCTTCATGAGAGATTAGATCACCACTTTCTTGCTCAGGTTTTTCCTTGTAAGGTTGAAGATAATTTATAGCCACTGAATTGGCAATGTCATGATCATTATTTTCCAGGCTGTTACTTTCTTGCTCCCGATTTTCTTTGAGAAGAAAATTCGAACTATTCGGCTTTGGAGATGATCTCATCCAACCTTCAAGAAGACGAGAAATGTTTTCGGTACTTGATGCATATGTGGAGGCCTGATTGGGCCTGAGGGCTGGTGAGGAATTGGTGGTGACATTATCTAAGCTCTTTCTATCATTGAAACTTTTTGAGATAAACTGACTGCTTGTTGAGTCTTGTGCCATAGGGTCCCAAGCTGACTGCAACTTCTTTAGTTTCTTCTTCAGGTGGGTGTTCCAGTAGTTCTTTATATCATTATCTGTCCTCTGAGGAAGATATGAAGCTATAGCTGCCCATCTATCCATGTCAACAACGAAAAAGATCCAAATTTATTCTTGACATGTAATTCTATCAAAAACAATTGAAGGAGAATAAAGAAATCTCCTATTAAATGGTATAGTTTGATTTCTCAAATGAAAAATACATAAATTTAAACAGAAGATTGAGGTTTTTGAGGATTACTTGTTACCCAACAAAGCTTGCAAGTGAATTATCATCCCTTCTTCATGGGGTGTGAAGTTGCCTCGCTTAATTCCTGGTCTGAGGTAGTTAGTCCATCTAAGCCTGCAACTTTTGCTGCACCTTAACAACCCTTTTCATACAGCAAGATACTGATCCATCAGTGTATTCCATAATTCAATGTTTGCATACATACTCATCCAAAAATTAGAAAAGCCAAGGGGATTCAATTCCTAAATGATCATAACCAATATATCAGTTGGATCTAATAAGTTGTGGCACTCACCAGTGTTGGTAGGAACTGATCTCCAATTTCCTGGACCATGTTCTTGAATATAAGACACCAGGATGATGTCCTCCTCAGGGGTCCATGGACCTTTCTTGATCCCATCTTTGTCACAGCAAGGAGGTCTTCCCATGGCTTATTACCTCTACCCACAACTTCCTCTCTCTCTCTCTCCTCTCACTACTAACTCTCCCTTTCGTCTAGGCTTCTCTCTATTTGGACCTGTCAAAGGACTCCTATCGATCACCATGTGTAAGTGCGTACACACACACACGATGACTTTTAAAGAGAGAGGGAAACAAGTTTCTTTATACACCAAATTTGATCTACCATGCTGACTCAACTAGCCTTTTTATTAAATTTCACTATTTAGTCAAATGTAAAAAGAAAAACCAAGGTCAGAAGGGAAGTGATTGTCTACTCTCCTATGGCTTTTCCCATCTGGCCGATCACGTGCAACTCTCATCACCCAAAGGTAGGAACTTCAGTCTTTATTTCTCTTCTATCCTGCACCTCACTTTGTAGTGATGTCTTCAGGTGAATTGATGTAAACTTAGTATAATGCTAATTTTGTATTTAATATGGATCAATGCTTCTATGTATACAGAAGAGGGAAGAGGGAAAGTTTGGTCGTCTTAATCTTTCACATGGCCAAGCTGTTAAGATAGGATTAATGAGATTAATGTTTGGAAGAGACCAAATAATTAATATTATGCCCTAATCAACAAGATTTATTATGGTAAGTTTTGTTCATGACACCCAACACATTCTCAACATCATGATGTGATCAGGGTCGGTTTCTAGTGTATAGAAAATCAAGGTTCCAAAATCATATGACCGTCATATATATATATTCGCTCTAATGTTAGATTCGAATATTCAATTCACCAAAAAATTTAAGTTAATATAAATAAGTTTAGCAATATCAATATCTTATTTAATAAATCTCATCTTAATGCTATGAATCATTAACATGATATATAGACAAACTGAAAAATTATTAATTAATTAATTAATATTGTATGGCACATTTTAGCGAGCTTGATTAGAATTTATGGGGTAAAAGAAAAAGAGTTGTCATTAACTAAAAATCTTAACTGGTATTTAAAGGTTCTAAATAAAAACGTTGATTATGCTAAAACAAAAAAGATGAAAATCAATTTACAATATATTACCTAAGATAAATTGTATTATTTCTTGTTTTTAATGATAAAAATATCTAATATGCTCTTGCTAAAGTTTGTCTAAATTAGAATATGTGTGTTTGTTATTAAAGAAAAAAACTATCAAAACCCACGACAATGATTTAGGACCTAGACTTGACATCAAAACCCAATTTTCATTTTTAAAATACAAGTATTGAACTCGAGAAATTAATGATAAAAAATTAGACTTTAGTCCATTTCTATTTGATTAGGTCTAAAATAAGTCTAAAAGCCATCCTGCACTTAATGAATCCTTATGAAATCAAGTTATCCCAGCTCAAGTTCAATCATAATAATTGGATAATGTATCATAGCACTTGAAATTTTTTAAATAAACATTTGCATGCATTGACAAAAACATATATTTATAAAGATCAAAATAATATATATATATATATATATATATATATATATATATATATATGAGTGTATGTTTTTTTTTAAATTAAATATTGTTACTTTGAAGGTGACTCTGCTAATAAGATAATGATTTAATATATGATAGAAAATTGAATAAAAAAAAGAAGATATTGCTAAGGATAATAGATTATATTGAAAACATATTGAATTTTTCAACTTTTGAGTAATAAGATATGTTAAAGGATTATATTATCTTGGGTTGATAGAAACAATATATAACAATCAAATAAAACAAATCAAGATCGTTCTTTTATTATAAAAACAATAAAGTATTTGCATCTGAATGATAAGACTCATTTAAGGTTCATACTACCACTAGGTTGATTCTTTAATTTTAAAAAAAAAACATAAACATTTTATAAGAAAATAGTCCTACCATTTTTTTTAGAAAAATTCCTAAAAATCATGAGTTAAACATATCCAATACGCACAATCAAACACAAAATAAAAAATATCTATATGCAACCATACCATTTACACCTTTTACAACCCATCCTCTCAAACCGTTGCAGGGTATTTATTCCATCTTATTACATAATAAAAAATTAAACATGATGTGGCTTCATTACACTGATTGTTGTCATACAATGATGTGGATCCTAACATTTTAAAATATTCATAATAATACATAAAAATCACAATATGTTACAATTTATAAAAAATAACAATAATTTATTTGGGAATCGAAATCAACATGTGAGATCTGCTAGAATAAATTGAAGAAGGCCGGAAAAAAACCTAGGTAGTGGTGATGCGTTCTCATCATGTGCTGAACATTGCTGAAATTTACAAAGTGGTGAATATGCGTGCACTCTACTCATTGTTATTAGATATGCAAAAAAAAAAAACAAAAAAAAAAGAAGAAGAAAAACTCGGATTTTTTGGTTGAAATGGGGGCTGTGATTTTTTGGTTACTTTTGGGTTGATTTTGGCTAGGATTTCAGTGTAGAGAGGTATATCAATATTGATCAGTGTGAGAAGGACAAAATAGAGCATTATTGTGCTGGTATTAGATGGCAATGACAATAATCATATCAAAAGAGAGAGAGAGAAGTGGGCTAGGGTTTTTCAAAAGAAG
Organism: Populus alba x Populus glandulosa; assembly: GCA_033617975.1. NCBI lineage: Eukaryota > Viridiplantae > Streptophyta > Magnoliopsida > Malpighiales > Salicaceae > Populus > Populus alba x Populus glandulosa. Next base: position 7,606,759 of record CM066161.1, read on the forward strand.
AAGAAAGATAGTTTTTTTTTAATCCATTTCTCTTTTTTCTCTCTTTTTGTACTTTCTCTCTTTTTTTCTATTTTATTTCTTCTAGTCTTTGTAATTTTTTTTGTGTTTCTTGTTTCTCTTGTGATTTTTTTCCCTATGTTCTCTTATTTATAATCAACTCATTTTTTCATCACTTCTTATATCTTATCTCTTTATCCTCCTATCATTTTATCACATAATTATTTTGAAGAGGGGCTTAAGCTTTCATTTTTATTTTGGCATCAATTTCTTTACTTGCATGTTGTTTCACTCACTATTTTTTTTAATTGTTTTTATTATTTCTTATTATTTTAAAAATATATGTGAAAAACAGGTTATGAATACTTTCCCATCTTTACAATATTTATGGGACAAAGACAATGAAAGCTTATTATCTCTTGACTTTGAATGGTGAATTTGTAAAGAAAAAAAAAGTTAAGGAGTTTTGCTTAAAAGAAAATATGTCATTGAATTAATGGGTTTTTCTTGAATTAAAATTTTATTTGAATGAAAATTATCATCGGATTAATGGACTTTACTTTGAAACAAAGATATCTGAAGGGAAATTGACATTGGACTAATGGACTTTACTTGAAATAAAAATTCCATGGGATTTGGAAAGAAGCTTCCTATCAAATTGATAAGCTTTACTTGAAAGAAAATTACCATCGGATGGGTTTCACTTAGAAGGAAATTGCGTTTGAATGAAAATTGCAATTGAATTGATGGGCTTCTCTTTAAATAAAAATATCATTTTAAAGGAAATTGCAATAAAATAGATGGACTTTACTTGAAATAGAATATCACTTGAAAGAAAATTATCATTGAATTGATGTGCTATATTTTGAAATAAAATTCCATTTGAAAGGAAATTTTCATCGGAATAATGAGGTTCACTTGAAATAAAAATAGTATTTTAAAAGAAAACTCCACTGAACTAATTGGCTTTACTTGAAATAAAAAGATATCTAAAAAAAAATTATCAATGGACTAATGTGCTTTTCTTGAAATAAAAATCTCATTTGAAAAACAATTATCATTAGGCTGATGGGATTAGTTTGAAATAGAATTTCATTTGAAAATAAATTGCCATGAGACTAATAAGATTTACTTGAAATAAAATTCCAAAGGAAAGAAAATTGTTGTCGGACTTGCAGGCTTTACTTAGAAAAACATTTTCATCGTATTGATGAGCTTTATTTGCACGTATCATTTGATCACACTTTTTTTATTTGACATTATAAGAAAAAGGAGATAACATGATTAAAATTATAAGATAACATGATTACTTGAGATAACATTATAAGAAAAAGGAGAATTTTAGTTTGCAAGGGAATGGATGACCGGGATGAATGAATGCTTCGGCTAATAACATCATGAGTGGATGGCTAGGATGAATAAATGATATCCTACGAGGATAACCAGATTTGAAGGTTATGAATAGTTGCGTGAATTGATGCGTTCATGTGTATTATATTTGCATAAACCAAGCGTATAAAGGAACTATAAATGTTATGCTTTGAACATATAGTAACGTTAATGCTTCATTAAACTACTTGATTGTATATTATTAATTATTCATAATTCTTATAAATATTTGTATTGCAACAGGACATCACACTAACAAGGTGTCCAGGGACCCCATTACATGGGAACCCACTTTTGTAAGGAATGATGTAGTTGCATTTTAAGTCACAATGTATTTTGTATGAACAAAATATACTGAATATATAACTGTTATTAAATGTTTTTATTTAAATTCGTGATGACAACTATTATGATAGGAATGCAAACTCATGTTGATATATGAATATTTTAAGGCGAAGTTGTAATTATGTAAACATAATATTATGCGTATACGTAAGAACTACTTTTAATGAAATGACCATGATCAATGATGCAGAAATAGACTTTGATTCCCTTGGAATTGCATGATTTTGACATAATTTAAGGCGTGAATTGGTTGAGTAAATATAAGGCCCTAATAGATTGTTATGCTAAAACTGTTACATTCCAAACACTTGAGGGTGAAAGGATGGCTTTCAAGGGAGAGAGAATTCTCAAACTGATCGCCTTAATATCGGTTGTGACAACTCATAAACTTTTGAGAAAGGGATCTATGGGATACCTTGCATACATCTTAAACTCTGATGATGAAGGTCCACGACTAAAAAATATTGTTATGGTGGAGGAATTCCCAGATGTATTTGCTGAAGAATTGTCAAGATTACCCCCTGAACGAGAGGTAGAAATGTCTATAGACACTTTTCCTAGAGTCCCACCCATAGCTCAACAATCATACTAGATGCATAGTTATTAAACCCAGTTCGGGAGTTAACTCGGTCAAGAGACCGGGTCCCAAGTATGGGTTGACCCGCGTTGATCGGGTCAACTATACTTTAAAGCAATAATTAAGGGTTAGGTTGGGTTAAAGATAAGAAATGGCAAAGAAAGGGAATAATGAAAGAACCCAATGTGGCAGTCCTAATCAAACATGTCTATAAAGCAAGCTAGACTTTCGTGCCCCACTCTCCACATCAAGTCAAGAATAATATCCAATAACATTTTGCCACATTCAAACATCTGATTAACACATCACACCCCATCTGATCACCTACCATTGCAATTCTGAGCCAATCCGAGCGGTCAATCACACTCTTTTCTCAATTCATTAAGTGGATCCGACCTGACCGTTTCTTTCCCCACGTCAACTTATGACTCAATCACCAATAAATCAAAGCCACGTGTATATGCAGATATTTCTAACCTTCTGATCATCAATGCTGGCATCACAGCCCAAATTCCCGTCCTCCATGATATATAACCACACTAAAATAAATCAACTCACAGATCATCACCACATTGACATACAACATTGCTCATCACCATCTCCTCTCCTCACAAAGTTTATCTACCCTCTCTAGCTTCATCATAAGAAACCAAGCTATCTCTTGCTCCTTGACGCCCCATGCTCTAAAGCTTAAAAACACCACACAAACCTTCTTTTTTTTTGACATTTTCCCCCTACAAATTCATGTGGTTTCTACATGCTTGAAAACATTAGCTAGAGAGAGAGAGAGAGAGAGAGAGAGAGAGAGAGAGAGATGTTAAAGACTTGATGATGGTAATAAAACCTATGGTGCTGCTACTTGTTGCCTCTCTCTCTCTCCTGAAATTGATATAAGAACATCAGTCCCTTCAAGTTCCCTTCAAGATCTCCAAACCCAAATCCACTTGAAATCATCTAAGCGGACCCAAATCCAAAGCATCGGGTCTTGTCTAGGTTTGCCCGGGTTGCCCGGGTCATGGGTCAATCTACCGGGTCAACCGGGTTTTGGCTGGCTGTTGTCTCGGCCGATATTTTATTAAACCCGAATCGGTCCAGCCACCGGGTCAACCTGTCAGGCCGGGCCGGGTTTAATAACTATGACCGGATGGCTCAGGCAGAATTGAATGAGCTAAAGACTCAATTACAAGAGTTGTTAGACAAGGGGTTTATACGACCCAGTAATTCACCTTGGGGAGCGCCAATCCTATTTGTGAGAAAGAAAGATGGAACTGATAGACTTTGTATTGACTACCATCACCTGAACAAAATGACAATGAAAAATAAGTGCCCCTTCTCGTAGATAGATATTTTATTTGATCAGTTATAGGGAGCAAAAGTATTTTCGAAAGTAGATTTGAGATCAGGGTACTATCAGATGAAGATTAACTTTACCTTAACTCGGTTATCTACCTGGGATGCTTTTAACCGTAACTAATCGCAATATCTAAACTCAGTCATCTGTCTCGGACGCCATTAACCAAAACTAATCACAAAAGTCAAACTTCTTATCTCTTACGGATACCATTAGCCAAAGTCAATCGTCATAATCAACTTGACCATCCATCTAGGATGCCGTTTACTAAAACTAATCATCAACCACAACCCAGTCATCCATCTCGGATGCTATTAGGCGATGCTAATCATCAAGTATAACCTGGTCATCCCTCTTGGATGCCATTAGTCAAAGCTAGTCAACAAGCATAACCCGACCATCCATCTTGAATGACATTAGCCGAAGCTACTCAACAAGCACAACCTGACCATCCATCTCGAATGCCATTAGCCGAAGCTAATCAACAATCATAACCCGGTCATCTATCTCGGATGCCATTAGCAATGAAAAACATCGCTGCAGCCAATTCAGAAATTAACAGCCAAACTATCGTTGCCGATTCAAAAATCAGCAATGAAAAACATGTCACTGCCGATTTAAAAATCAGTAGCAAAAACTGTGTTGCTGCCGATTTAGAAATGGATAGCCAAACTGTTGCTGCCAATTCAGAAATCAACAATGAAAAATGAGTTGCTGCCGATTTAGAAATCGATAGGCAAGAACTGTGCCATAGCCAATTTACAAATCAGTAGCCAAATTGTTGCTGCCGATTCAGAAATCAACAACAAAAAATTGTGTCACTACCGATTTAAAAATCGGCAGCTATAATGGAGTCATTTCTGGCTTTACTCTCTTTTTTTTAGGTGTTTATAAATATGGAGACATTATTTGTATGGGTCTCAAACTTAAATCTTTACTAATCACAAAAGTTTGAAGTATTTGATGTCCCAAAAAAAGTTGAACACGCGGGCAAAAAAGGTGAATAGAAGGCAAACGTGGTAACAGATGCCCTCATTCGCAATAATAAATCCATCCTAGGTAAGCCAACAATGTGGAAGGATTGACAATTGATGGAATTGAAAAACATGGGTGCAAAATTGGGCATTAATTCAGGAGGTAAATTATTAGCCCAACTATTGGTGCGACTAACATATTAGGAACAAAAACTACAAGCCCAATTCCATGACAATGAGGGGTCCAAGATTAGGAAGGAAGTGGAGGCCAGGGTAGAAACACAATTCTAGGTAGCGAATGATGGATCATTGATGATGGGATAACGGTTGTACGTGCCTAATAACGAGACGGTTAAACGAATGATTCTACAAGAGGCACATGAGTCCAAGTTCTCCATGCATCCTGGCAGCACTAAGATGTATCAGGACTTGAAACACCTCTATTGGTGGCCAAATATGAAAAGGAAAATAGCCGAGTATATTTCTAAGTGCAGAATATGTCAATAAGTCAAAGTGAAACAATAGAGACCCGCGGGATCATTGCAACCATTACAAATTTTGAAATGGAAGTGGGAGTTGATCACCATGGATTTTGTGTCTAGATTTCCCAAAAAGAGGAAAGGGAATGATGCAATATGGGTCATCATAGACCGCTTGATGAAATCTGCACTATTCTTGCCTATAAAGATGACTGATTCGGTAAACAAGCTTGCTAAGATTTACATAAACAAGGTGGTATAGCTCCATGGGGTTCTATTATCCATTGTCTCGGATCGGGATCCCAGGTTGACCTCACGACTTTGGCCGAGCATACAGAGAGCCTTGGGGACAAGATTGGATATGAGCATTGTGTTTCACCCCAAACCGATGGCAAGTCAGAAAGAGTCATCCAAGTATTGGAAGACCTCCTACGGGCATGTGTGCTAGAATTTAAAGGAAACTGGGAGGAACACATAGCATTGGTGAAGTTCATATACAACAATAGTCATCAAGTCACAATAGGGACGGTCTCGTATGAAGCCCTATATGGTAGGAAATGCATAACTCTTTTATGTTGGGAAAAAGTTGGAGATTGGAAGTTGTATGACGCAGAGTTGGTTAAAGTCACCATGAAGAATCATAAAGGATCGCATCAAAGCAGTGAAGGACATATAGAAGAAGTATGTTGATGTTAGGAGGAGACTAGATGAAGTGACAAGATGGACATCATTTGAAGTACACAGCTAGTACATGCCAACTTCCCAAGGTTAGGAGTTGTAAGAAATCAAGGATACTTTTCTGGAACCCATTGTTGATTCATTTAGTGCTCATTCATATTATTAAAAAAAAAACTTTACTTCCTCAGCGAATGGTCAAATTAACGACTTTGAGATTCATTCTTTATACATTATTAAGGGAGAGAGTAGACAAGAAGAGGATGGAAGCAATTTTGAAGAAAGGAAAAGGAAGACGAGACAAAAGTGGGACAGTTATCCTTATCTTGTTAGGAAGTCTAGATGGGTAAACAAGAGTACGTAACTTCCTCTCGGTTGGATGGTGCCTGGAGGAATTAATGAAAAAACCCCAATCTCTGACCTCCCCATACCCGTAATGAGATGTCAGAAAATTATAAAGTTAATTCCTTCCTCCCAATACTCTCAATTTTGGGTGTTGATAATTTTTAAGCCCTCTAATATCCCTCCTCTTTGACAATGACATGCGATTTCCTAATGCAATTGGAAGGCTTACTCCTTTTCCTTTCTCCTCAAACCTTCCCTTCAAAGAATGTGAAGGATTTATCATTTTCCCTCTCATGTTTTGGTAGAAAGCACACATTTACACATATGTACATAATTACATGTGTAATGGGCAAACTTATCTATTTGCGCATGCATGTGTGTATCACGAGTTGGAAAACCCTTTCAATTTAATATTCAGTAGATGTATTTAAAGTGGAAGGACCTAAGGACACACTTGTAAAACTACAACTTTATTGGACTAAGTTTTATTGCTTCTTGATTGAAAAAATTCGAAAGAAAGTTCATTTACTTATTTTCCTATTTAGCTCAAGAGCTCTAGTAGGCTTCCAAGACTCAAAGCTTTGCTTAATTTTCACTCCATTATCCTCCCATTACATAAATTGTTGGTAAGATTAAAAATAATGTATAAAAATGTGTTTGCGAACTCTACCATATTAGTTAAAACCTAGTGATGTTCCAGACAGTCATTTTTGTTAGTTCTTTTTTCTTTCATTCTTTCATATATATATATATATATAACCAATCTTCAATAGACACAGAAAACGGAGGGTCACCAATGCCAAGAAAGTGCTCTAAATTTCTAGTCAAATAATTGTCCCACTATTAAGGATTTTAGCACCATAAGTTTTCATGCTCCCCTAATCTATAAGTCATAACCATACAAAAGGAACCTTCAAATGCAATGGTAATATAAACGCCAGACCAACAAGTAAATATTCTTTCTTTTCAAAAGAGAATTATTTTGATAAGGACTTAACAATTAAACAGATAGAAGGCTTGGAAGGACCACGGATACCTGTCAATTACCATTCACCAGATTCCAAAGCTACACAAAGAATTTGGAAAGGATCAAAATACTTGTTCAGCTCTCTAAAATGCCTACCAAGGAATACTTATCATAAATGATGAAGTAAGTTAATGAAGTCTGTGTTTAGTGGAAAAATATTTCTTATTCATCAAGTACTCGTTATAGAGTATTTATACAACAATAAACCCTAACAACTTATTTACATGTAAATAGAAATCCCTGACTTATAGGACTACACCGAGATTTTCTAGCTAGAATAGGAAAACTGTATTCTGTTACTCTGCCTCATTAATGAGTGAGATCCTTTCCTTCTTTTCCTGATCATTACCTTCAATACTCCCCCTCAAGTTGGAATGTATGTTGATCACATTCAACTTGCCAAGTAACTTTTGAAATTATGATGAACCTACCGGTTTGGTAAACAAATTCGCCGGTTGTTCCTTCGTTCTTATGTGAGCAATTTGAATGATCCCTTGCTGCATCTTTTCTCGTACTACATGACAGTCTATTTCTATATGCTTTGTACGTTCATGAAAGACTGGATTAGATGCAATATGAAGGGCTGCTTGGTTGTCGCAAAACAATTTTGTTGGTCGAAACTGCTTCTCATTCAAGTCTCGCAAAATATTTCTCAACCATGTAATTTCACAAACTGTGGTGGCCATTGATCTGTACTCTGCTTCTGCACTAGATCGAGAAACTGTAGTTTGTTTCTTTGCTCTCCATGAGACTGGTGCTCTCCCAAGCATTATACAATAACCTGTGATTGATCTTCTTGTGTCTTTACATTTAGCCCAATCAGCATCACAAAAGGCTGTTAGTTCGAGCTCTCCAGTTGAAGGCAGCAGAATGCCTTGACCTGGTGTTCCTTTAATGTACCGAAGAACTCGGTGTGCAGCATCCAAGTATGGTTGTCGAGGTTTATCCATGAACTGACTCAAAATATGAACTGCATATGCCAAATCCGGTCTTGTGATTGTTAAGTAGATCATACGTCCAACAAGTCTCCTGTATTGTGAAGGATCTGCCAATAAACTTCCTTCTGATTGTGTTAGAGCAAGATTATGATCGACTGGAAAATGAGAAGGTTTAGATGCCAAGAAACCTGTGTCTTCAAGTATCTCAAGCGCATACTTTCTTTGGCACAAAACTATGCCATGTCGAGACCTAGCCACTTCAATTCCTAGGAAGTATTTGAGCTTTCCTAAATCTTTCAATTTGAACTTACTTGAGAGAAACTTCTTTGTACTTGTGATGTCTTCTAGACTGTTTCCTGCAAGAATAACATCGTCTACATATACTAGCAACACTGTGAACTTGCCATCTTGATTTCAGACGAACAATGAGTAATCACTACATGATTGATGAAAACCCGCAGATTTGAGAGCCGGTGAGAGTTTGATAAACCATTGCCGAGATGCCTGTTTCAAACCATACAAACTTTTATGCAGCTTGCATATAACATTCTCCCCCTTTCGGCCAAATCCAGGTGGTAATTGCATGTAGACATCTTCAGTGAGATCTCCATGAAGAAAAGCATTGTTGACATCCAATTGGTGGAGATGCCATCCACGAAGAGCAGCTAGACCAAGCAGGACTCGAATGGTGGTAAGTTTGGCAACCGGGGCAAAAGTCTCCCGGTAATCAATTCCTTCAACTTGACTATAACCTTTAGCCACAAGCCGTGCTTTGTACCTCTCAACTGTGCCATCAAGATTAAGCTTTATCTTGTACACCCATTTGCAACCTATTGGACGTTTGTTGGGAGGTAAAGGAACTAGACTCCATGTCTTATTTTCCTGTAAGGCTTTAAGTTCCTGGAACATGGCATCACGCCATACTTTGTGCTTGGCTGCTTCAGAAAAACTGTTTGGTTCTTTGAAAAGTGATAGTTGTGCACTAAAGACTCGATGGGAAGGAGATAAGTGATCATAAGACAAAACAGTAGATAAGGAATGAGGAATACATGTGCGTGTTGAGTCTGATTGGAGAGAGCGAGAAGGGAGAGTTGCCTCAACATGAAAGTCATGCAAGTAACCAGGAGTACAAGTTGGACGAGTAGAGCGACGAGTTTCTGCAGCGGAAGCATGTGGTGGTGCAGGAGGAGACAATGTAGGTGGTGAAGGCGGTGGAGTAGGATTGAGAGGCACATTAGACAGTTCGGAGGGGAGAGTAGGATCCAGAAGGTGGGTAAGCACGCTAGGAGTTTCTAAGTTGGTAGGATTAGAGAGAGTGGTATCTAGACAGGGAACCCTAGACCCCAAAACCCTAAGTTCATGAGTGCTACCCGAAGCCCTAGTGTTTGCATCTTCATCAAAAACTCTAGATGACGAAAGAGATTGATGGGATGAAATCTGAGAAAGTCTAGAAGACCAGTATGGGAATGTGTCTTCATAAAAGATCACATCTCTAGAGACAAATATGTGCTTAGTCTCAAGATCAAAAACTTTAAAACCCTTTTGGCCATTAGGGTACCCAAGAAACATACATTTGGTAGCCCGGGGATCAAATTTGGTAGGTTTGCGGGGGTGTGTGGATGCGAAACAAAGACAGCCAAAAACCTTAAGATGATCAAATGTTGGTGCCTTTTTGAAAAGTCTTTCAAATGGAGTTTTGCCTTTAAGGAGAGGAGTGGGAGTGCGATTAATAAGATAGGTGGAAGTGAGAATGGCTTCTCCCCAAAAAGATGTAGGCAATTGTGCTTGAAATAAAAAAGCTCTAGACATGTTGAGCAAATGACGGTGTTTACGTTCAACAACACCATTCTGTTGTGGTGTGTTAACGCAACTCGTTTGATGCACAATTCCTTTAGATGAGTAAAAATCAGGCATGTTAAACTCAGAACCATTATCACTACGAATTGTCTTGATTCGTGTATCAAACTGAGTTTCAATCATTTGTATAAAATCGATCAAAAACTTTCTTGCTTCAAATTTGTGTACCATCAAATAGACCCAAGTGCAACGAGTAAAATCATCAAAAATTGTAAGAAAATATTTAGCACTTGACGTTGAAGGTTCATGGTAATTTCCCCAAATGTCAACATGAATTAAAACAAACGAGGAAATACTTGAAATGGAACTCAAAGAAAATGGAGTACGAGTTTGTTTGGCTAGCGGACAAATAGAACACTTGCTTGAATCGCAAGACTTATTAGAAAGGAAAGGGAATAGAGGATAAACCCTGGAGGATGGATGTCCAAGCCATTGATGCCAGAGCATTTGAGAGCTACTGTCAATGGCATTGCATGTGACTTGTGGAACTTTGTTGAGGCAATAGAGTCCTTCCTTCTCAGATCCCGTCCTAATCATCCTCCCCGAGCGTAGGTCCTGAATGAAACACACGTGTTTAAGGAAGATAGTGATACAAAAGGAATCTCTACACAACTTACTAACTGAAATCAAGTTGAGATAAAATAAGGGGACACATAGGACGTTATGAAGTGTGAATTGAGAGGAGAAGGTAACTGAACCAATATGACTTACTCGTGCCCTAGAACCATTTGGGAGTTTGACAAAACGATTATATGCAACGTATGACTCGGTGAGTAGGCTACTATCACAAATAATATGATCACTTGCACCACTATCTAGAATCCAAATGTTGTTTTGGTCATTACAAGTAAGTTGAAAAGCTTTACCTGAAATTTCATCAAAAAAAGGAGGAGTATTACCAACTTGATTAGCTATGGAGATCTTGTTCTTATTCAAGAGTTCCATGATCTAATTGCAGACCTCCTTGGAGAAAGGAAAAGTCAAGTTTTCTTCAGAATCTGGCACGACAAGTACATGATTACTTCAGCTAGAACTTCCAGCAGATGCCTCATCTGCTTTTCTTTTACGACAATGCTCAGAATCATGTCCAGTCCAATTGCAATATTCACACGTTAAGTGTGCACAGCAAAATTTTGTGGAATGGTTGTCTTTACTACAAATGTTGCACCACCTTGTGACATTGGCAGATTTCTTGCTACGGGTAGGTGCTCGCTCAGGAGCCCTTGTAGGAGCCATGAGGCTTGGCTTGTGAACCAGGAAAGCTGCTGCATCTGAGGCCTTGTTGTGACTTGAGGCTTGCATTTGTTTCTCTTGGCGTAACGCCATTGCATATGCCTTATTGACATTAGGAAGAGGATCGATAGAGATAATATTACTCCGTAAGGTATCATAATTTTCATTGAGTCCCATGAGGAATTTCATGGTCTGTTGGTGTTTGACATATTCACCAAGTTTCATTCCATCTTCACAGTTACACACCGTGAGACCACACAATGAGTCCCTTTCTTCCCACAAACTCTTGAGCTTTGTATAGAATGTTGTCACCGAGTCTGATCCTTGTAGACAAGCATAGATAGCATTCTCAAGGTTGAATAAATGCACCATATTTGTCTGGCTAAATCTCTCTTTAAGTTCAGTCCAGATTGCACGAGCTGTCTTGCAGTGCTTAACGCTTTTGGAGATTTCTTTCGTCATGGAGCCAGTTAGCCAAGTCTTGACCAACGTGTCACAACGATCCCATTATTGTTGCTCATCATCTTGAGCAGTTGGTCGAGTGCTGGAGCCATTGACAAAGCCGATCTTATTTTTGATCGTCAAAGCCATACTCATGGATCCAGCCCATTCATCGTAATTGTCTTCCATCAACGCTTGAGGCACTAGTACAGCACCTGGTTGGTCAGAGTAATGCAGATAGAGAGGGTGATTGGAATAATCCCACGGTTCATGTGTGCGTGCAGGAGAGGCTGCTGCTTCTTTCAGAATTTTCTCTTTCAATAGTGCTAGAGCTTTCAGTTCATCACTGTCCATGGTTGGACTGGGTTTGCCGAGAGAGAGGATGAGGTTTTGGGTGAGATGTTTAGGATTTTACCGAGATAGAGAGGAGAGAATGAGATTTTGAGTGAGGTGTTTAGGATTTTATCGAGAGAGAGAGATTTGTGTTTTGATCAAAGTTTTAGGCCGAGGAACGGCGCTTTGATACCATAATGAAGTCTGTGTTTTGTGGAAGAATATTTCTTATTCATCAAGTACTCGTTACAGAGTATTTATACAACAATAAACCCTAACAACTTATTTACATGTAAATAGAAATCCCTGACTTATAGGACTACACCGAGATTTTCTAGCTAGAATAGGAAAACTGTATTCTGTTACTCTGCCTCATTAATGAGTGAGATCCTTTCCTTCTTTTCCTGATCATTACCTTCAATACTCCCCCTCAAGTTGGAATGTATGTTGATCACATTCAACTTGCCAAGTAGCTTTTGAAATTATGATGAACCTACCGGTTTGGTAAACAAATCCGCCGGTTGTTCCTTCGTTCTTATGTGAGCAGTTTGAATGATCCCTTGCTGCATCTTTTCTCGTACTACATGACAGTCTATTTCTATATGCTTTGTACGTTCATGAAAGACTGGATTAGATGCAATATGAAGGGCTGCTTGGTTGTCGCAAAACAATTTTGTTGGTCGAAACTGCTTCTCATTCAAGTCTCGCAAAATATTTCTCAACCATGTAATTTCACAAACTGTGGTGGCCATTGATCTGTACTCTGCTTCTGCACTAGATCGAGAAACTGTAGTTTGTTTCTTTGCTCTCCATGAGACTAGTGCTCTCCCAAGCATTATACAATAACCTGTGATTGATCTTCTTGTGTCTTTACATTTAGCCCAATCAGCATCACAAAAGGCTGTTAGTTCGAGCTCTCCAGTTGAAGGCAGCAGAATGCCTTGACCTGGTGTTCCTTTAATGTACCGAAGAACTCGGTGTGCAGCATCCAAGTGTGGTTGTCGAGGTTTATCCATGAACTGACTCAAAATATGAACTGCATATGCCAAATCCGGTCTTGTGATTGTTAAGTAGATCATACGTCCAACAAGTCTCCTGTATTGTGAAGGATCTACCAATAAACTTCCTTCTGATTGTGTTAGAGCAAGATTATGATCGACTGGAAAACGAGAAGGTTTAGATGCCAAGAAACCTGTGTCTTCAAGTATCTCAAGCGCATACTTTCTTTGGCACAAAGCTATGCCATGTCGAGACCTAGCCACTTCAATTCCTAGGAAGTATTTGAGCTTTCCTAAATCTTTCAATTTGAACTTACTTGAGAGAAACTTCTTTGTACTTGTGATGTCTTCTAGACTGTTTCCTGCAAGAATAACATCGTCTACATATACTAGCAACACTGTGAACTTGCCATCTTGATTTCGGACGAACAATGAGTAATCACTACATGATTGATGAAAACCCACAGATTTGAGAGCCGGTGAGAGTTTGATAAACCATTGCCGAGATGCCTGTTTCAAACCATACAAACTTTTATGCAGCTTGCATATAACATTCTCCCCCTTTTGGCCAAATCCAGGTGGTAATTGCATGTAGACATCTTCAGTGAGATCTCCATGAAGAAAAGCATTGTTGACATCCAATTGGTGGAGATGCCATCCACGAAGAGCAGCTAGACCAAGCAGGACTCGAATGGTGGTAAGTTTGGCAACCGGGGCAAAATTCTCCCGGTAATCAATTCCTTCAACTTGACTATAGCCTTTAGCCACAAGCCGTGCTTTGTACCTCTCAACTGTGCCATCAAGATTAAGCTTTATCTTGTACACCCATTTGCAACCTATTGGACGTTTGTTGGGAGGCAAAGGAACTAGACTCCATGTCTTATTTTCCTGTAAGGCTTTAAGTTCCTGGAACATGGCATCACGCCATACTTTGTGCTTGGCTGCTTCAGAAAAACTGTTTGGTTCTTTGAAAAGTGATAGTTGTGCACTAAAGACTCGATGGGAAGGAGATAAGTGATCATAAGAGGCAACTCTCCCTTCTCGCTCTCTCCAATCAGACTCAACGCGCACAGGTATTCCTCATTCCTTATCTACTGTTTTGTCTTATGATCACTTATCTCCTTCCCATCTAGTCTTTAGTGCACAACTATTACTTTAATTGTATGAATAAAATAAAGGTGTTATAATTTTTTTATTGTTTATTTTATTTTTATTTTAATTGTATTATATTGTTAATTATTACTTAATTGAAATTATTAATATATAATAAATTATAATATTTTATTTATAATTATACGATTTAAATTTACCATTCAAGTTTATATATTATGTAACGGCCCGGATTTTTCTACATTCTTTTTCACAATATATTGGAAAATTTTAGGTAATTTGTTTTTATATATATATACAGGTTCCACCAAAATTTCCACCAAAATTTTGGCAGAGGCTCCCCTGTACCGGTAGGTTCCAAGTTATCGACATATACCCTTTTTACACTTACAATAACTCAAAATCACGACCCAATCATCCTGGGCCTCAACCCAACTCATTCTCATCAACACAACACATCTTATTCAATAACATCATCTAATGCAATTCAAATACAAGATTCAATTTCAACTGTAAACATGCATGGTCAAAAAGGTACTAAGAGTTTCAACCATTAAATTAAAGACATACATTCAAATTTACGGATTTATATTACATCTCAAGTTTTAGGAGATAAGTCTTTTAATTTACAATTAATTTACATGGTCAAAAGCAAAAGATAACTAAACTAGTATTACCCTTGACGCAACCCTGGTGGACCTGATAATAGAAATTAACATGTACACATAAATATAAAATATAGTAACAAGCAATAACAATGGCAGACAATAATCTCTACGGAAATTCTTTTTATATATAAAATTAGGCATAAACCTCTTTTACAACATATATTTTCCATCTATTACCAATATCCATCTAATATCCTATCTCATTTGCCAAGAATAATTCCATCTTGGAAATCTCAACACAACTCAACGGTTCGCGAACACCATCTCCTTATAAATCAATTTTCACTTGATACCAAGATATTCCTGTCTTGATATCATTAGCTTATCTCATTCTTTTGGAATAATTAATCAATATTTTTTTTTCCTTTTCTAAATCTGTTGCTAGAAGGTAATCGCTGAAACTAATAAATCTCATTAATATCATTAATATTCTAATATTGGGCTAGACTAATCAATTTAAAATATACCAGCACCGATGAAACCTCTTCGATACCATTAGCAATCCAAACCTGGTAGCTAATCCATGCCATTTGATTCTTCCATTCGTATCGAATCCCTTTCATTTTCTTATTAACCTCATATGCATTGTAACCACGGTTGCCAAGTATCTTTTACACACAATCTTAGTTATCGACACCACGGTCACTAAGCATCCTTCATATAACTTTGGTCACCCTTATTACAGTGCCAAGTATCAATTTATGCCCTTAGCCACCATCATTATGATGTGAAGTATCACTGTAATGTATCCTTAGCCACCAACACTATGGTAATTAATTATCTATCAATTCCCCTCCAATCTCCAAATCATTGTGTCTACCCAATAACCACATTAATTAATTTACTCAAAATCTTAGTCATATATTAATTATTTTACTCATAACATTTAGAATTTACTACTTCTAACTTCAATCAATTAATTCACATAATCTTTTCAAAACTTAACTATCTGGCTAACTCATCTCAATTTCCAATAATTCTGGTAATTTCATATAATTACCCACATATTTGGTTAACCTTCCTTGGTTACCAGTACATCTAGTAATTCCATACGAATTACCCAGCCTCCAGTTATACATTCAGTACATTGATTCATACAAAATACATTATGATTTAGAATGCATCTACATGATTCCTTGCAAAAATAGGTTCCCGTGTATCGGGTTTCCTAGACATCTCGTTGGTGTGATGTCCCTGCAGCAGTACAAAACATTTAAGAGAATGCAAATACTTAATAATACTAATAATGGTAACTAACGGTCTGACAGTTAAATGAAGCATTAACATTTATAATATCGTCATGTACTTGGTATAAACAGCTAGTAGTACATATAGATGCACCAATTTTATTTTATTTATTTTGCAATCAACCATAATCTTAAACCCGGCTATCCTCTTAAGGCATTATTTGCTGAGGTTAACCGTTCACTCACCCCGATCATCCACTTCGGATGCCATTAGCCAAGTTAATCAATCGTTCGTCCCGGTCATCCTTTCGGATGCCATTAGCCGAAGCTAATCAATCGTTCGTCCCGACCTTCCTTTTGGATGCCATTAGCCGAAGCTAATCAATCGTTCGTCCCGACCTTCCTTTTGGATGCCATTAGCCGAAGCTAATCAATCGTTCGTCCCGGTTAGCCGAAGCTAATCATTCATTTGTCCTGGTCATCCATCTGGATGCCATTAGCCGAAGCTAATCAATTCTTCATCCCGGCCATCCATTCGGATGCCATTAGCCGAAGCTAATCAACCTTTAGTCAACATTTAAGCATTCGACAATCTAATATCGGTTCTAACAATACGGTAATAATCATATTAAAGTATTTCAATATTCAACGTATGAAAAAAAAAAAAGGTGCAAGTCACCTACCTAGAAGAGGTGCACGTGCTGCCACTCCATGCAATTATCCAATCCCCACAGCTTTCCCTGTACCACCAGGGATTCAATTTTTATCAACAATACAACCAACATCACATCTTCATTTAATTCTCATTCAACTAGTATTCTCAAACCAATCACAAGGAATTTTCTTTAAGATCTCATACTCTTACTCATTTTCATGTTTATATTCATTCTTATTATTTTGTTATCAAAACCATCACTCAACAGCAAATTCCAAGCAAAGATTAAAAATTGTCTGATTCCAATCAATTTAGCTTAACCAACCCAGAACACTATCTAGTGTCTTAATCCTAACTAAAGCTGTAAAAACTCAGTTTTGGGTGTGATGTATCTCTATGAAAGGCTAAAACATGGAAATACAACTTTTATGAAGAAACCAACTCCAAATTATTTTGTTTTAAGGCTCAAAATCAACAATCATAATAGCCCCTCCTTTATAGCTAAAATTTTGGGCAACGAGGATTTTCATTTCTTGGGAATCCTTTTCAACTTCCAACTTATTTTTATTGCAAAAACAACATCATCCAAGGTCATTTGGCATCATTAAATCACAAATTCAAACCAATTCTAAAGCAAAACATTCAAACAATTTCCCTACCTTTACAATATAGCAAAGATTAGACCAAAAATAAGGAAACTCATTCCTTTTGGGATTTCTCCTAATATTATTATTAATACAACAAAATGATGAACTATTCATTTTCTTTCACTCTCTCCTCATGCGATTAAACATATGCGGCAAACCTTAACAATTAATATTCTTAGATTATTATCATAACAACAATTTCACCCTACTAGTTGGAATCCATGACAATCTTCATTAACTAATCACTTTGCCAAAAATACTTATGGCTAGCTTTAAATATGTTTTATTTTCCATATTTATTTCATTTTAATTTCTTCATGGTTCCACCCCATTTATATCCACACAACCAACAAGTTAGCTTTGTATTCAATCAACATGTTCATATAGCGATGTTCCTTACTATTCCTACATAATAATCATACTTCACCTCATATAAAGAATACACAATTAATCTGTAATAATACTAATAACAAGAACATATTTTACCATTACATGTTCCATAAAACCTACACCCACACAATTCTAATTTCATCAAAACATGTATTTAATCAAGCTTGCTACATTTTGCCAAAACTAGTAATAGATTCAAAAGGCAATAAGTCATCAAATTCTGATTATTGCTCTAAACCCAACAGTCAGACCACATATCATAGAGTTGTGCATACTATATCTCAACATCATAATGATCCAACGGTTAGCTCTCCCTAGATCTGCATAAAACCGAGCTTACCTAAAACTGGACGAGCTACTGTTCAACATGCACGAAACCTTGCCGGAGGATGAGTTTCCGATCTCCACCGTTCAGAATGCATGCAACATCTAGACGCACCACATATCCAAAACTGAGCATGATCCAACGGTTGAAGAGAGAGCTATCGGCCGGCGACCAAACTGCCCTGCTGGTGCATTTCCTTTTTGTTTTTCAGGAAAGTTCCGATGAGGATTTCTGTCAAATGGAGGGCGTTCCTTCCAATCCCTCCGGTCAGTTAGTCGATAAGTGTAATAAAAACAACATATCCAAACCTTAGCTTGATCCAACGGTGGTAGAGAGAGAAATCGGCCGGAGACAAAACTGCCCTGCAGGTGCATTTCCTTTTTGTTTTTCAGGAACTTTCCGATGATGATTTCTGTCCAATGGAGTGTGCTCCTTTCAATCCCGCCATCAGTTCGTAGATATGTGTAATGAGAACAACATATCCAAAACGTAGCTTGATCCAACGGTGGAAGAGAGAGAAATCGGCCGGCGACCAAACTGCCCTGCAGGTGCATTTCCTTTTTGTTTTTCAGGAAAGTTCCGATGATGATTTCTGTCACATGGGGTGTTTTCCTTTCAATCCCTCCGGTCCGTTCGTAGATACGTGTCATAAGAACAACATATCCAAAACTTAGCTTGATCCAACGGTGGAATCCTGAGATATGGTCACCGGAGTATTATTGGTTTTACTCCAAAATCTGCAGCTCTCTCTCTATCCGTTTTTCTCTTCTTCTTTTTTTTTTTTTTTTAACTGGTGGCCTTTGCAGTTTTATAGGCACCTTTTTTCATAATTACAATTTTATCCCTCATTCATGCCTTTATGTATTTTATTTTATTTTTCATGTAAACTATCTGGTTTATTTATGCTTAAATCGTTAGTCTTTACCAAACTCCGATTGGGATGAGATATTTAACCAAGGTAGGAAAACATATTAATAGACTTCATGCAAAATTTCATCCCGATCCTATCATTAGATTGAGAATTCTGCTTCCTAATATAAACTTGTTCAGTTCATGACTTTTCATAAACAATCTAGATTTTTCTTGTTCAATCTTCACAAACAAAAATCATATCAATTATCCTTCTAAACTTTTACGGTCATTTTATTATTTTGAAATGTATTCATTTTAGGATTTCCACCTTTATTTATTTATCGGGCTTATTACCATTTCAAAATAACGTCACTCATTTTTAATCGGTGCTTGCACCTTCAGTCCTATCCTTTTTCATTGCACTATCATTTATTATAATGCATTATTTATTACCTCACTTATTTCCTAAAAATATTTTGTTATTTTTCTCATTATTTTATCCATCAAAACACGTTACTAGTTTCTCTGTCCTTATGAATTCTAAACCAGAATTCATTTTGTAGAGGTCATCTCTTTCATTATATATCATTATTTATCTATTATTTCAAATCTTGGTTTTTCATCACTCATTGAAATATTACCACTTTCAGCCTTACGTTTACATGAGGGTTTACACATCTACATATTTAAATTATAAATTTCCAGGGTTTCACATATTATGTCATGCTAAAAAAATATTTTTAATAACCTTGCTCTCATATGCAAACCACGAGAGAAAAGAAATAAAGCAAGTTATTAGACCTAACCTGAAGAAGCCTCCCAATGGATCACTGCCTGCCATGGCTTTTACAACAAAGTTTTGCCAAGGCCACTAGGCTGTTTGAAAGAGATCCACCAGCAGCTGCCTAGGTTTGGATCATGGACTTTACTAGGTTTGGATCCATGGACTTTACTAGGTTTAATAACTTTACTAGGTTTGGATCCATGGACTTTACTAGGTTAACTCGTTATATCCATAATTTGGATCATGGACTTTACTAGGTTTAATAACTTTATGTTGGAAACTATTTGTTATTTAATAATACGATATAAAACCGAGTGATTTGTAAATTGCAAGCTTTGTTTTTTAAACAAAAAATACATTATGGCTAAACAGATTTAAAATAAGATGTTAAAACAAAGTCTAGGTGTTTTCTATATGATTGAAGAGAAAAACAAAATTGATATATGTGAACAAATTATATAAAAATATAAGAAAAATACATAAATTTTATGTTAATTAAATATTCATGAGTTTTTCTTTTCATATTAGGCACAAAATAATTAGAAAAACATGATAACTTCCTCATAAGAACCTATAATATTATTTGAAAATCATGAAAAAAACTAAATAATAATTGAAATGTATTGTTAAAAAAATTATAATGCATTTAAATCTAAATAAAAAAAACAAAGAAAAAAAAAACATAAAGGGTCAGGACCTTACACCTAACCTAAAAGAAAGGCCAGACGCATTTGGCCCTGCAAGGCCAAGCCTACATAGCTCGCATCTTTTATTTTTTAAAAAGGTTAGACAACATGTCTTTCACACTATTTTCTTGGAGGGAAAAAAAAAAGAAGTAGACAACAAGATTAGGTGGTTGGAAAATCAGTACTAGAGTTTTTTTTTATCTAAAAAATATATTTTTAACCTTTTTCGACTAAAAAACACTTAATAAACATCCTTAGCACCTTAACAAACCAATCTTTCAACTCAAAATGCCTCTTAATTTGTCCATAAAATCACAAAATTAAACCGAAAAAATACTCTCTCAACTTCGATCTATTTTTTTAAGCAAGTTAAAAGTTTATAAAGACCTTTATTAAACTCATATTGTCAAATTAAACTTGTTGATACCAAGATCAACCTTTTTGGTCACCAAAATATAGTTAACTAACAACTTTCTCTCTGCTTCATTGTTATCCATTGAGTTTCTCTCTCCACTCTAATGCAAATCTCATGAATATAAAGATTCAAAAATTCACAATCAAATCAACTTGATGTGAACATTTTGATCACGTGGTCATGCAACTCACAATCAAGATTAAGATCTAATCCCGGAAAGCTGAAATAGATTTAATAGGAGTGCGACACAATGAAAACTTGTCCTAAGGCACCAACACTATTAGAATGAAGTAGGATGACGCCACGAAGCTAGTTAATCTTTGATAAGTCAAATTCATTTCATTCAAGAACTAAAGAATGCAAGAATCACTCTCACACGTCAAAATTGAAAAAATTCAGAAGTAATATTCATCAATGACTGCTAAAATTTAGGTTACACAAGTTTAAATAGTTCTTGAAAAATTAACCCTAATGGATCAACCCTAGTGGACTATTTGGTCTACTTACAAAACTAATCCAAAAACTTCAAACTAAAAAGTCCATAACCTGATCCAAACAAACTATGGATCCTAGCTGAATATAAAATATTAATTAAGTAAGAAAAGCCTTGAGTTGTAGCTAACAAAATAAAATAAAGCCTATAATATTAAATCCATGTTTTGTTGTGAGAGGAAGAAAAGGAAAGAAAATATTACAAAACTGATTCAATGCTTATTTATAGGCTTCCATGCAGCCTATTAATCCTAGAAACAAAAGGAAAAGGTAGCCACCCATGTTGTTTTTAAATTGTAGTAGGATTCTTTTGTTTTCTTTATTGTATTTTCTCCTCACCTCATAGCCCAAATAGGGTTGGATTGGGCATCTCTTACACATGAATAAGATGTACTAAGTCCTCCTCTTGATACTTCAATGGACCCTTTAAATATAACTAGGTCAAAACCTTCAAAACTAATGCATTCAATGCCTTTGTCTTAGATCAAGTCATTGGCCCATTTGGAACATATAATGGGTCCTTGTTGGTGTTTGTAGGTTGGTCCACATCAATTTCTCTCTCCACTTTAATGCAAACCTCGTGAATATAAAGATTCAGAAATTCACAATGAAATCAATTTAATGTGAATCTCTTGATCATATAGTCAGGCAACCTTCAACGAAGATGATACTTCCCTAAGAAAGCTGAAAATCAAGTTTGAGAAGTGTGACACAATGAAAACATGTGTCAAGGCACTAACACTATTGGAATTGAATCGAACGACGCCACAAAGTCAGTTATATCTTGATAAGTTAGATTTAATCTTTCTCCCAACAAAAATAACATGTTACATCATGCAAAACATAAGTTTATTTCATAAAACATGGCTACCTGCTTTTCAGCATACAAAACACTTATATAGTGCTTCAAATAACCCTAATGGATCCCCATGTGTGGGTTAAGTTAAGCTCATTTATAAAATTGACCCAAATAAGTATTAATAAACAAAAAAGAAACAAATAAAAATAATAAAAATTCAAAATTAATATCCTAGATATGCTAGAATCATATTTGTCACCCCTAAAAAGTCCCAAATAGACTAGAAAATTTGATTTGAATGTGAAATTAATTTTGAAGTCTTCTTGCTTTGTTGTGCTTGGTTTCCTTATTTTACATGGACAACTAATGAAGAAAATCTTCCTCTTTTATACCTGCCAATTTAGTTTCCTTCCTAAACTAGGATAATCATTAATTAATCTTTCCTAGCTTAGAAAATCAGTTCTAGTAGCTCCCCTAGCATCTTTTGTTGACTAGAAAACTTCCTACTTTGTTGATAAATATTCTCCTAAACAATAAGAAAAATAATGAACAAAATTTCCTTGAATTTTAGGATAATATTATGCTAATTTAAGTCCTCGTATAATTAGGAAATCAACCTCAAACAAATCTTATCTTATCCAAACATTTTAATTAACTCAAACCAACTTTGGACCTCATGTGGCCTAAACCAATGTTCATTAATAGGGACCGAATCAGACCCAAAATATACTCCAAATAAACTTTCTTTGCTACCCAAAAACTTCTCATGCATAGCCTGTCTTGATCTTGCCAAATTACTCACCAAAAGAATTGGGCCAAACCCATCATCCATAAGAACCTCAATTTGATCGAATTCATCCCTAGGTAAAGAGTGACACGACCAAAAGATTGATGTCTTCTCCAAAGTGCAGGAGTGTCGAAGTAATAAATAACCCGGCAAGACCGGGGTCGAACCACAGAGAGGTTAATTGTATAAATTATAAATAATAATACAACAACAATAACAACAATAATAACAAAAATAACAACAATAATAATAACAATAATAGTAATAGTAATAATAATATTAATAGTAATAATAATAATAATAATAATAATAATAATAATAATAATACTCAGTATGTGGCGTTATTATACCTGAGAATGATCTAAAAGATCGGGTCACAGGTTTCCAGCCTATATACTGAATTTATGAAAAGATCAAAGAGATATATTATATAATATAAACATATTTCTGATGCGAATGAACAAGGCAAGACCAACAATATCAGGATCCTTGATCAAACACAGAGCATACTTAACGTACATAAAATATAACAAGAATGTAAATAATAATAATAATAATACTAATAATAGTAATAATATTAGTACTAATAATAATAATAACAATAAAAAGAAGAGGAGGGAGAAATTAATGAGAACTTTGAGATGGAAGATTAATGTAAGGATTAAACAATGATAAAAACAAATGTCAAGGTTAGAGGATCCACCAATGATATTTCAAACAAGTATAGTATAAACTCTTATTACTCAATTTGGAAACCACACACGAAAGAGGTTCCAATCGGATGATTTGTCATTAATAGCTCATTATAAATTATTAACATGATCATATTAATTATCTTATTTACATAACACCAAACTTTTAAATATTGTCAGGAATTCATGATGTTAACAACAAATCAAGTTCCTTTCATAGCCCAGGTGTAGGTAGTACCATACGGTTGGGCTATGAGAGTGTCAAGCATTTGTTGTACCAAGTATTATACAACACAAATCTAGATTAACCATTTAACAAGCAAGGTATTAAGAATTAGTAAGATAAAAAGATAAGACATGTTAATATTAAACATTAAGGTCCATGTTGAGTTTACACTATACTTGTTCTTACACCATTAGTGTAACCTTTTCACCTTGACATAATAAACTTAGCTAAACATAATGAAGAAGAGAAACATAAATAAACAAAAAAAGAACATAAATAAGATACAAGTTAACTAAGGAAAGGAAAGGAAATGAAAAGCATAAACAAGAAATTAATGAAAGCAAAACTTAAGAATTACAAAAAATATAGAGAGAAATAAAGAGCATGAACTTGATCTGAACAACCAAGCCCCCAAATACATGGCAAATGCCTCCTTTATAGGCCAAAATTCAGAATTATTGATTTGATGACTAATTGTTGAGTGGGTGGCCAACTTTTGACTTTGTGAAAATCCTTATCTTCTTGTCTGAATAAAACGAAAATGCTAGCATCAGAACTGGGTCCACTTGAAAGCATGAAAGTTGTAGGAAATTGACTCAGCTTTCCAGGAAAATAAATGGAGGTGATTTGGAATTTTAGAACTTCAGATATGGGCCAAACACTGAACAATGTTTGGGCTGCAGGACAGATTCAGACTTCTCCGTTGTTGCTATAATTTGGACTTGGAAACGGCCTTCTTAGATCTTGATGAAAACATGAAAGTTGTAGGCCTATGGCTTAGCAAATCTGTGTAATAATTTGAGGTCATTTGGACATCTAGAACTCGAGATATGACCCAATTACCGAACAATATTCCAGTTTGGACTCCACCAACATCTCTTTTCTAAGTTTAGCCCTCTCTTTGTCCTTTGAATTTCCATAGTTAAACTCATCAATCAATCCTTTGATTTATATGATAGGCCTGCATTTAAGATGAACATTTACCATATATTAAGGCATTTTATTGTGTTAGACTTGTTATTATAAAACATGCTTTAGTTAAAGAGTTATTGATACTTTAAGTGCAAAATGATGATATAAAACCTTGATAAATATGCACTTTTAAGTACTAATCACACCCCCCAACCAGCTTATTACTAGTCCCTAGTAATCAAAGCGTTAAAATAGAAAAACAATTTGCAAATTCCATAAAGCAAGGCATTCATCATTCAACTTCCATTAATCTATCCAGATAAACAAACTCTTATTAAATTCATATATCTGCTCAATACCTCTTAAACAAGATATTACTAAACGTTTCTTTTGTGCTCAAAATATCAACATATAGTTATGAGGCTTTACATGGAAGAAAAACAAATTTTTGCTCTAATGTTTAAGGTTAACTTCCTTAGGTTGGGATTATTATTTTTTTTCTTTTTCTTTTATTTATTTATTTATATACACATACAACTTGAAACACAATGTATCTTTAACCCATGTAACGAGCTTTCGGCTAATGACTCCCAGACCAGTTGGTCTTAGGGCATTAGGTGTTGAGACACCCCTACGAGCTTAGCAACTCGGGTTGCAGATACTGATACGTAGATAGTGCAAATGCTTGATTCCCTTAAGCTTTTCTCCTCAACCCATGTAACAAGCGTTGGGCCAATAGCTCCCAGTCAGTTGACTTTAGGGTATTAAGTGTTAAAACACCCCTTCGGGCTTAATTGCTTAGGTTAGGGAGGCTAAGAAACCAAACTTATCTACCTTTTTATTATCATTTTTTTTTGCAAATTATGTACTATCCCTTTCCCTTAGTTGTTACCTTTAACAAAAGAACATAAATAATGTAATAATCCAATGTGCAACCCACAATCATATGTTAAAGTGTGTGTGTGAAAATAAAGATTTAAAAATACTTGTTAAATGAGCATGTGAGCAGAATCAAGTGCTAATAATACGAGAGTTTGTAAACCTGAATATTTCAAGAAGTATTCTGATAGACCTTGTTAAGAATGTTTACTAAGATGCGTCTCAAGAGTCACTTTAACAAAAGAACTCCTTTTACTCTGACATCCTAGTAACAACAGTTTTGCAAATAGTTTATGAAATAGAAAACACACTTAAACAAATATAAGAAACAACAAAACACAATAATAAAATCAAAAGACACAAAGTTTTTACAAACGAAGACTCAAATCCAATCTAAGCTTTTTACGGCTTTCCTTAGTTGACCAATTTATGCGACTCATGGAGGGATTAATTACAGGGATGAAAGATTGTAGTTGGTCAATCAATTGTTCAGTAGTAGCAGCAGAGATTATGATTTATCGTGCTGAAGATGTTAGAAATTCCTGTTCCACAACATGATCAAGAAAAGACAACAACTTATCATAAAAACCATTAACATTTAACAAACCTATGGGTTTATGGTGAATGTGCAGTTGGGCCCAAGAGGAAATATGAAAGATCTCTTCCAATATGCCCAGCCCACCTGGTAAGGCAATGAAGGCATCAGCATGGTTAAACATTGCATTCAGTCGATCAGACATTGTGGGGACTTGTAATTCCTCTCCAATTGTTTTTCCAATGATGTCCCCTTGTGCTAAAGCTTTGGGGACTATCCCCAAAACTTGACTACCTCCTAAAAATGCAGCTATTGACACTCCCCCCATTAACCCAAGGCTGCCTCCTCCATACACTAAATGAATCTTTCGCTCAACTAGTACCTGACCAAGATGATTTGTTGATTCTAAAAACTCTTTTTCTTTCCCAGGACTGGATCCACCGAAAACACAAATATTGTTTATGTTATGACTTGAGGAACCTGCCATTTCTACACACTTCTATATTTGATGAAAGTATGGGTTGAGTAGAAATGAAGGGAAGGAAGAGAAGAATTTATATATGAGAAATTGAAAATGCAATCATACCACCTATATATAGGCCAGCCGTAGGCTCTCTCTCTCTTTATTTATTTATTTATTTTGAAAAAGCATGTATATGTACAGGTAGTTATGATTGTGGCTCACATCTTTCCTTGGTTTTACGTCCAAGAACGGCTTAAACGCCCTCTATGGGTCGGGGATAGGCTTCCCATCCAGTTTTCTTAAAAATTGGCAAACAAGGTCTTTTTTAGTCAGATTCCCAAGACTAAGTCGAGCATGTTCTTTATGGAATTGTGGCCATAAATCATAAATTGCACGATGCACATCTCCACTAGGGTGCGTCTCAAGAGTCAATAGAAGATTATCTAAAGACCCCTTACTCAGGCCATCCTTAATGAATTGTATTTTATCTTCACGGTTTACAGATATCATTCCTAAAAAATGACATGTCGCATTACAAGTCCATCTGGCACATCTGTGACAGACTTTTAGTCGTTTTGCATGACGTTTCTTCGCAAAAGTGCTTTTACCTGTTCCAGGCATGTATGAAATGAAAGAATTGGAAGACTCACCTGATAATCGGACCTTTGCTTCAATCAGCCAGCGAATATCTTCAGGAATTTCATGGTTCATTAACAACCTCAATCTTGCACATCTAGCATGTTAAATTTTTGTAATCACATTCTGAGGTAGAGCGGGAAAATACTTTTTCAATTTTTCAAGAGTGGTGTCCATTTTCAACTGAGAATTGGGGGAGAGATTCAAAGAAAGGAGAAAGAGCAAAGAATTGCACAAATATATACACAGATATTAGTTATCATGGAAAACTGAAAGAACCGACTTAAAAGTCATGGAGTACCGTTATCCGTCATTTGACCGGGGTGAGAGACTAGCAAAACAAAAGTCACACAAAAACAATGTGAGAAAAAGAATCAATCTTTATATACAGGATCACCCAATTCAATAGAGTCATTTTCAACTGAAAATTTGTCAAAATAAACTTTCAAACGATGGCCATTTACCTTGAAAACATTACCATTCTTTGGATTTTCGATATCACAGGCCCCATATGGATACACATGTTTCACAATAAACGGACCACTCCATCTTGATCTTAGTTTTTCAAGAAATAAATGGAGTCGAGAATTATAAAGCAAGACTTTTTTACCAACATTGAATGTTTTTCTCAGTATTTTCTTGTCATGAAACTTTTTGAGTCTTGCTTTATTAATTCTTGAATTGTCATATGCATCATTTCTTATTTTCTCAAGCTCATTTATTTGCAATTTTCGCAGCTGACTAACATCATCAATGTTTGAATTGAAAGCTTTAATAGCCCAATAAGCTTTATGTTCAATTTCCACAGGCAAGTGACAAGGTTTTCCATACACTAGTCTATAAGGTGACATACCTAATGATGTTTTATACGCAGTTCGATAAGCCCAAAGTGCATCATTAAGTCTTAAAGACCAGCCTTTTCGATTAGGGTTCACCGTTTTCTCCAAGATCAGTTTGATCTCTGACACGACCAAAAGATTGATGTCTTCTCCCAAGTGCAGGAGTGTCGAAGTAATAAATAACCTAGCAAGATCGGGGTCGAACCACAGAGAGGTTAATTTGTTTTTTTAAATTATAAATAACAAGACAACAACAACAACAACAATAACAAAAATAACAACAATAATAATAACAATAATAGTAATAGTAATAATAATAATAATAGTAATAATAATAATAATAATAATAATAATAATAATAATAATAATAATAATAATAATAATAATAATAATAATAATACTTAGTACGTGACGTTGTTATACCTGAGAATGATCTAAAAGATCGGATCACAGGTTTCCAACCTATATAATGAGTTTATGAAAAGATCAAAGAGATATATTATATAACATAAACAGATTTCTGATGCGAAAGAACAAGGCAAGACCAACAATATCAGGATCCTTGATTAAACACAGAGCATACTTAAAGTACATAAAATATAACAAGAATGTAAATAATAATAATAATAATAATAATAATAATAATAATAATAATAATAATAATAATAATAATAATAGTAATAGTAATAGTAATAATATTAGTACTAATAATAATAATAACAATAAAAAGAAGAGGAGGGAGAAATTAATGAGAACTTTGAGATACAAGATTAATGTAATGATTAAACAATGATAAAAACAAATGTCAAGGTTAGAGGATCCACCAATGGTATTTCAAACAAGTATAGTATAAACTCTTATTACTCAATTTAGAAACCACACACGAAGGAGGTTCCAATCGGATGATTTGTCATTAATAGCTCATTATAAATTATTAACATGATCATATTAATTATCTTATTTACATAACACCAAACTTTTAAATATTGTCAGGAATTCATGATGTTAACAACAAATCAAGTTCCTTTCATAGCCCAGGTGTAGGTAGTACCATACGGTTGGGCTATGAGAGTGCCAAGCATTTGTTGTACCAAGTATTATACAACACAAATCTAGATTAACCATTTAACAAGTAAGGTATTAAGAATTAGTAAGATAAAAAGATAAGACATGTTAATATTAAACATTAAGGTCCATGTTGAGTTTACACCATACTTGTTCTTACACCATTAGTGTAACCTTTTCACCTTGACATAATAAACTTAGCTAAACATAATGAAGAAGAGAAACATAAATAAATAAAACAAGAACATAAATAAGATACAAGTTAACTAAGGAAAGGAAAGGAAAGGAAAAGCATAAACAAGAAATTAATGAAAGCAAAATTTAAGAATTACAAAAAATATAGAGAGAAATAAAGAGCATGAACTTGATCTGAACAACCAAGCCCCCAAATACATGGCGAATGCCTCCTTTTATAGGCCATTGCACACCTAGCACGGTAAATTTTTGTAATCGCATTTCGAGGCATAGCGGGAAAATACTTTTTCAACTTTTCAAGAGTGGTGTCCATTTTCAATAGAGAATTGGAGCGAGATTCAAAGAAGGGAGAAAGAGCAAAGAATTGTACAAATATATACAGATATTAGTTATTTGGGAAACTGAAAGAACCGACTTAAGAGTCACGGAGTACCGTTATCCGCCATTTGACCGGGGTGAGAGAAACTAGCAAAACAAAAGTCACACCAAAAAGGAACACAAAAAATTGTGAGAAAAACAAAATAATCAAGCTTTATCTACAAGATCATTCAAACCAATGGATTCATTTTCACTAGGAAACTCATCAAAGTAAGCTTTCAAACGATGTCCATTTACCTTCAAAACATTGTCATTCTTTGAATTCTCAATATCAAGGGCCCCATAAGGATACACATGTTTCAAAATAAATGGACCGCTCCATCGTGATCTTATTTTTTCAGGAAATAAATGGAGTCGAGAATTATAAAGCAAAACTTTTTGACCAGTATCAACTTTTTGACAATTTTCACAAGTTTTGCAAAATGCATGCGTGTCCTTGAACATGGTGGGCCAATAAAATCTATTTTGTAAGATTTTTGCAGTCATCTTTCTTGATGGGAAATGAATTACATGCTTCAACAAGTTGGGTGTCCAAGACAATAAAATCCACAGGATAAATGAATTTATCGACTTGTACTAACACATCTTCAATTATTCCTCTAGGCACTTTTACAGATCTATCGGCAAGTAAAAGACTTACAGAAGTTGGTTTCAACTCACCTAGATTGAGACTCTAAAAAACTGAATATGGAAGTAAATTCACACTAGCTCCAAGATCAAGTAAGGCTCTTTCAATTTTATGTTCTCCAATAAAGCAAGAAATTGTAGGACAACCAGGGTCTTTATATTTCAAAGCATTATTATTCTGAAGAATGGCACTTACTTGTTCGGCTAAAAAGGCTTTCTTTTTCACATTCAGTTTTCTCTTCACAGTGCATAGATCTTTCAAAAATTTAGCATAGGAAGGTACATGTTTAATAGCATCCAACAAAGGTATATTGATCCTTACCTGTTTGAAAATTTCAAGGATTTTAGAATTGTGATTGACTTTCCTTTGTTTGGTCATGGCTTGAGAAAATGGAAGTGCTGGCGGAGAATCAGTCCTTTCTTTACAATATTCAGATTCAACCCCTTCCTTACTCTCAGAGATTGACTCGTCATCTTTCTCACAAGGTTCAAGAATGGGATTTTCAATAACCTTACCACTGCGAAGAGTTATGACTGATTTGACTTGATCCATATGTTGACTTCCAGAACTACTTGCATTTGCATTGTATTGCCCCTTTGGATTTTGCTGTGGTTGAGATGGAAACTTACCTTTCTCTTGGAAACTGAGAGCAGATGTTAACTTTGCAAGAGCATCTTTAAAATTTGTCATGCTTTGAGTAAGTTGAGTGTTGATTGTCTCTTGCTTTTCAATGAATGCATGCAATGTTTCCTCAAGATTTCTTCTAGGAGGTGGAGTATAAGGAGGTGCATATCCATGAGAATTTTGGAAATTATGGTATGCTTGAAACGGTGGTTGTGAAGTTTGTGCATTATTGTTATCACTCTTCCAACTGAAATTTGGGTGATTTCTCCAACCAGGATTGTATGTTTGCGAGTATGGGTTATGATTGGGCCTTTGGAAACTGTTTAAAGCATGGGCTTGTTCATGGAGGCATTCCTTGAAAGAAGGCAAAGTTGGACAGTCATTGGTTGCATGTTCATTTGTTTCACAGATTCGACACACAATGTCTTGAACAAATTTTAATTGACCACTCTTTTTCAATTCTAGTGCCTCGACTTTTCTAGCTAAAGATGTAAACTTGGCTTGGAGGTCATGATCTTCCCTAAGGTTATACATACCTCCACTAGATGTATGAGGTTGGGTTTTACTTGGTGCCTCATAAGAGCCCTTAGTGTCCCAATTTTGAGCATTTTCAGCTAGCAAGTCTAGGTACTCCATTGCTTCATTAGGGTCTTTATCTTCAAAAGTTCCATTGCACATCAATTCAACCATTTGCCTATCTTTAGGTGTTAATCCTTCATAAAATTATGAAACCAATCTTCATGTTTCAAAACCATGACGAGGGCAAGTATTAAGCAAATCTCGATACCTATCCCAACATTGGTAAAATGTTTCACTTGGTTTGAGTGAAAGTGGTGATTTGTCTTTTGAAAGAGTTGGTTCTGTGAGATGGAAAAAACTTCTTTAAAAATTGTTGTTGCATTTCATCCCAAGCACGAATGGATCCTGACCTAAGATTTTGTAGCCATGTTTTAGCTTTATCTTTTAATGAAAAGGGAAAAAGCTTTAATCTAATGGTATTCATGCTATAATTTAAGTCATTATATGTGTTACAAACTTCTTCAAATTCTCTCAAATGCAAGTATGGATTTTCTAGATCTAAGCCATGAAAAGAAGGTAAAAGTTGAATAATGCCTAACTTAAAATTAAAATGGGATGCATCAGGAGGGAAAACTATGCATGAGGGTGCACTTGTTCTTGTGGGATTCATGTGGTCTTTAAGTGTCCTAACACGGTTATTCTCATTATGAAGTGATTGGTTATCTTCTTCGGCCATATTTTCTGAAAATGATGAGGATACCCTACAAAGTCTACCACTTAATGTACGTGACCAAACACTCATGCATGTGTAGAAAAAGAATAAAAGGAAGAAGAAAACAAAAGAAAAAGAAACAAAACAAAAGAAACAAAGTTAGATACAATAAAAGTGAAAAGAGAAAACAAAATAAATACTATAATTTGTACAAGAATTTACCTCCCCGGCAACGGTGCCAAAAACTTGACACGACCAAAAGATTGATGTCTTCTCCCAAGTGCAGGAGTGTCCAAGTAATAAATAACCTGGCAAGACCAGGGTCGAACCACAGAGAGGTTAATTGTATAAATTATAAATAATAATACAACAACAATAATAACAAAAATAACAACAATAATAATAACAATAATAGTAATAGTAATAATAATATTAATAATAATAATAATAATAATAACAATAATACTCAGTATGTGGCGTTGTTATACTTGAGAATGATCTAAAAGATCGGGTCACAGGTTTTCAGCCTATATACTGAGTTTATGAAAAAATCAAAGAGATATATTATATAATATAAACAGATTTCTGATGCGAATGAACAAGGCAAGACCAACAATATCAGGATCCTTGATCAAACACAGAGCATACTTAACGTACATAAAATATAACAAGAATGTAAATAATAATAATAATAATAATAATAATAATAATAATAATAATACTAAAATAATAATAATAATAATAATAATAGTAATACTAATAATAGTAATAATATTAGTACTAATAATAATAATAACAATAAAAAGAAGAGGAGGAAGAAATTAATGAGAACTTTGAGATGGAAGATTAATGTAAGGATTAAACAATGATAAAAACAAATGTCAAGGTTAGAGGATCCACCAATGGTATTTCAAACAAGTATAGTATAAACTCTTATTACTCAATTTGGAAACCACACACGAAGGAGGTTCCAATCGGATGATTTGTCATTAATAGCTCATTATAAATTATTAACATGATCATATTAATTATCTTATTTACATAACACCAAACTTTTAAATATTGTCAGGAATTCATGATGTTAACAACAAATCAAGCTCTTTCAAGGATTTGAAATGGTTTATCTATTCTTAGCATCAACTTGGGTATCTTTTGTTTAAGAAATCTTTCTTTTATATATGTACTCGAACTCAATCACCTAGTTAAAAAATAACCCTATTTAATCCTTTATTAGCTTTGAATGCATATTGTTATTTTTATTTTTATTTTTATTTTTTGTATTTTTCATCTCATATTCTCATGGAGAGTCTTTACTTCCTACTAACCCTTTCATTAATAAATATAAAGGTAAGAAACTTGAATGAGTCAAAGAATTAAAGTCATAGACAATTTCAAAAGGAAAATAATCAATAGTGACACGATTAAAAGATTGATGTCTTCTCCCAAGTGCAAGAGTATTGAAGTAATAAATAACCTGGCAAGATCGGAGTCGAACCACAAGGAGGTTAACTATATAAATTATAAATAACAACAACATGTCGCACATGTGCGGCGGCACGACAATTGTCCACCCTCAAGGAAAAATTGTAATATGGATTATTCCTGGCAAATGTGTAGAGACAAGGAATTCTTGTCTCTTATCAGTAAATATAGACTGAGAGTCTCCACCTAGTATTCTGGTCACTAGGAACCCTAACTGGTCTCAGAGATCGGGTACGGAGACTGGTTGTGTAAAGGGAAGGTATTAGCACCCCAAATACGCCCTACCTAAGGTAGGCTTCATTGTTTTGTCTGATAAAATCTAAAGTCTGTTGTGGTTTCTAGTTGTCGGTCCGTTTATGGTTTAAAAAAAGTCCTCCTCTATAAGGAGATCCTTATCTTATCGGATAAAAACCTAAATATTCTAAGTCGTCGAAAGAAAATACCTTTTTAATATTGGAAATACGTTTTATGTATAAATTCATAATCCCTGATACTAAAAGCAAACAAAATAAAATTTTTGTTGTTTTTGAAATTTTGACCAATGTTCTCTTGACTTTAATAAACTGGTAATTAAAGCCAAAATGCAAGCTAAAACATTGTTTTTTTTTTTTTATGTATGAAAAACACGGAATGATTTTTTAGCTTTGAGACACTTGGCCGTATGCATAAAAACATTTTTCTCTTTTTTCAATTTTTTTTGAATTTTTGAAAGTTTTGACGCAAAACCGAGTATTTTAATACCGGATTTGTATTTTTACGACGTGAAATACTGCCTGATATTAATCAAAATGACATAAAAAACTACGCGGAAAAATTGTAAAAATTCAGAAACAAGCGTAACAATTTTTTTTTATGAAATGGGTCGGCCAGGCCCAACTACGGGGGCGGGGCTGAGCCCAGCCCGTGTGAACAGTGCCTTCCACTGTTCACATGCCACGTGAATAGTGGAGGTTGGTAACGAAGGATAAGAAACAGGAGAAAGAAGAAGCGAAGAAGGGCTGACCTGCGGTGGCTACGACTGGTGGCTGTGCTACTATAGGCGATAGGCAGGCCCTAGTGATGGCGCTGGCGGTCCGCGGTGGTCGGCGGTGGCTCTGCTTTTTCCTTCTCTCTCTCTCCTCTGTTTTTTTGTTCTCTTCTTCTTCTTCTTCTTCTTCTTCTTCTTCTTCTTCTTTTCTTTCTCTTCTCTTCTCCGCCCTCTCTCTTCTCTTCTCCTCTTGTCTGTGCACTCTCGGTTCCTTTTTTTTTGTCCCTTCCCCTATTTTTATAGGCAAAAATAGAGGAAGGCAACGTGGATGGGGTGGCCACTGTGCTGCCGCCCCTCCACCGTCCCTTTAACACGTGGAAAATGAGTTGTGTCGGCGTCTTTTTGAAGTCATCGGGGGGAGGGAAGTCGGTGCGAAACAGAGGAGAAAAGAAAATCTTCAGAGAGTTTTCTGTGCGTCCAGGGGAAGAAGATGATGGTGTCGTTCAAAACGGCATCGTTTTGAGCTTTCTCCTTTTTTATGTTTTTTTTTTGAACAGTGCATGAAACGGCGATGTTTTTCCCAAAACGCGTCGTTTCATTAAATGAGAATTGGCACCAAAACGCGTCATTCAAAATCAGGCCTTCAATTTGCGCACGTTTTGCAATTTAGTCCTTGGTCTCAGATTTCTTCAATTAAGTCCCTAATTGGCCATTAAACTTCAATATTTATGCAATTAAGCCCCTGATTTGACCAAATTAAATTTCAAAAATTATAGTTTGACCCTAGAACTTTAATTTCTTCCAATTAAAGCCCAAATTAACTCAAAAATCTATTTTTCTTGCAATTAAACTCTCCATAAATTCAGTTAAACCTTCAATAAAATTTAATTGAGTCCATAAACTTCTGATTTTTGGACTTTTCTTCCTCAAATTGAATTTTCTTTGTCAACAGGGCTCTCATCAGTCAATGATATACTGTCAAATTTTAATTTTTATATTTTTAAACCTTCTCAACCAACATCCTTTCTCACTGTTATATTTTTTTGATAATATTTTTTTGATTTGTTTTGTATTTTTGTATTTTTTTATATGGGAACCCAAAAATGGGTTACAACACAACACAACAAGAATAATAACAACAACATAAACAACAAGAATAATAATAATAATAATAATACTAATAATAACAATAATAGTAGTAGTAGTAGTAGTAGTAGTAATGATATTAATAATATGTTTTCCCGTTCTTGGTTGCCTAATTCCATTTACTTTTCGGAGCTTGTCCTCCCTTTGCTCACTTCTATGCAAGGATGGTCTGCTTCTGAAATATTAAGATGTCATGGCTGCTTTTATGGTGGGTGGTCTATTCATTTCTTTAATGATCTGTCGGCAGCTGCTATTGGGCTTTGCTTTGGCGGCATGTCTTATCTTCATGATAAGTCTATAGTGCTGCATTTTTAATTGTCTGGATGTGAGCAATTTCCTTGCAAGCTTTCCAGGTGTGATTCTCATTGCTGCTCTGGATCGCACCAACTTGGGTGAGGCTATCTCCCTTCATAATTGCTCTACTGATTTGGTTTTCATTCTTGTACAAGGGAGCATGTTCCCTTTGTTTTTCAACAAGCTGGTCTTGCTTATAGTTTGTAAAAGGCACTCTTTGTAAAAGGTAGTCTGTCTTTATTCTGTTCAGCAAACTTGTTTGCTTTATGATTTAGTCAAGGGATTCTGTTCCCTTTTCTTTGTACTGCTGGTCTCCAGCTTCTTTTTTATCTATACAATTCTTACATTTGATCAAAAAAATAATAGTAATAGTAATAATAAAGAGAGCTTTGAGATGTAAGATTGATGTAAGGATTAAACAATAATAAAAACAAATGTCAAGGTTAGAGGATCCACTAATGGTACTTCAAACAAGTAGCATAAACTCTTATTACTCAACTGGAAACCACACACAAAGGAGGTTCCAATCAAATTATAATTGTTAACATGATTACATTAATTATCTTATTCGAGTAATGCCAATACTTGTAAATATTATCAGGTATTCATGGTAATAACTTATGTTAACAACAAATCAAGTTCCTTTCATAGCTCAGGTATAGGTTATACTATACGGTTGAGCTATGAGAGTGCCAAATATTTGTTGTACCAAGGGTTGTTCAACACAAATCTAGATTAACCATTTAACAAGCAAGGTATTAAGAGTGACCAAGATAATAAATATAAAATATGTTAGTATCAAGCATTAAAGTTCATGTTGAGTTTATACTATATTTATTCTTACACCATTAGTGTAACATTTTCACCTTGACATAATAGATTTAGCTAAACATAATGAAAGAAAGAAACATAAATAAACAAGATAAGAATATAATTATATCAATAAAGGAAAGGAAATGAATAATTGTTGAGTGGGTGGCCACATCTTGACTTGGTGAAAATCCTTATCTTCTTGTCTGAATAAAACGTCATTGCTAACATCAGAACTGGAACCACCTGTACACATGAAAGTTCTAGGAAATTGTCTTCTCTTTCTAGGAAAAAAAAAATTGAGGTCATTTGGACTTCTAGAGCTCTATATATGGGTTGAACACTGAACAGTGTCCGGGCTGTCGGACAGATTCAGACTTCTCCATTGTTGCTATAATTTGGACTTGAAAACGACCTTTTTAAATCCTGGCCTCCACATGAAAGTTATAGGCCTATGTCTTACCAAATCTGTGTAAAAATTTGAGATCATTTGGACATCTAGAACTCAAGATATGACCCAATTACCGAACAATGTTCTAGTTTGGACTGCACCAACATCTCTTTTCTAAGCTTCACCCTCTCTTTATCTTCACAATTTCAATAGTTGAATTCATCAATCAATCATTTGATTTATGTTATAGGCCTGCATTTAAGATGAACATTTACCATATATTAAGGTATCTTATAGTATGAGACTTGTTATTATAAAACATGTTTTAGTTAAGGAGTTATTGATACTTCAAGTGCAAAATGATGATATAAAACCTTGATAAACATGCACTTTTAAGTACTAATCAAGTAGTAAAATTCACACTCCTATTATAAGCAAATTCAATAAATAACAGACAATCTTCCTAATTTTTCAAATTCTTTTGAATAGTAGTTTTTAATGTTATAGTTAAAGTCTTATTAACTACTTTGGTTTGACCATTTATTTGTGGATTACAAGTATTAAAAAATAACAATTTTGTTCCTAATTTTCCCTATAAAATCTATCAAAAGTAGCTAAGAAATTTAACATCACAATCAGAAATAATGCTTCTAGGAACCCTATGAAGCCAAACTATTTCTCTAAAGAATAAATCTGCTATGTGACACGACCAAAAGATTGATGTCTTCTTTCAAATGCAGGAATGTCGAAGTAATAAATAATCCGGCAAGACCGGGGTCGAACCACAAGGAGGTTAATTGTATCAATTATAGACAACAAGAATACAAAAACAACAATAACAACAACAACAACAACAACAACAACAATTGTAATAATACTACTACTACTACTACTACTAATAATAATAATAATAATAATAATAATAATAATAATGAAGAAGAAGTTGATGAGAACTTTGAGATGGAAGATTAATGTAAGGATTAAACAATTATAAAAACAAATGTCAAAGTTAGAGGATCCACTAATGGTATTTCAAACAAGTATAGTATAAACTCTTATTATTGAACTGGAAACCACACACAAACGAGGTTCCAATAAGATGATTTGTCATTAATAGCTCATTATACATTGTTAACATAATCATATTAATTTTCTTATTTAAGTAACACCAAACTTTAAAATATTGTCAGGAATTCATGATGCTAACTTATGTTAACAATAAATCAAGTTCCTTTCATAGCACATGTGTAGGTAATACCATACAGTTGGGTTATGAGAGTGCCAAGTATTCGTTGTACCAATGGTTGTTCAACACAAATCTAGATTAACCATTTAACAAGCAAGGCATTAAGAATTAGTAAGATAAATAGATAAGGCATGTTAATATTAAACATTAAGGTCCATGTTGAGTTTACACTATACTTATTCTTACACCATTAGTGTAACCTTTTCACCTTGACATAATAAACTTAGCTAAACTTAATGAAGAAGAGAAACATAAATAAATAAAATAAGAACATAAATAAGATACAAGTTAACTAAGTAAAGGAAAGGAAATGAAAAGCATAAACAAGATATTAATGAAAGCAAAACTTAAGAATTACAAAAAAAAATTAAATAAAGAGAGAGATCAAGAGTAAGTTCTTGATCTGAACAAACAAGCCTCCAAATTCATAGCAAATGCCTCCTTTTATAGGCCAAAATTTGGATTGATTTGATGACTAATTATTGAATGGGTGGCCAACTCTTGACTCGGTGAAAATCCTTATCTTATTTTCTGAATAAAACGTCATTGCTAGCATCAGAACTGGAACCACCTATACTCATGAAAGTTATAAGACATTGTCTTATCTTTCCAGGAAAAAACATTGAGGTCATTTAGACTTCTAAAACTCGAGATATAGGTTGAACACTAAATAGTGTCTGGGCTACAAGACAAATTCGGACTTTTTCATTGTTGCTATAATTTGGACTTGAAAATAACCTTTTAAAATCTTGGACTCCACATGAAAGTTGTAGACCTATGTCTTACCTATTTTTTCCAAAACATTAATGTCATTTGAACATCTAGAACTCGAGATATGACCTGATTACCAAATAGTGTTCCAGTTTGGACTGCACCAACATCTATTTTCTAACTTTGGCCTTTTCTTTGTCCTTTCAATTTCAATACTTAAACTCATCAATCAATCATTTCATTTATGTGATAGACCTTCATTTAAGATGAACATTTATCATAAATTAAAGGTATCTTATATTTTTAGGTATGTTATTATAAAATATGTTTTAGTTAAGGAGTTATTGATACTTCAATTGCAAAATGATGATATAAAACCTTGATAAAAATGCAAATTTTAAGTACAAATCACTATATTAGTTACATCATCAGTTTTATAACAAGATATGGAATATGTCATCTTAAAAAATATATCCATAAGTACAAAAATAGACTCCCTACCTATTTTTGACCTAAGCAAACCAAGCACAAAGTTCATAGATATATCAACTAAAGGTTTCGTAGGTACTAGTACAGAAGTATATAAATCATGAGGTAAAACTTTGGACTTAGCTTGTCTACATGCTATATATCTATAACAGTTTCTTTCACATCTCTTTTCATCTTAGGCCAATAAAAGTACTCATGCAAAATATCTAAAGTCTTAAAAACTTTAAAATATCCCATTAATCTACTTCAATGAAATTCACAAACTAGCAATTCACTCATACAACAACTAGGCACATATAATCTCTTTTTTTAAAAAAAAAAAATATCCTTCAACTATATAAAACTTATCAAAGGCTGAATGTTGATTTGCAAAATATACTTGGCCAAAATCAACATCCTTAATATATAAATCTTTCACATACTCAAATCCTAATAATATAGTGTTTAGAGTTCAAAAAAGTACATATACCTTCATGATAGTATATTTGTAAATCCCGAGAAAAAAATAAAAATAAAAATCAAGGCTGGATTAAATTAAAGGAAATAAACTAAACTAGAAAAAAGTGGGGACAAAACAAATACACTTAAAGAAGATGGGGCCTAAATGCAAATAAGAATAATTATAAAGCATAAGTACTCCTCTTGTCACCAAAAAACTGATATGCAGATAATGTAAAGAAAGAAAAGAGGGAGTTTTATGTTCATTTTTACAAATCAAGATAGAAACACCAAAATTTCAAAAAAAAAAACCCCATCCAAGATTAAGGGTTGTAGGTAAAATAAACACTGGTGGGAAAATGATTAACAAGAAGAGAAGAGGGTAGGGTCGGCTTCTATTAGAAAGAAAAAAGAGGGATCGAAACTTTGATGCGTATCGGGTAAGGTATTCTAAACCTGCTTTTATGAGTCATTTCAAGTTGATTATGAATTGATGCCTGGATGATAAATTAAAGATTTTAGTTCTTAGACTTAAATTGAGGAAAAAGTATGAGTTGTTAAATTAAAGAACTTCATGTGTTATGTGTAAATGGAAAGGCTGACGAATATGGACAGTTTCGTCTCTTGATTTTCAGAGAGATTTTGGGTAGGAGGATGAAAGAATTAAGATCAGATTCCTTATAGAAATTGTAGTTTTGAATGTTGGCTAACTAATGAAATTGGTCTTGTTCAATTTGGAGTTATAGAACTCCAGCTATGGGTCACCAAACGAGGTAACAGTTCAAAAAATGAGACAGTGACAGTTCAAAAACGAGACAGTGACAGTTCAATAACGAGATAGTAACAGTTCGGATTTTAAGTAGAAATAGTTCAAATATATGTATAAAGGAATGATGACTACGGTTGCACAAAGAATGACAATATTAATGGGTGAAATAAGAAAAACGTAAAATATTAAAAAAAAATGATGACTGAAAGAAAGACTTATTGGTCGTTGATATGTGTATAATAAAACATATCCTTGAGTGAGGAGAACTTATGGGATAAACCTGTGAATTTCAGGAGGGACCACATGTGTAGGGCAACAGCAACAACAGCAGCAGGGGAGTACGAGTAGAGCTTCTATTGCAGGTAGGTGAATCGCACCTATACTTCCTAGTTAATTTCCATGATTTATTTATATTACCAATGTAAAATGTGAATTTCTAAATGTATGGGTATTCAAGGTGAAAAGTTGTGTGAATTGCCAAATGATGAAATTATCACTGACAAAGGAAATATAAGGGGATCACCATGTATAGACTAGCATATATTTAGTATATGTTAGGATCCCAGGTAAGGGGATCGCCATGTATAGACTAGCATACATTTAGTGTATGTTAGGATCCCGGGTAATTCCACCAAAAAATATGTTTTGAACAGTACCGTTGCCGCAAGTGAACAGTACCGCCGCAAGCAAAAATTCTGTTTCTCTTTTTTTTTTTCAGAAATATAAATAACAATCACAGCAACTAAAAATAACAGTAAAAGCACAAGAATCAACTAAAATTACTTCCCCGGCAACGGCGCCAAAATTTGTTGCGATGTCGCGGTCGCACAAATTAATTACCCTAGCTTCAAACACAACACACAAGATAGTATAGAGCAAGCAAGGGGTCGATCCCACGAGGAAGATTTAGTTTATATTTTTATGCTATACGTTATGCAATTTGGGGGGGGGGGGTTGGATGTTATATAGGCTAAAGAAAAATAAAACAGAAAACTATCAAACAAAATTTAATAAAATCAGAAAATTATCAAGAGAACAAACCTTGGTCGCAATCACACATCCACCTATAGAAATCAGAATTGATCCTTGAAACGAAATTCCAGTTTATATTCTGAATTTTTATCTTTTCTTAACGTTGGTTAATTAACGGATCCGCCGTATAACTAACCCTAACCAACAAATAATCACAGTGTCCGCACTAATGATTTAATCCAATGGCAGCCTTAAGATCTAGATAAATTCATTAATCTTAACAACTAAGTTGTCTGCTTATATTGCTTTGATTGAATGTTCTCCCCAAGATTAATAACGTAGATCCGCTACAATTATTAAACTCAGTTGCTTCACAAGTTCATATACCACAACTCCGGTTTTGATATCAAACTTAGCAATAAATTATCTACAATAATAACTTAGAGTCCGCTCTAGCAATTAAAATAAACAATCATAGGAAAAATAAGCATAGGAGAACAAACATATTCATCATATAAACTGAAAAGAAAAGGTAAAATAGATCTCACAGTTCTTGAAATCCAAAGGTTTTTGTGTCCTTGCAACCAAGAAAATGAGTTTAGCCTTGCATGTTTATTGAATAACTAATAAAAAAGATGGAAGAATGCATGATTTAGGGTTTCTTAGAGTGGGGGGGCGTTTTTCTCCTCTTGGGTGGCTGCCCCCTTCTCTTCTCTCATTCTTTTTATATGCTAGGAAACCCTAATCTCTATTTTACAAAATAGTCCTCCCTTAAGTAGACAATTTACATTTAAGTAGTTCAATAACTATTTTTCTAAAAAAGTAGAAATAGCTTTGCATGAAATCTTCAAGCTTTGACTTAGAGGAGCTAAATTGCTGAAATCAAAACTTGGATGTCGGTTTAGATGCTTCGAAACGTAA
This sequence comes from Populus alba x Populus glandulosa, assembly GCA_033617975.1. Lineage (NCBI taxonomy): Eukaryota > Viridiplantae > Streptophyta > Magnoliopsida > Malpighiales > Salicaceae > Populus > Populus alba x Populus glandulosa. The sequence continues at coordinate 7,649,454 of CM066161.1, forward strand.
TTTGGACTCGTTTCTTCACGAAACCTGTTTGTTGGCAGAATTAAGTTGTCATCTTTGAAAACTCATATCTCCCTCATATGACATCGTTTTTGGCTGAAATTTGGAGCGTTTATAGGAATTGGAGTCAAGAATCCAAAACAATTGAGTTTGCATCAATTGGAATTTTGTAGCTCTAGATATTCAAGTCGGAATGACTGAAGGTCAACACTGGCAGATTGCGAGATTTGACTTTGAAAGCTGCGATTTCCATGCTCTTCCTTATTTTATTGTCTTGCCTTAGATGTCTAGAAAGGTATGGATGTTAGCTTTTTAATTCCACTGGAATCACTTCATTTAGACCTTTAGAGCTCACGTTCTGCACAAAACATCGACTGAACGTCAAATCTGCCAATTACCTTCAATTTACTCCTTTTTGCATCTTTGATCCAAAAGTGCCTTCAAAACATAAAACAAAGAATATCAAGGCATTTTATATATAAAACATAGGCAAAACACTAGTTAAATGTGGGTGAAACTATCGAATAATATGGTTGCATCCTGTATGTTAGGATCCCGGGTAAGGGGATCACCATGTATGGACTAGCATACATTTAGTGTAAGGATCCCGGGTAAGGGGATCGCCATGTATGGACTAGCATACATTTAGTGTATGTTAGGATCCCGGGTAAGGGGATCCCCATGTATCGGCTAGCATACATTTAGTGTATGTTAGGATCCCGGATAAGGGGATCACCTTGGAATGACTCATATGGAGTGATGATGATGGTACCAATGAAATTGGTATCGGTAATGTGATAAGCAAAAATGGTCATGTTCGATCTCATAAAGTCTAGAATGAAGGTTGAAAGTGGCAGAGGGAACAATTAATAATAGTTGGATAAGGAAGGGATTCTAATAAAAAAAAAAACTAGAAAGGAGAAGCAAATGAACTATGAATACATGTTACCTTGTTAAAATTGTTAGATGTTCGTGTTGTCATATTTATTGTAATATTCACCTTTCAATAATATGTATTTTGTTTCAGGATCAACACATGCACGACAGGAGTAGATCCTAGCTTATGTTCCCTTCTTGTAATCTAGTTTCTAGGGAATATACCCTTGTTTTTTGTAAATATGAAAATGTTTGCATAACTTAATTTGTATAATTAATGTTTAAACTTGACTGAATGAATTTAACCATGTAATTCATATAATCATACTCCATGCCTATGTAATCATACTTATTTATTTTATCTATCCATAATGATATTTTGTTATATAATGCATATCGTAAATATTGTGGTTGATAAGTGTGGGTATAAGTGTGGAAATTGAAAACCCAGGATGATTGGGTCGGGAATTGAGTTATGAGATGCTAGCTATTAGAAGTGTAAATAAATTCATGTCAATAACCTGGGACCTTCCGGTATATGGGGGAACTCCGTCAAATTATGGTAGATTTTAATACGAAGACCGTGAACATATATGTACAAAAAAAAATTATTATGTTTTCGATTGACAGAGATTATCGTTATATCCTGAAATGGGGGATGTTACAATATCAGCCACTATATTTTCCTTACCTTAGTTGTACTTAATCATATATGGAAATATTTTAATGAATTCTACCCACTTAACCTACTAATGGTTTAGCTTCCTTTAGCCCATACTATGTTTCAATGACTTTATAGTTGGTATGGATCACAAATTCCTTAGACTATAAGTGATGTTGCCAAGTTTCTAAAGTTCTTTCTAAACATAAACTTCATATCATAAGTAGGATAATTCAATGTTACATCATTGAGCTTTTTGCTAAAATGAGTTATTGGTCTTTTTCCCATGTTAAAATTGCTCTAATACCTATTCCTAAGGCATCACATTCAATCTCAAAAGTTTTTATAAAATCAGACAATGATAACAATGGAGTCAAAATTAGTTTTTCCTTTAATAAATTAAAAACATGCCTTTGTTCTTTGTCCCATTAAAATCCACGGGTTTCTTAACTATCTCAATTAAAGTTGCAACTAGAGTACTAAAATCCTTAACAAATCTCCTATAAAAACTAGTCAAACCATAAAAACTTCTTCCTTCAATGATTGACTTAGGTGTAGGCCATTCTTGGATATCCTTAACCTTTTTCCTCATTCATCTCAATACTTTTTGCACTAATAACATATCAAAAAAAGATAATCATTTTCATGCAAAAGTTACACTTTTTTCAAATTAACATATAAATATTCTTTTCACAAAGCAACCAATACATTCCTTAAATGTTCAATATGCTCCTCTAAATTCTTGCTATAAATCAAAATATTATTAAAATAAATCATAACAAACTTACATATAAAATTGCACACAACATGATTCATTAATCTCATGAAAGTATTACGTGCATTAGAAAGTCCAAAAGGCACAACTAACATACAAATCATATTTAGTTTTAAAGGTAGTTTTTCATTCATCTTCCTTTTTCATTCTTATTTGATGATATCCACTTTTTAAATCAATCTTAGAAACCACCCAAGACTCATACAATTCATCTAGCATATCATAAAGTCAAGGAATTGGATGTCTATACTTTACTGTAATATTATTGATAGCATGAAAATTAACACACATCCTTCAAGTCCTATTATGTTTTTGTACTAACAACACCAGAATTGCACATGGACTTGTTTTCTCTTATGTAACCTTTTATCATCAATTCTTCCACTTGCCTTTGAAGTTTCTTTGTCTTCTTATGACTACTTGTATAGGCAAGCTGATTATGTATAAATGCTCTAGGTACGAGATTAATTTGGTGCTTAATTCTCCTAATAAGTGACAATTCACTAGAGATCTCATCAAGAAAGATGTCCTTAAAATTATATAATAAAGAAGCATAAACACTAGGAATACAATAATCAAGGTCATTAGTGTTAAAATATGCTTTCTTATACACAAGTAAAATCATATGCATGTAAAAAAATAAACATTCTTAATCTCACTCAACTTTGCATAAAAATTAACATGTTTTTTTTTAAAAAAAATTTTCCACACCTTCTTCTTTTCTCGCCCTTCCTTTTCTCTCTCTTTTTTTCTTCTCTTTTCTCTCACCTGAATCTCTATTAATTTCTATTTTGGCTGAATCTAATCTTCTTCTCTCTTAGCTAACTTTATTCTTACTCTTCCTCACATCTTTACATGGTTGATTTTTTTTTTTGGCTTCACTTTTCTCCTTTTAGCTTCATTTTGTCTTCATACTTGTCTAAGAAACAATGGTACAAGTGTAAATGTCTTCCCATCATTTTCAAGATTCTTAAACCCACCATGCTTGGCTTTTCTATCAAATTGCCAAAGTTTTCTTAACAATAAACGTTTAGCACATATAGGCACAATGACACGATCAAATGATTGATATCTTCTCCTAAGTGCAGGAGTGTCAAAGTAATAAATAACTCGGTAAGACTAGAGTCGATCCACATGAAGGTTAACTATATAAAATCACAAATAATAAAAGAAAATGAGTTGAAGAGAACTTTGAGATGTGATAATGATATAAGGATATAAACAAAGATAAAATAGATGTCAAGGTTAGAGGGTTCACTAATGATATTTCAAATAAGTATAGTATAAACTTTTTTTATTACTCAACTGGAGACCATACACAAAGAAGGTTCCAATCAGATGATTTATCATTAATGACTCATTATAAATTATTAACATGATCATATTACTTATCTTATTTAAATAACACCAATACTTATAAATATTGTCAGGTATTAATGATGCGAATTTATGTCAACAACAAATCAAGTTCCTTTCATAGCACTAATGTTGATTATCCATACAATAGGCTATGAAAGAATCAAGTATTTGTTGTACCAAATGTTGTACAACATAAATTTATATTAACCATTTAACAAGCAATGTATTAAGAATGAGTAAGATAACAATTATAAAACATGTTAATATCAAATTTTCGTGAATATAAACATTAAAGTCCATGTTGAGTTTTTGATATATTTATTCTAATACCATTGGTAAAACCTTTTCACTTTGACAAAATAAACTCAACTAAACTTCTCAACTTCACCATTTTACTCATAATTACTCATTTATGAAAAAATAGTTCCTCATTTTTGAAAAAACATTTCTCAACTTTACCATTTTACTCATAATTACTTATTCATGAAAAAATAGTTTTTATTATTATAGTTTCATTATCTTATTGTTTATAAGTTTTCTTTTAAACATATAAGAAATAAACTTAATATTGAAAACAAAAAACAACAACAAATTGGGCCGAAATAGATGACCCATTTAGAAAGCATCCACCACCTGCAACCGCATCGCAGGTGCATATTCCTCAACGAGGGTTAGATTAGTAATTCGACTTTTGTCTAGCGGGTCTCTGTATAACGTCGTCATCTGTTTCTCAAGGCTGCCAAAAACTCCACCACAAAAAAATAAAAAAATAAAATCAGAGATCAGATCTAAATTAATTAGCTAACAGAAAAGAAGAAAGCAATAATGGCGACTCTTGAGGTTCTTCAGATGGTTGAAGAAGGTCTTCTTTCATCTCCTCCAAAAGGTACTCTTATTCTCTTTACAATTTTTTATTTTATTTTCTGAAAAGTTTTTTCCGTTTTTGCTATTTTGTTAGAATCGTGATTTTCATTGAAAAAAATCATTGGCAGCTGAAAATGAAAAAGCCCGAGATTTGTCCATCGAGAAGAAGATCGATTTCCTTGAGAGCTTGACCGGCAAAGTACGTCTCTTTGGGGTTTCTTTCCCCCAAATTTACTGCCTTTTTTATTAAATTATTCATCCCGTGTCAGTTGTATTAATGATAGTGTTCAAGAGGTGTTTTATTGCCTGCACTGAGATGGGTGTTCATTTTTTGAGTTTTTAACAAAAGATTGCTAATTGTTGCTAAGTTATGTTACTGTTAGTGATGTGCTTTATGGTAAACTGTTACTGCTAGAGGACGTGTATAGAATGAAAACCCTCTTGACGACTTCAACTATTGCTTCCAACGTGATGCACTAGGATGGTGATCACTGTTTATATGGATTGATTAACTGAAATACTTAACAATTCGCTTGCATGTCTTGTGACTCATGCTATGAAAAGACTTGAAATTTGGATCAAATGAGTATAAAAGGATAATTTTTAGTATTAAGGAAAAAAGAAACGTTTTTAGAGCCATAGGATTTTTGTAATACTTGGCTGTTCTGTGCTTTCAAGAGTTTTATTGGTTAAAGATTTATTTTTCAGTTGCAGTTATGTACTTGTTGGAATATGAGGATCTCCTTTTGTTCCAACTGCTGGCTATTTTAATTTCTGGTTTATCAATACAAGTTTTTTTCTCCTCAAATTTGGCTCGAGATTGTTTAATATGCTGTTGCTAATCTGTGGTTCTCCAGGTTAGCAACCGTCGATCTCGGAGATGGTTAAATGATCGATTGCTGATGGAGCTTGTGCCTCGTTTAGATGCAGAAGAAATTAGGGGCCTGTTTGCTCCACCACCTTGGGGTATTACGACATGTTAAGGGGTTCTCCCCATTCAATAACATTATTATTGGTACAACAATCTAGAGCATAGATACCATGGTTATGCATTCATATAACCAGCAACATATCTTTCCCATTTTAGATTTGGTTGTTCTCTCTTAAACTTAGTTGGGGATTGATGCAATTAAATTAAAGAAAAAAAATCTAATTGACAATGATACTTGAATGCTGATGATAGTTAGAGCACAACTCAATGGCTAATGGCACTTTAGGGTAATATTGACCTCACAGAACCCCTATTTCCCATGATCAGTTAACAGTTTCTCTTTTTATGATATGACATTTGGCACTGATGATGGGCTCTTTTGTACAGGTGATGATGTACCACTGTCACCATTTTGCATGACTAATATGGGAGAGTGGGACAAGTTTAGGAATATAGACATGGACAAGCAGGTTTCTTTGCTTATCTTGTTTATAAAATCACTTTTCATTGTCTTAAGTCCTCTTCTATTGAAGAGCATACTCAGTTTCAGTCATTTCTGCTTTATAAAATTATTACTATATCTGAAGATTTGAGCTGAACTACTAGCAGTAAACTGATCTTTGTCATTTTAAGGTTCAAACCAAGTGTTATATTCCTAGGTGTGATTCATTAGTGAGTAGACTATCTTTATTAGGCTCCAAAAGATTTCTTAGAGTCTCATCAAGTTCACTACATAATAAATTCATGAGCTGAATTTGCAAATTGGCCTTCCATTCTATAATTGAAATGTTGAGGATCTCTAGCCAGGATATTGAGTAGACGGTTGATGCATCATACTTGTCTCTATCTTTTGTAGCATGCATTCCCATCCATGTCACAATTGATTCGGTAGTGCATGGAGAATGACCTTTGGTCCCCAAACTGGCTTACTCATGGCAACTTCTCGCATGTGAATGAGTTGGAAAACACATATTGCTGTCATAATGCTGTTCTGGTATGTGCAGTAGCTATATATTCTAATTTTAGCTTTCCATTGTCTGTGGTAGGCTAATATTATTGACAGACTAAATAGGAGGTCTGTCAAAAGGGAAGGTCGTGTTGATGCTGATAAGATGGCTGTCTTGAATGCATGGCATAGAATAGATTGCCGAACTAGAGATGCACTTCGTCGTAGCTTCCTTGTAGAACTTATTGAGAGCTATGAGGTATGTACATACCTTGTGATTGATTGAAATGATTAAGGACATTGGTGGTTTACAGCATGAAATGTCAGTTATACTGCTGATTTTTTCTTCATCTAAACTGTGCATCTAGTGTATAGCTAGTGTGCCTGTACTAAGTTTTATTCTGTAATATTAGAGAAATTATAATGTTTCAGTTTATCAGCTGCTATAAAATTAGACACCTCATCTATAGCTCAAGTTTTACGCCTTTGGTTTGCTGGCTTGGTGTGATTCATTTGTGTCAACTGAAATGTGTTTCTGATTATAGATGTGTATGCTTTGAAGGATTTAATGTTAGAATGAATTGCATCATTGCAAGCTTTTAACCCCAACTGTCTTCCTTTAATGTAATTGATGAATGTCATGATTGCTTGTTAAACAGCTGGATGGTCATGGTGACAAATGCTGCGTCTCTTATCTCCTATTGTAATGCTGTTTATGTGTAGTCTTTTTCTTGTTTCGCTTCTTTCTTGAAGCTATCATGTCATTATTTTATATCTTGATGTCGCTGGTAGATGATTGATGCTTGTATGTCTCCTTAGCTGGTATGTTTAAAGCCAGATATCAACTTGTCATTTTCAGGCATGCATCCGGGTTTTTATTGAAGATGGTGGAGATGAAGTTCTATCATTACAGGTCCAAGATCCCTTTCATAGATTGTTGCTGCATGGTGTCTGTGAGGTAACCTTCATCATTTATTATGGGAAATTAAAGCCGTCTGTTTTCCAATTCGCTGAAGGAGTCCAAATGGTTTGCTTGCCTTATTGTTAATTGACACCAGATATGATTTGTATGGAAAACACATGGCATGCTTCACTTTTATATGTTTTCAATGCTTCCTGATGATTTTTACAGTTCTACAACTTGGCCTCAGTAACTAGTCAGGATTGAATTCTATTTGTACAGTTCTACAACTTGGCCTCAGTGACAGAGACAGAGTCAAAGGATGCAGTGTCATTTAAGACGACAAAAATAAAGAAGAAAATGGTTGTAGTTGAGCTCCCGAATATCACTCTTTCCAATTTTTTGAAAATGTCCAAGGAAGGTGTATGGTAGCTCCAATGGGATGGATCTCCAATTGATGTATGTAAATAAAGTTGTGATCCATGATGAAGCCTGACTTATGGATGCAATATTTTTTTTTTTTTTTTTGATTTACGTGGGTGTCCGGGCTAGTTTGCGCGTCCCACGACTAATCCCACGGCTCACTGAACATCCTGCAAACCCAGTGAACATGTAAGGCACCGCGGGGATGACAGGCGTACACGTTTGTTTGGACTGCACCAACATTAGCCATGTTTGTTTCCCGGAAAGTAGTTTCCGGAAAATCATTTTTCAAACTTTTCTGTGTTTGTTTGTCATTAGGAAAGTTGGTCAACGGAAAACACTTTCTGGTCAACGGAAAACACTTTCCAGTCAATTTCAGTCAAAGAAAAATTTGACTTGGTTTTCAAGAGAATGTTTTTTCTTTAGCTGTGTTTGTTTTTCGGAAAGTGATTTCCGGGAAATTACTTTCCAAACTTTCTTGTGTTTGTTTGCCAGTACGAAAGTTGGTCAATGGAAAACACTTTCCAGTATAAGGAAAATTTGGCTTGGTTTTCAGGAAAGTGTTTTCCTGAAAAATTTGGGGGGAAAACACTTTCCGGAAGTTGTGAAAAATTTAGAAATGTCATTATTTGCTGATTATATCAAATTTCATCCTCAAACTTTTGATTACTATATATATTTTGTTTTGAATATTTATTTTTTAATTTCATCTCTTAAAATTTTATTTTTATATTAACTTTGGTCCTTATTTTTATAATTGCTATTTGCTTTTTCCTTATCATTTTTTTATTGAAATTTTTTTATCTATCAAATTTGGTCCTCATTCTTTTGATTGTTACTTATTTTATTTGAAATAATTTATGAAATGTTGATTATTATTATTTTAATTTCTTCATCTTTCATTTTTTTTGAATTTTTTTAGATTTGATCTCTATTATTTTTATTATTATTTATTTTATTTGAGATAATTTATGAAATTATATTTTTTTTTCAATTTCATTCTCATTCAACTTTTTAATTTGTAAGATTTGTTCCTCATTATTTTAATAAACTTGAGAAAAATAGAATATTAATAAGTTATTTTCCAGCTCATTTTCCATGACATACCAAACACTGGAAAATGTTTTCTAACTTATTTTCCATTACACTATCAAACATCGGAAAATACTTTCTTGAAATTCACTTTCCCGGAATTCACTTTCTCCGGAATTCACTTTCCAAAAGGAAACTACTTTCCAGCAAACAAACGGGGATAAAATAAAAAAATGAAAATGAAAAAAAAAAAAATAAGGAAAAGAAAACCCACCTACTTCACTATTATATAGTGAAAAAGGTGTGTACCCCTAAGTCTTTTAAAGTATAACTATGAGACTCGTGCTCCGTTGAGGGTCAAATATTTTTATTTTCATAAAAATTATCTATACAGGTTTTTTTAACGCATTTTGGTAGTTCAAAAAATATAAGAAATCAAAAATTTTATGCACACATGTACTTAAATAAATTAAGAATTATATGCATTAATAAATCAATAAAAAATCATTAATGACATCTAAAAACAAAACTTGAAAAATTGAGAGATAAATGTATATCAAGATATTGAATATTGAAAAATAGGACATTAAATTGATTGAATAAAATAAAAGGAAAAAAAATGAATAGCATGTAAGACTACAAATATTAAGAATATCATCTAAAAATAAATATTTTTTATTTTCAAAAACATAGTTTATCTATATAAAAGATAAAAACAAAACCATAGATGAACCAGAAAAACTACTCCAAAAATTAAACACATAACAAAAAAAAAAATCAATATTTTTCTAAAAAGACCACTGAACAAAATAAAAGAGAGAAGGTTTTGCCTATATATTTTTTTTTTCAGTTTTTAGTCTTTTAACCGGTCACGTCACTTTATTTTTTTTTCAATTGCATTATTTAAAGTTATATTTTCATGGCAACTATAGTTATCAAACCTGGCCTGGGGGTTGACCCAACTAAGGGATTGGGTCCCGGGTTACACGGGTTAACCTAGAAAAATTGAAAAAAAGTATTTGAGGTTCTTCCGGGAGCGGACCTTCTTCAGGACAAGAACACCATGTGGGTGGAATAAGTAGGTGATTTCCACCCCCTTCTAGCTTAACGTTAGTTTTTGAAGTGAATTTATTACGAATGATCTATTGTTGTGCTATATGTAATGCTAAACTGTCACAAATGGTTGTATTAGTATTACAAAGGATCTACCATTGCATTATACTGAATGTTAATTGTTACGAATGGTTGTATGGGTATTACGAAGGATCTATCATTATATTATGTTGAAGGGTATTTGTCACGAGTGTTTATATAAGTATTGTGAATGATCTATTATTGTGCTATACATAGTGTTGAATAGTTATGAATTTTTGTATGAGTATTACGAGGGATCTATTGTTGTATTGTATTGAACATTAACTTTTATGAATGTTAGATGAGTAATACGAAGGGTCTATTTTTGTGTTATACTGAATGCTAAACTATTACTGAATGTTTGTTTGAGTATTATAAATGATCTATTGTTGTGTATACCAAACCCTAAGCTACTACGGAACGTCTGAATAAGTATTATGAAGGGTCTACTATTATGTTATAGTGAATGTCAAATTGTTGTGAATGGTTTAAACGAGCATTACAAAGGATATATTATCATGTTATAGTGATTTTGTAATCCGCCTATGGAACGTTTAATTGGTTAATGATTAGTTTCAGTTAATGGCATCCTAAATGGATGATCGTGATGAATAAATAATTAGCTTCGGCTAATGACATCTTAAGTGAATGACCGGGATGAATTCGGTTATTGGCATCCTAAGTGGATGACCAAGATGAATAAATGACTAACTTAGGCTAATGGTGTCCTAAGTGGATGATCAGGATGAATAAATGATTAACTTCAGCTAATGGCATCATAAGTGGATGACCGTAAGTGGATGAATTTAAAAACATAGTAAAGCACTATTATTGTCACATTCCATTCATGGACCAAAAGAGCATAGTCTCTTTTTTTTTTAATTTCTCCTTACTTGCGTAAATACTGTTAACCGAGGCTAATTCATCAATTACTGAGGCTAATGACAACACTTTAACCCGATCATCCATCTCAAATACTGTTAAATGAACTAATGTTATTATCTGTTTAAAGCATAACAATTGAGTTCTTTCATATACTTGGTATATACAAAACATAGTACACATGAACACATCAGTTCTTGAAACTAACTTATAACTCCCAAATCTGGCTATCCTCTTAGGACACCATTAGCCAAAGCCAATCGCTTATTCATCTCGGTCATCCACTTAGGATGCCATTAGCCGGAGCTAATCATTTATTCATCCATGTCATCCATTTAGGATGCCATTAGCCAAAGCCAATCTTTTATTCATCCCGGTCATCCACTTACGATCATCCACTTAGGATGCCATTAGCCAAAGCCAATCGTTTATTTAATGGCATCCTAAATGGATGATCGTGATGAATACATAATTAGCTTCGGCTAATGACATCTTAAGTGAATGTCCGGGATGAATTCGATTAATGGTATCCTAAGTGGATGATCGGGATAAATAATTAGCTGATCGTTTATACAATTAACCTTCTTGTGGTTCGCCCCCTGTCTTGCCAGGTTATTTATTTTTTCGACACTCCTGAACTTGGGAGAAGACATCAATCTTTTGATCGTGTCACATAGGCATGATTAGCCAAGTAAGTACAAGGCCAAATAGACTGCTATACTAGAACTGTTTTGTTCTAAAATATCAAAGGTCTAGTAGTTTGTAGTTAACCCTCGAAGAAATGACTTGGGTGTGATTTGATGCAACATGGTGAACTGATAACTTAAAAATCATAATAGTTAAGGAACCACGTACGAGAATTACCCAACACACAATCTAGAGTCGGTTGTTGTGGTGCATGTGCTTAGGATCTAGAGGCACTATCAATATGAGTCTCTTTAATTTCGTGGAAAAAATTTATATTATAAGGGGAGAATGTAAACTCCCAACAAAAAAAAAAATAAAGCCAGAAATGACTCCACCATCGCTGCCGATTTCTAAATTAGCAGCGACACGGTTCTACAGTGTTGATTTTTGAATCGACAGCGTCACAGTTCTTGGCTGCTGATTTCTGAATTGGCAACGACACAGTTTTTGCTGCCGATTTTTGAATCGATAGCACCATTGTAAAACCCAATAAAAATTAGTGTTGGATTGGCCTATCCTAGGGGAGAATTGGAATAGAAACTAGCCTAATATATCCCAAAAGAGGGATAAGGACAACCTTAGTCTAGCACCCAATCACCCCAAAACACTTATAAGGGCTATAAATACAAGGGGAAGAGAGAAGGTGACCCTTCCTCTTCCCAAAGATCTATCTACAACAGTTGCATGCTTCCCTGTCTTCTTCATTCCCAACATAAATTAAACCCAAGCCCTAGTTGTAGCTGTCTCCTTAGGTGTGTGAGAGAGAAATGATGAAACTTGGAGAAGGAAAGAGCCTAGACCTCCTCCTAGGACTGGTTGCAACCATTATTGCAGCATAACCACTCCTTCTTTAGGAGAAAAACTGAACACGACCAGCTTGCATGCAGTCTTCCTTGAGATTTGAGTAAGACGTGAGCTAAGTGAAGAAGATAAAAATAAAAAACAACGGAGAAGGGAGAACCTAGAGGGTTGGATGGACAACAGGTGAGAGAAGGAAGAAATTGGACTGAGAGAGAAGAACAGATCACCAAACCCTTTCCTAAAACTGTTGTGAACTGTGAGGTATGGACAACAGGTGAGGTATGGAAAACAACCCTTCTCCACCGTTCTTGTAATTTTAGGATCAAAATGATGAATAGATGACCTAGAATTCTTACACCAGCTGACACGACCAAAAGCTTGATGTCTTTTCCCAAGTGCAGGAGTGTCGGAGTAATAAATAACCCGGCAAGTCCGGGGTCGAACCACAGAGAGGTTAATTGTATAAATTATAAAGAACAACACAACAACAACAACAACAACAACAACAACAACAACAATAGTAGTAGTAGTAATAATAATATTAATAGTAATAATAATAATACTCAGTACGTGGCGTTGTTATACCTGAGAATGATCTAAAAGATCGGGTCATAGGTTTCCAACCTATATACTGAGTTTATGAAAAGATCAAAGATATATATTATATAATTTAAACAGATGTAAATAATAATAATAATAATAGTAATAATAAAGAAGAGGAGGAAGAAATTAATGAGAACTTTGAGTTGGAAGATTAATGTAAGGATTAAACAATGATAAAAATAAATGTCAAGGTTAGAGGATCCACTAATGGTACTTCAAACAAGTATAGTATAAACTCTTATTACTCAATTGGAAACCACACATAAAGGAGGTTCCAATTAGATTATAAATTCTTAACATGATTACATTAGTTATCCTATTCGAATAAAGCTAATACTTGTAAATGAAGGCAGGCATTCATGATTATAACTTATGTTAACAAGAAATCAAGTTCCTTTCATAGCTCAGGTGTTGGTTATACCATACAGTATAGGCTATGAAAGTGCCAAGTATTTGTTGTACCAAGTGTTATGCAACATAAATCTAGATTAACCATTTAACAAGCAAAGTATTAAAGGTGAACAAGATAACAAATATAAAACATGTTAGTATCCAACGTTAAGGTCCATGTTAAGTTTATACTATACTTATTTTTACACCATTAGTGTACCCTTTTCACCTTGACATAATTAACTTATCTAAACATAATGAAAGAAAGAAACATAAATGAACCAGATAAGAACATAAATGAGAAAGAAGTTAACTAAGTAAAGGAAAGGAAATGAAGTGCATAAACTTGATATTAATGAAAGCAAAACATGAGCAATACAAAGAGAGAAAGCAAGAGCATGATCTTGATCTGAACACCAAGATGCCTCAATACATGGTAAGTGCCTCCTTTTATAGGCCAAAATTTGGGACTATTGATTTGTTGACTAATTGATGAGTGGGTGGCCACATCTTGACTTGGTGACAATCCTTATCTTCTTGTCTGAACAAGACATCATTGCTAACATCATGATTTGCACAGAATCCTAGGGAATGTTCTAGGAAATTGTCTCAGCTTTCCAAAAAAAAAAAGATGAGGTCATTTGGACTTCTAGAACTCAAGATATGGGCTGAGCACTAAATAGTGTTTGGGCTGCAGGACAGCTTCGGACTTCTTTGTTGTTCCTTCAATTTGGACTTCAAAACGACCTTTTTAAATCTTGGGCTCCTCATGAAAGTTGTAGGCCTTTATCTTACCTTTCCATCCATATAAAATGGACCTAAATCCGAGATCTAGAGCTCCAGATATGATCCAATTACCGAGAAATGTTCCGGTTTGGACTGCACCGACATTTCTTTTCTAAGTTTGGCCATCTCTTTGTCCTTTCACTTTCAATACTTAAACTCATCAATCAATCCTTTTATTTATGTGATAGGCCTGCATTTAAGATGAGCATTTACCATAAATTAAGGTATCTTATAGTATCAAACTTGTTATTATAAAACATGCTTTAGTTAAGGAGTTATTGATACTTCAAGTGCAAAATGATGATATAAAACCTTGATAAACATGCACTTTTAAGTACTAATCACACCCCCCAACCAGCTTATTACTAGTCCCTAGTAATTTAAAGCGTTAAAATAGAGAAACAATTTGCAAGTTCCACAAAGCAAGACATTCATCATTCAACTTCCATTAATCTATCCAGATAAACAAAGTCTCATTAAATTTATATTCCTGCTTCATACTTCTTAAACAAGATATCAATAAACCTTCTTTTTATGTGCTCAATATATGAAAACATAGATGATGGGGCTTTTGTTGGAAGAAAACAATATTATGTTCAAATGTTTAAGGTGAACTTTGGTTGAGATTATTATTATTATTACTTTTCTTTTTTTCTTTTTTCGTTTTTTTTTATATACACATACAACTTAAAACACAATGTATCTTTAACCCATGTAACGAGTTTTAGGCTAATGACTCCCAGACCAGTTGGTCTTAGGGCATTAGGTGTTAAGACACCCCTACGAGCTTAGCAACTCGGGTTCCAGATACTGATACGTAGATAGTGCAATGTTTGATTCCCTTAAGCTTTTCTCCTTAACCCATGTAACAAGCTTTGAGCCAATAGCTCCCAAGTCAGTTGACTTTAGGGTATTAGGTGTTAAAACACCCCTTCGGGCTTAATTGCTTAGGTTAGGGAGGCTACGAAACCAAACTTATCCACGTTTTTATTATCATCAATACTATCATTTTTTTTTTTTGCAAATTATATACTATTCCTTTCCCTTAGTTGTTACCTTCAACAAAAGAACATAATTAATGTAATAATCCAATGTGCAACCCACAATCATATGTTAAAGTGTGTGTGTGAAAATAAAGGTTTAATAATACTTGTTAAATGAGTATATGAGCAGAATCAAGTGATAACAATGTGAGAGTTTGTAAACCTGAATATTTCAAGAAGTATTATGATAGACCTTGGTAATGATACTTACTAAGATACGTCTCTAGAGTCAATAAAATTGACTCCATACTCTGCCATCCTAGTAACAATTTTGTCAAATGGTTTTAATAATAGCAAAAACAGTTAGCAAGTTAGTTTTTTTTTTTTTTTTGAAGTACGACCCTCTCCCCCCAACCAAAACGAGACATTATCCTCAATGTCCTAAGGTAGAAAGATAGAGTATAGAAGACATCACCTGAAACAACATATAATGACAAACTTGAAACACACTTAAACAAACATAAGAAATAACAAAACAAAATAATATGCTATTAATAAAACCAAAAGACACAAGGTTTCACAGATGAAGGCTCAAATCTAATCTAAGCTTTTTACAGCTTTCCTTAGTTGACCAATCTAGGCGACTCATGCAGGGATCAATGACAGGGATGAAAGATTGTAGTTGGTCAATTAATTGTTCAGCAGTAGCAACAGAGATTATGATTTGTCGTGTCGAAGATGTTAGAAATTCCTGTTCCACAGCTTGATCAAGGAAAGACAGCAGCTTATCATAAAAACCATTAACATTTAACAAACCTATAGGTTTATGGTGAATGTGCAGTTGGGCCCAAAATGAAATATGAAAGATCTCTTCCAATGTGCCCAGACCACCTGGTAAGGCAATGAAGGCATCAGCATGGCTAAACATGGTGTTCAGTCGATCAGACATTGTTGGGACATGTAGTTCCTCTCCAATTGTTTTTCCAATGATATCCCCATTTGTTAAAGCTTTGGGGACAACCCCCAAAACTTGACTGCCTCCTAAAAATACAGCCATTGACACACCTCCCATTAACCCAAGGTTGCCTCCCTCATACACTAAATGAATCTTTCTCTCAGCTAGTACTCGACCAAGATGATTTGCTGATTCTAAAAACTCTTTTTCTTTCCCAGGACTGGATCCACCGAAAACACAAATATTTCTTATGTGATGACTTGAGGAACTTGCCATTTCTACACATTTCTATATTTGATGAATGTATGGGATGAGTAGAACTGGCAAACATGGTCTTTTTTAGTCAGATTCCCAAGACTAAGTCGATCATGTTCTTTATGGAATTGTGGCCATAAATCATGAATTACACGATGCACATCTCCACTAGGATGCGTCTTAAGGGTCAACAAAAGATTATCTAAAGACCCCTTACTCAGGCCATCCTTAATGAATTGTATCTTATCTTCACGGTTTACAGATACCATTCCTAAAGAACGACATGTCGCATTACAAGTCCATCTGGCACATCTGTGATAGACTTTCAGTCGTTTTGCATGACGTTTCTTTGTAAAAGTGCTTTTACCTGTTCCAGGCATGTGTGAAATGAAAGAATTGGAGGACTCACCTGATAAGCGGACCTTTGCTTCAATTAGCCAACGAATATCTTCAGGAATTTCATGATTCATTAACAACCTCAATCTTGCACACCTAGCACGGTAAATTTTATTAATCGCATTTGGAGGCAAAGCGGGAAAATACCTTTTCAACTTTTCAAGAGTGGTGTCCGTTTTCAAAAGAGAATTAGAGAAGAGATTCAAAGAAGGAAGAAAGAGCTAAGAATTGTACAAATATATACAGATATCAGTTATTTGGGAAACTGAAAGAACCGACTTAAGTCACGGAGTACCGTTATCCGCCATTTGACCGGGGTGAAAGAGAGACTAGCAAAACAATAGATACAACAAAACACAAAACAATGTGAGAAAAAGAATCAATCTTTATATACAGGATCACTCAATTCAATAGAGTCATTTTCAACCGAAAAATTGTCAAAATAAACTTTCAAACGATGCCCATTTACCTTGAAAACATTGCCATTCTTTGGATTCTCAATATCACAGGCCCCATATGGATACACATATTTCACAATAAAAGGACCGCTCCATCTTGATCTTAGTTTTCCAGGAAATAAATGGAGTCGAGAATTATAAAGCAAGACTTTTTGACCAACATTGAATGTTTTTCTCAATATTTTCTTGTCATGAAACTCTTTAATTCTTGCTTTATGAATTTTCGAATTGTCATATGCATCATTTCTTATTTCCTCAAGCTCATTTATTTGCAATTTTCACAGCTGACTAGCATCATCAAGGTTTGAATTGAAAGCTTTAATAGCCCAATAAGCTTTATGTTCAATTTCCACAGGCAAGTGACAAAGGTGACATACCTAATGATGTTTTATAAGCAGTTCGATAAGCCCAAAGTGCATCATTAAGTCTTAAAGACCAGTCTTTTCTATTAGGGTTCACTGTTTTCTCCAAGATTTGTTTGATCTCCTTATTAGCAAGCTCTACTTGTCCACTTGTCTGAGGGTGATAAGGGGTGGCAACTTTGTATGTGATTCCATATTTCTTCATTAAAGAATCAAATGGCTTGTTGCAGAAATGTGTTCCACCATCACTTATCATGGCCTGAGGGATTCCAAATAGACTCAAAATATTATCTTTCAAAATTTTTATCACTGTTTTGTGATCATTGTTTCGACTTGGAATTGCCTCTATCCATTTTGAAACATAATCGACTGCGACTAATATGTACACGAAACCAAATGATGGAGGAAATGGACCCATGAAATCTATACCCCAACAGTCAAAGATCTCAATGACAAGAATAGGATTTAATGGCATCATGTGATGTTTTGAAATAGATCCTAATTTTTGACAATTTTCACAAGTTTTGCAGAATGCATGTGAGTCCTTGACATGGTGGGCTAGTAAAATCCACTTTGCAAGATTTTGGCAGTTGTTTTTTCGACGAGAAATGACCCCCACATGCCGCAGAATGACAAAATTTAATGACACTACTTACCTCATTGTCAGGAATGCATTTTCGAAATATTTGATCAGGACAATATTTGAATAAATAAGGGTCATCCCAATAAAAATTCTTCACTTCATTCAAGAACTTTCTTTTGTCTTGGGTACTCCAATGAGCTGACAATTGTCCTGAAACAAGAAAATTAACAATATTAGCAAACCAAGGCATCGTAGAGACGGAAAGTAAAGATTCATCAGGAAAGTAGTCATCAATTGGTGTGATGTCAGATTTCGAATTTGTTGTCAATCTTGACAAATGATCTGCAACAACATTTTCGGTGCCTTTCTTGTCTTTGATTGTGATATCAAATTCTTGAAGTAACAAAATCCACCGCACCAATCTAGCCTTAGAATCTTTCTTAGAAAGAAGATATTTCAATGCTGCATGATCACTAAAAACAACAATAGGTGAGCCAACAAGATAAGATCTGAATTTTTCACAAGCAAATACTACTGCAAGTAATTCTTTTTCAGTGGTGGTGTAATTCATTTGAGCACTATTTAAAGTTTTACTTGCATAGTAAATCACATAAGGTTGCTTATCTTTTCTTTATCCCAAGACAACACCCACGACATAATCACTAGCGTCACACATTATTTCAAAAGGTAATGACCAATCAGGAGGTTGCATGACAGGAGCAGAAGTAAGCAAGTTTTTAAGTTTAACAAAGGCTTCTTCACAATGTTCAGTCCATTCAAAAATATTATCCTTTGTTAGAAGGTTACTCAAGGGCTTAGATATTACACTAAAGCTTTGATGAACCTTCTGTAAAAACCAATATGTCCTAAGAATGATCTAACATTCTTAACATATTTTGGTGTTGGTAAGTTGGCAATTAACTCGATTTTAGATTTATCAACCTCAATTCCTTTCGATGAAACAATGTGACCAAGTACAATGCCGTTTGTTACCATAAAGTGACATTTTTTCCAATTCAATACAAGATTCTTCTCTTCACACCTGCTCAAAACCTTTTCTAAGTTAGTCAAACAATCATCAAATGATTCACCAAAAACAGAAAAATCATCCATAAAAATCTCAAGAAAACGTTCAACCATATCACTGAATATGCTAAGCATGTATCTTTGAAACGTGGCTGGTGCATTACATAATCCAAAAGGCATCCTTCGATATGCAAAAGTACCAAATGGACATGTGAAAGTAGTCTTCTCTTGATCTTCCAATGCAATTTCAATTTGATTGTAACCTGAATAGCCATCTAGGAAACAATAAAATTCATGACCTGCAACTCTTTCCAGGATTTGATCCATGAAAGGTAAAGGGAAATGATCTTTTCTAGTCATTGAATTAATTTTCCTATAGTCAATGCACATGCGCCAACCAGTAACAGTCCTAGTTGGAATTAACTCATTTTTGTCATTCATTATCACAGTGACTCTAGACTTTTTGGGTACAACTTGTGTAGGACTTACCCATTTGTTGTCAGAAATAGGATAAATGATTCCATTATCTAGAAGCTTAATGACTTCATTTTTCACTACTCCTTTCATATTAGGATTAAGCCTTCGTTGCATTTCTTTAGAGGCTTTAACATTTTCCTCCAAATAAATCCTGTGTGTGCAAATCAAAGGGCTAATTCCTTTTATGTCAACTATGGTCCATCCTAATGCATTTTTGTGCATTTTAAGAGTCTGTAATAACTTACCTTCTTGATGTGCATTAATTTTGGAAGAGATTATTACCGGAAAAGTTTCATTTTCTCCCAAAAATGAGTATTTGAGATTAAATGGTAACGGCTTCAATTCAGGTTTTGGTGGTTGAACACTTGAAGGTATGGGCTCAATTGATCGTGGTGGCAATTCTTCAATTTGTGGTCTCCAATTGCATGCCTTTGATTCCTGAAAGTAGACCATTTGCAAATCATCAGATTCATTAATCTTAGTTTCACTGGAAGTGGTTTGAAATTGATCATGAACTAATTTTTCAATAAAGTCCACTTCCTGTAAATCATTATCATCTCCAGGTTGCTTGTAAATGTTGAAAATATTCATCTCCAATGTCATGTTTCCAAATGATAGC
Source organism: Populus alba x Populus glandulosa (assembly GCA_033617975.1). Lineage (NCBI taxonomy): Eukaryota > Viridiplantae > Streptophyta > Magnoliopsida > Malpighiales > Salicaceae > Populus > Populus alba x Populus glandulosa. The sequence continues at coordinate 7,669,616 of CM066161.1, forward strand.
TTCATCAGTCCATTCCTACAGTTAATCAATGCATTAGAAGTGGCAAGAAATGAACGTCCTAAAATGACAGGAATTGAATTACATGCTTCAATAGGTTGTGTATCCAAGACAACAAAATCTACAGGGTAAATGAATTTATCAACTTGTACTAACACATCCTCAACTATTCCTCTAGGCACTTTTACAGATCTATTAGCAAGTAAAAGAGTTACAGAGGTTGGTTTTAACTCACCTAGATTGAGACTTTGAAAGACTGAATATGGAAGTAAATTCATACTAGCTCCAAGATCAAGTAAGGCTCTTTCAATTTTATGTTCTCTAATAAAGTAAGAAATTATAGGACAACCAGGGTCTTTATATTTCAAAGCATTATTGTTTTGAAGAATGGCACTTACTTGTTCGGCTAAAAAGGCTTTATTTTTCACATTCAGTTTTCTCTTCACAGTGCACAGATCTTTCAAAAATTTAGCATAGGAAGGAACCTGTTTAATAGCATCCAACAAAGGTATATTGATCCTTACCTGTTTGAAAGTTTCAAAGATTTTAGAGTTATGATTGGCTTTCCTTTGTTTGGTCATGGCATGAGGAAATGGGAGTGCTGGCGGGGAATCAACCTTTTCTTTGCAATGTTCAGGTTCAACCCCTTCCTTACCCTCAGAGATAGACTCATCATCTTTCTCACAAGGTTCAAGAATGAGTTTTTCAATAACCTTGCCACTATGAAGAGTGATGACTGATTTGACTTGATCCATGTGTTGACTTCCAGAATTACTTGCATTTGCATTGTATTGCCCCTTTGGATTTTGTTGTGGTTGAGATGGAAACTTACCTTTCTCTTAGAAACTGAGAGCAGATGTCAATTTTTCAAGAGCATCTTTAAAATCTGTCATGCTTTGAGCAAGTTGAGTGTTGATTGTCTCCTGCTTTTCAATGAATGCATGCAATGTTTCCTCAAGATTTCTTCTAGGAGGTGGAGCATAAGGAGGTGCATATCCATGAGAATTTTGGAAATTATGGTGTGCTTGAAACGGTGGCTGTGAAGTTTGTGCATTGTTGCTATCACTCTTCCAACTAAAATTCGGGTGATTTCTCCAACCAGGATTGTATGTTTTTTTTTTTTGATCAAATGTAAGAATATATTAAGATCAAAGGTAACAAAGCCACAAAAGTAGCAAACAGAAAATGTATATACAGAGATGAGGGTAACCAGTACCCTAAACTAAAATGGGAACATGCTCCCATTGAAAAGAAACATAAAACAAACATCCTTAAGGCCAGAAGTAGCCACACATAGAACAAACAAGAGGGACTTAACCAGCCAATCCAATGTACTGCCAGGCAAGTCAATCTACTGCCAGCAGAGCCAAAACAAGCAGCCGAAATCAAACAAAAACATCCAGTTGCTCCTCAACCATGCCGAACGAGTATGGGTTATGGTTGGGCCTTTGGAAACTGTTTAAAGCATGGGCTTGTTCATGGAGGCATTCCTTAAAAGAAGGCAAAGTTGGACAATCATTTGTTGAGTGTTCATTGGTTTCACAGATTTGACACACAATGTCTTGAACAGATTTTAATTGACCACTCTTTTTCAATTCAAGTGCTTCGACTTTTCTTGCTAAAGATGCAAACTTGGCTTGGAGGTCATGATCTTCCCTAAGGTTGTGCATACCTCCACTAGATGTATGAGGTTGAGTTTTACTTGGTGCCTCATAAGTACCTGTGGTGTATGGGTTATGGTTGGGCCTTTGGAAACTGTTTAAAGCATGGGCTTGTTCATGAAGGCATTCCTTAAAAGAAGGCAAAGTTGGACAATCATTTGTTGAGTGTTCATTGGTTTCACAGATTTGACACACAATGTCTTGAACAGATTTTAATTGACCACTCTTTTTCAATTCAAGTGCTTCGACTTTTCTTGCCAAAGATGCAAACTTGGCTTGGAGGTTATGATCTTCCCTAAGGTTGTGCATACCTCCACTAGATGTATGAGGTTGAGTTTTACTTGGTGCCTCATAAGTACCTGTGGTGTCCCAATTTTGAGCATTTTCGGCTAGCAAGTCTAGGTACTCCATTGCTTCATTAGGGTCTTTATCTTCAAAGGTTCCATTGCACATCAATTCAACCATTTGCCTATCTCTAGGTGTTAAACCTTCATAAAAATGTGAAACCAATCTCCATGTTTCAAAACCATGATGAGGGCAAGTATTAAGCAAATCTCAATACCTATCCCAACATTGGTAAAACGTTTTTCCTGGCTTTTGAGTGAAAGTGATGATTTGTCTTTTGAAAGAGTTTGTTATGTGAGATGGATAAAACTTCTTTAAGAATTGTTGTTGCATTTCATCCCCAGCACGAATAGATCCTGGTCTTAAATTTTATAGCCATGTTTTAGCTTTATCTTTTAATGAAAAAGGAAAAAGCTTTAATCTAATGGTGTTCGTACTACAATTTGAGTCATTATAGGTATTACAGACCTCCTCAAATTCCCTTAAATGCAAGTATGGATTTTCTTGGTCTAAACCATGAAAAGAAGGTAAAAGTTGAATAATGCCCGGCTTAAAATTAAAATGAGATGCATCAGGAGGGAAAACTATGCATGAGGGTGCACTTGTTCTTGTGGGATTCATGTGCTCTCTAAGTGTTCTCATACGGTTATTCTCATTATTCTCATTATTCTCATTATGAAGCGATTGATTATCTTCTTCGGCCATATTTTCTGAAAATGATGAGGATACCCTACAAAGTCTACCACTTAATGTACGTGACCAAATTCTCATGCACTGTAAGAAGAGAATAAAAGGAAGAAAAGAAAAGAAAAGAAAAAGAAACAAAACAAAACAAAACAGAAGAAACAAGAGTTAGAAAAAAAAAGTGAAAAGAGAAAATGAAAATAAATATTATAATTTATACAAGAATTTACCTCCCCGACAACGGTGCCAAAAACTTGACACGACCAAAAGCTTGATGTCTTTTCCCAAGTGCAGGAGTGTCGAAGTAATAAATAACCCGGCAAGTCCGAGGTCGAACCACAGAGAGGTTGATTGTATAAATTATAAATAACAACACAACAACAACAACAACAACAACAACAACAATAACAACAACAACAACAATAATAATAACAATAATAGTAGTAGTAATAATAATATTAATAGTAATAATAATAATACTCAGTACGTGGCGTTGTTATACCTGAGAATGATCTAAAAGATCGGGTCACAGGTTTCCAGCCTATATACTGAGTTTATGAAAAGATCAAAGATATATATTATATAATATAAACAGATGTAAATAATAATAATAATAATAGTAATAATAAAGAAGAGGAGGAAGAAATTAATGAGAACTTTGAGTTGGAAGATTAATGTAAGGATTAAACAATGATAAAAATAAATGTCAAGGTTAGAGGATCCACTAATGGTACTTCAAACAAGTATAGTATAAACTCTTATTACTCAATTGGAAACCACACATAAAGGAGGTTCCAATCAGATTATAAATTGTTAACATGATTACATTAGTTATCCTATTCGAATAAAGCTAATACTTGTAAATGAAGGCAGGCATTCATGATTATAACTTATGTTAACAAGAAATCAAGTTCCTTTCATAGCTCAGGTGTTGGTTATACCATACAGTATGGGCTATGAAAGTGCCAAGTATTTGTTGTACCAAGTGTTATGCAACATAAATCTAGATTAACCATTTAACAAGCAAAGTATTAAAGGTGAACAAGATAACAAATATAAAACATGTTAGTATCCAACGTTAAGGTCCATGTTAAGTTTATACTATACTTATTTTTACACCATTAGTGTACCCTTTTCACCTTGACATAATTAACTTAGCTAAACATAATGAAAGAAAGAAACATAAATGAACAAGATAAGAACATAAATGAGAAAGAAGTTAACTAAGTAAAGGAAAGGAAATGAACTGCATAAACTTGATATTAATGAAAGAAAAACATGAGCAATACAAAGAGAGAAAGCAAGAGCATGATCTTGATCTAAACACCAAGATGCCTCAATACATGGTAAGTGCCTCCTTTTATAGGCCAAAATTTAGGACTATTGATTTGTTGACTAATTGATGAGTGGGTGGCCACATCTTGACTTGGTGACAATCCTTATCTTCTTGTCTGAACAAGACATCATTGCTAACATCATGATTTGCCCAGAATCCTAGGGAATGTTCTAGGAAATTGTCTCAGCTTTCCAACAAAAAAAAGATGAGGTCATTTGGACTTCTAGAACTCAAGATATGGGTGAGCACTAAATAGTGTTTGGGCTGCAGGACAGCTTCGGACTTCTTTGTTGTTCCTTCAATTTGGACTTCAAAACGACCTTTTTAAATCTTGGGCTCCTCATGAAAGTTGTAGGCCTTTATCTTACCTTTCCATCCATATAAAATGGACCTAAATCCGAGATCTAGAGCTCCAGATATGATCCAATTACCGAGCAATGTTCCGGTTTGGACTGCACCGACATCTCTTTTCTAAGTTTGGCCATCTCTTTGTCCTTTCACTTTCAATACTTAAACTCATAAATCAATCCTTTTATTTATGTGATAGGCCTGCATTTAAGATGAGCATTTACCATAAATTAAGGTATCTTATAGTATCAAACTTGTTATTATAAAACAAGCTTTAGTTAAGGAGTTATTGATACTTCAAGTGCAAAATGATGATATAAAACCTTGATAAACATGCACTTTTAAGTACTAATCACCAGCTCTTAAGGAAAAATGGACTGAAGAATGCATGTAAAACAAGTGTAAATGGGAGGCCAAATCCCAGAACACTTGACAAAGAAAATTGATAATTTAAATACACAAAGTGAGGTGGAAGACTGGACATGATGGGGGTTGGAAAAAATGAAAATGTTATAAGAAGTAAAGCAAGAATTATGACCTTGTTAGAACCTTAGACCATGCTGAAATCGAAACAAAAAACATGCTAAGGATATTGACTTGATTTCTGATTGTGTGTTTAACGAAATTGTGTGATAATGGGTTAGAATAATGCTATATACAGGATTGTGTTATCCTTGAACTTTATAAACATGCTAGAGTTGAAACAAAAATCGTATCATGTGCTGTCTTGATTCTATGGTGTGAGTGATGACATTACATGGTTATGAAGTAAGTGATTGATGGTGTACTTGTAGCATGTTATTGTGATTATGTGTTGTGTGGATCAATTGCCATGTTATAATTGAGAATGTAAAAGTGGTAGTTAAAGCAGTGTTCGCTACCGAAATTGCGTTGTCTGCAGCGAAGCAGAGTTCCCTTCTGAAATTGCATTGTTTGCCGCCTACTGAAATTGTGTTGTCTGCACCAAAGCAGTGTTTGCTGCCAAAATTGTGTTGTTTGCAGCAAATTAGTGGTCGCTGCTGAAATTGTGTTGTTTGCAGTGAGCCAGTGTTCGCTGTCGAAATTGTGTTCGCTACAACAAAGTAGTATTTATTTTCAAAATTGTGTTGTTTGCAGCGAATTAGCGTTCGCTTGCAAAATGGAGTTGTCAGCGACAAACGAGTATTTGCTGCTGAAATTGTGTTGTCTGCGGCGAATAAGCATTTACAGCCAAAATTGTGGTGTCGATAGCAAATCAGCGTTCACTACTGAAATTGTACAGTTCGCAGTGAACTAGCATTCATTGTCGAAATTGTGTTGTCTGTTGCGAACTTGCTTTCGCTGCTAAATTCTGGTGTCTGAAGCAAATTAGCTTTAGCTGCCGAAGTGTGTTGTCTGCAACAAAGCAATGTTCGCTGCTGAATTTCTATTGTTAGCCGCAAACCAGTTTTCGCCAACTAAATTTTGCAGCAGATTTACGTATCCGAAATGGCCTCGTGATTAAAATAATTGCTTTGTGTGATGGTAATATGCGGAACAATGGAACATGAACTTGTGTATGCTTGAGACATGTGTAATGACTAGTTGTGTGTGATTACTAAATACAAATGTATTGATTTTATGGCCATTGATGTTTTAGGTGGTGCATCCGAGATCAGAGCTTCATCAGGACAAACACACCCCGCGGGTGGAACAGGTAGGTGATTTCCACCCCCTTTTAGCATAACATTAGTTTTTGAAGTGAGTTTATTATGAAGGATCTATTATTGTGCTATATGGAATGCTAAACTGTCACGAATGGTTGTATAAGTATTATGAAGGATCTACCGTTGTATTATACTGAATGTTAATTGTTATGAATGGTTGTATGGGTATTACAAAGGATTTATCGTTGTATTATGTTGAAGGTTATTTGTAACGAATGTTTATATAAGTATTGTAAGGGATCTAGTATTGTATTACGAGGGATCTATTGTTGTATTATGTTGAACATTAACTATCATGAATGGTTGGATGAATAATACGAAGGGTCTACAAAAGTGTTATACTGAATGTTAAATTGTTATGGAATGTATGTTTGAGTATTACAAATGATCTATTGTTGTGTATATCGAACGCTAAGCTACTATGGAACGTCTAAACGAGTATTACGAAGGGTCTACTATTATGTTATAGTGAATGTCAAACTGTTATGAATGGTTTAAATGAGCATTACAAAGGATATAATATCATGTTATAGTGATTTCATAAATCGCCTATCGAACGTTTGATTGATTAATTATTAACTTCGGCAAATGGCATCCTAAGTGGATGACCGAGATGAATAAATGATTAGCTTTGGCTAATGATATCCAAAGTAGATGACCGGGATGATTAAATGATTAGCTTTGGCTAATGACATCTTGCTAATGACATCCTAAGTGGATGATTGGGATGAATAGATGATTAGCTTTAGCTGATGGCATCCTAAATGGATGACCGCGATGAATACATAATTAGCTTCGGCTAATGGCATGAATTAAATGATTAACTTCAGCTAATGGTATCCTAAGTGGATGATTGGGATGAATAAACGATTGGCTTCGGTTAATGACATCCTAAGTGGATGATTATGATGAATAAATGATTAGCTTCGGCTAATGGCATCCTAAGTGGATGATCAGGATGAATAAACGATTGGCTTTGGCTAATGGCGTCCTAATAGGATAGCCGGATTTGTGAGTTTTGAGTTAGTTCCAAGAATTGATGCGTTCATGTGTACTATGTTTTATACATACCATGTATATGAAAGAACTTGATTGTTATGTTTTAAACAAAGAATAATGTTAGTTCAGTTAACAATATTCGAGATGGATGACCGGGTTTGAGTGTTGTAATTAGCTTTGGTAATTGACGAATTATTAAGGGTGGTATTTACGTAAGGAGAAATAATAAAAAAAGAGATTATTCACTTTTTGTAACAACCTGACTTTTTTCAAGGCCAAAATCGCTAGAATTTTTTTTATTTGGTTTCTGGATTTTTTTCACAACATCATTCTTAAAATTTATCATTGCATTATGTTCATTAACAAGGCATAATCTATGTAAGATAACGTAAATCAACATTCCCATAGAACAGATTCTCAATACATGATTAGTACTTAAAAGTGCATGTTTATTAAGGTTTTATATCATCATTTTGCACTTGAAGTATCAATAACTCCTTAACTAAAGCATGTTTTATAATAACAAGTGTGATACTATAAAATGCCTTAATATATGGTAAATGTTCATCTTAAATGCAGGCTTATCACATAAGTCAAAGGATTGATTGATGAATTCAACTATTGAAATTTTGAAGATAAAGAAGGGTGAAACTTAAAAAAGAGATGTTGGTGTAGTCCAAACTGGAACACTATTCGGTAATTGGATCATATCTGGAGCTCTAGATCTCGGATTTAGGTCCATTTTATATGGATGGAAAGCTAAGACATAGGCCTACAACTTTCATGAGAACCCAAGAATTAAAAAGGCCGTTTTGAAGTCCAAATTATTGGAACAACGAAGAAGTCCGAAGCTGTCCTGCAGCCCAGACACTATTTAGTGTTCAGCCCATATCTTGAGTTCTAGAAGTCCAAATGACCTCATCTCTTTTTTGTTGGAAAGATGAGACAATTTCCTAGAACATTCTTGAGAATTCTAGGCAAATTATGATGTTAGCAATGACGACATGTTCAGAAAAGAAGATAAGGATTGTCACCAAGTCAAGATGTGGCCACCCACTCATCAATTAGTCAACAAATCAATAGTTCCAAATTTTGGCCTATAAACGGAGGCACTTACCATGTATTGAGGCATCTTGGTTTCCAGATCAAGATCATGCTCTTGCTTTCTCTCTTTGTATTGCTGACACGACCAAAAGCTTGATGTCTTTTCCCAAGTGCAGGAGTGTCGAAGTAATAAATAACCCGGCAAGACCGGGGTCGAACCACAGAGAGGTTAATTGTATAAATTATAAATAACAACACAACAACAACAACAACAACAATAATAACAATAATAATAACAATAATAATATTCAATACGTGGCGTTGTTATACCTGAGAATGATCTAAAAGATCGGGTCACAGGTGTCCAGCCTATATACTGAGTTTATGAAAAGATCAAAGATATATATTATATAATATAAACAGAATGTAAGTAATAATAATAATAATAACAATAATAAAAGCAGAAGATGAAGAAATTAATGAGAACTTTGAGATGAAAGATTAACGTAAGGATTAAACAATGATAAAGACAAATGTCAAGGTTAGAGGATCCACTAATGGTACTTCAAACAAGTATAATATAAACTCTTATTACTCAATTGGAAACCACACATAAAGGAGGTTCCAATCAGATTATAAATTGTTAACATGATTACATTAATTATCTTATTCGAATAAAGCTAATACTTGTAAATGTTGACAGGCATTCATGATTATAACTTATGTTAACAACAAATCAAGTTCCTTTCATAGCTCAGGTGTCGGTTAAACCATACAGTATGGGCTATGAAAGTGCCAAGTATTTGTTGTACCAAGTGTTATACAACATAAATCTAGATTAACCATTTAACAAGCAAAGTATTAAAGTGAACAAGATAACAAATATAAAACATGTTAGTATCCAACGTTAAGTTCCATGTTAAGTTTATATTATACTTGTTCTTACACCATTAGTGTACCCTTTTCACCTTGACATAATTAACTTAGCTGGACATAATAAAAGAAAGAAACATAAATGAGCAAGACAAGAACATAAATGAGAAAGAAGTTAACTAGACAAAGGAAAGGAAATGAAGTGCATAAACTTGATATTAATGAAAGCAAGACATAAGCAATACAAAGAGAGAAAGCAAGAGCATGATCTTGATCTGAACACCAAGATGCCTCAATACATGGTAAGTGCCTCCTTTTATAGGCAAAAATTTGGAACTATTGATTTGTTGACTAATTGATGAGTGGGTGGCCACATCTTGACTAGATAACAATCCTTATCTTCTTGTCTGGTCAAGACGTCATTGCTAACATCATAATTTGCCCAGAATCCTCAGGAATGTTCTAGGAAATTGTCTCAGCTTTCTAACAAAAAAAAGATGAGGTCATTTGGACTTCTAGAACTCAAGATATGGGCTGAACACTAAATAGTGTTTGGGCTGCAGGACAGCTTCGGACTTCTTCGTTGTTCCTTCAATTTGGACTTCAAAACGACCTTTTCAAATCTTGGGCTCCTCATGAAAGTTGTAGGCCTTTGTCTTACCTTTCCATCCATATAAAGTGGACCTAAATCCGAAATCTAGAGCTCCAGATATGATCCAATTACCGAGCAATGTTCCGGTTTGGACTGCACCGACATCTCTTTTCTAAGTTTGGCCATCTCTTTGTCCTTTCACTTTCAATGCTTAAACTCATCAATCAATTCTTTTATTTATGTGATAGACCTGCATATAAGATGAGCATTTACCATAAATTAAGGTATCTTATAGTATCAAACTTGTTATTATAAAACATGCTTTAGTTAAGGAGTTATTGATACTTTAAGTGCAAAATGATGATATAAAACCTTGATAAACATGCACTTTTAAGTACTAATCACACCCCCCAACCAGCTTATTACTAGTCCCTAGTAATCTAAAGCGTTAAAATAGAGAAACAATTTGCAAGTTCCACAAAGCAAGGCATTTATCATTCAACTTCCATTAATCTATCCAGATAAACAAACTCTCATTAAATTTATATTCCTGCTTCATACTTCGTAAACAAGATATTAATAAACCTTCTTTTTGTGTGCTCAATGAAAACATAGATGATGGGGCTTTTGTTGGAAGAAAACAATATTATGTTCAAATGTTTAAGGTGAACTTCCTTGAGTTGGGATTATTATTATTATTATTTTTTTCTTTTTTTTTTTCTTTTTATTTATATACACATACAACTTAAAACACAATGTATCTTTAACCCATGTAACGAGTTTTAGGCTAATGACTCCCAGACCAGTTGATCTTAGGGCATTAGGTGTTGAGACACCCCTACGAGCTTAACAACTCGGGTTGCAGATACTGATACGTAGATAGTGCAATGTTTGATTCCCTTAAGCTTTTCTCCTTAACCCATGTAACAAGCTTTGGGCCAATAGCTCCCAAGTCAGTTGACTTTAGGGTATTAGGTGTTAAAACACCCCTTCGGGCTTAATTGCTTAGGTTATGGAGGCTACGAAACCAAACTTATCCACGTTTTATTATCATCAATACTATCTTTTTTTTTTTTCTCTTTTTTTTTTCTTTTCTCTTTTTTTTTTTTCTTTTTTTTTGCAAATTATATACTATCCTTTTCCCTTAGTTGTTACCTTCAACAAAAGAACATAATTACTGTAATAATCCAATGTGCAACCCACAATCATATGTTAAAGTGTGTGTGTGAAAATGAAGGTTTAATAACACTTGTTAAATGAGTATATGAGCAGAATCAAGTGATAACAATGTGAGAGTTTGTAAACCTGAATATTTCAAGAAGTATTATGATAGACCTTGGTAATGAAACTTACTAAGATGCGTCTCTAGAGTCAATAAAATTGATTCCATACTCTGCCATCCTAATAACAATTTTGTCAAATGGTTTTAATAATAGCAAAAACAGTTAGCAAGTTAGTATTTTTTTTTTTTTAAACTACTACCCTCTCCCCCCAACCAAAACGAGACATTGTCCTCAATGTTCGAAGGTAGAAAGATAGAGTATAGAAGACATCACCTGAAACAGTGAACAATGACAAACCTGAAACACACTTAAACAAACATAAGAAGTAACATAACAAAATAATATGCTATTAATAAAACCAAAAGACACAAGGTTTCACAGATGAAGGCTCAAATCTAATCTAAGCTTTTTACGGCTTTCCTTAGTTGACCAATCTAGGCGACTCATGCAGGGATCAATGATAGGGATGAAAGATTGTAGTTGGTCAATCAATTGTTCAGCAGTAGCAGCAGAGATTATGATTTGTCGTGCTGAAGATGTTAGAAATTCCTGTTCCACAGCTTGATCAAGGAAAGACAACAACTTATCATAAAAACCATTAACATTTAACAAACCTATAGGTTTATGGTGAATGTGCAGTTGGGCCCAAGATGAAATATGAAAGATTTCTTCCAATGTGCCCAAACCTCCTGGTAAGGCAATGAAGGCATCAGCATGGCTAAACATGGTATTCAGTCGGTCAGACATTGTTGGGACCTGTAGTTCCTCTCCAATTGTTTTTCCAATGATGTCCCCAGTTGCTAAAGCTTTGGGAACAACCCCCAAAACTTGACTGCCTCCTAAAAATGCAGCCATTGACACACCTCCCATTAACCCAAGGCTGCCTCCCCCATACACTAAATGAATCTTTCTCTCAGCTAGTACCTGACCAAGATGATTCGCTGATTCTAAAAACTCTTTTTCTTTCCCAGAACTGGATCCACCGAAAACACAAATATTTCTTATCTGATGACTTGAGGAACCTGCCATTTCTACACACTTCTATATTTGATGAATATATGGGATGAGTAGAAATGAAGGGAAGGAAGAGAAGAATTTATAGATGAAAAAGTGAAAATGCAATCATACCACCTATATGTAGGTCAGCTGTAGTCTTACAAACTCTTTCTCTCTCTCTCTCTCTCTCTCACTTTATTAATTATTTATTTTGAAAAAGCATGTATGTACAGGTAGTTGTGATTGTGGCTCACATCTTCCCTTGGTTTTACGTCCAAGAACGGCTTAAACGCCCTCTATGGGTCGGGGATAGGCTTCCCATCCAGTTTTCTTAAAAACTGGCAAACAGGGTCTTTTTTAGTCAGATTCCCAAGACTAAGACGATCATGTTCTTTATGGAATTGTGGCCATAAATCATGAATTACACGATGCACATCTCCACTAGGATGCGTCTCAAGGGTCAACAAAAAATTATCTAAAGACCCCTTACTCAGGCCACCCTTAATGAATTGTATCTTATCTTCACGGTTTACAGATACCATTCCTAAAGAACGACATGTCGCATTACAAGTCCATCTGGCACATTTGTGACAGACTTTCAGTCGTTTTGCACGACGTTTCTTTGCAAAAGTGCTTTTACCTGTTCCAGGCATGTGTGAAATGAAAGAATTGGAGGACTCACCTGATAATCGGACCATTGCTTCAATTAACCAACGGATATCTTCAGGAATTCCATGATTCATTAACAACCTCAATCTTGCACACCTAGCATGGTAAATTTTATTAATCGCATTTGGAGGCAAAGTGGGAAAATACCTTTTCAACTTTTCAAGAGTGGTGTCCATTTTCAAAAGAGAATTAGAGAAGAGATTCAAAGAAGGGAGAAAGAGCTAAGAATTGTACAAATATATACAGATATCAGTTATTTGGGAAACTGAAAGAACCGACTTAAGTCACGGAGTACCGTTATCCGCCATTTGACCGGGGTGAAAGAGAGACTAGCAAAACAATAGATACAACAAAACACAAAACAATGTGAGAAAAACAAAATAATCAACCTTTATCTACAAGATCATTCAAACCAATGGATTCATTTTCACTAGGAAACTCATCAAAGTAAGCTTTCAAAGGATGTCTATTGACCTTCAAAACATTGTCATTCTTTGGATTCTCAATATCAAGGGCCCCATAAGGATACACATGTTTCAAAATAAATGGACCGCTCCATTGTGATCTTATTTTTTCAGGAAATAAATGGAGTCGAGAATTATAAGGCAAAACGTTTTGACCAGTATCAACTTTTTGACAATTTTCACAAGTTTTGCAGAATGCATGTGTGTCCTTGAACATGGTGGGCCAATAGAATCCAGATTGTAAGATTTTTGCAATCGTCCTTTTTGACGATAAATGACTCCCACATGCCTCAGAATGACAAAGTTTAATGACACCACTTACCTCATTGTCGGGAATGCATTTTTGAAATAATTGATCAGGACAATTTTTGAATAAGTAAGGGTCATCCAAATAAAAGTTCTTCACCTTGTTCAAAAACTTTCCTTTGTCTTCGATACTCCAGTGAGCTGGCAAATCTCCTGTTGCAAGAAAATTGATATTTTTAGCAGACCAAGGCATTGAACAATGAGAAAGTAAGGATTCGTCAGGAGAGTAAGCATCGATTGGTGGGATGTCAGATGTCAAATCTGTTGTCACTCTTGACAAAAGATCGGCATCAATATTTTTAGTGCCTTTTTCATCTGTGATTTCTTCAGATTCATCCAACTCAATTTTACTCAAAGTAGATTCAAGTTGATCATGAACTAATTCTTCAATAAGATCTACTTCTTGTAAATCATTATCATCTCCAGGTTGCTTGCAAATGTTGAAAATATTCATCTCCAATGTCATGTTTCCAAATGATAGCTTCATCAGTCCATTCCTACAATTAATCAATGCATTAGAAGTGGCAAGAAATGGACGTCCTAAAATAACAGGAAATGAATTACATGCTTCAACAGGTTGCGTGTCCAAGACAATAAAATCCACAGGATAAATGAATTTATCAACTTGTACCAACACATCTTCAATTATTCCTCTAGGCACTTTTACAGATCTATCGGCGAGTAAAAGAGTTATAGAGGTTGGTTTTAACTCACCTAGATTGAGACTCTGAAAAACTGAATATGGAAGTAAATTCACACTAGCTCCAAGATCAAGTAAGGCTCTTTCAATTTTATGTTCTCCAATAAAGCAAGAAATTGTAGGACAACCAGGGTCTTTATATTTCAAAGCATTATTGTTCTGAAGAATGGCACTTACTTGTTCGGCTAAAAATGCTTTCTTTTTCACATTCAATTTTCTCTTCACAGTGCACAGATCTTTCAAAAATTTAGCATAGGAAGGAACCTGTTTAATAGCATCCAACAAAGGTATATTGATCCTTACCTGTTTGAAAATTTCAAAGATTTCAGAGTTGTGACTAACTTTCCTTTGTTTGATCATGGCATGAGGAAACGGAAGTGCTGGCGGGGAATCAGCCTTTTCTTTGCAATGTTCAGGTTCAACCCCTTCCTTACCCTCAGAGATAGACTCATCATCTTTCTCACAAGGTTCAAGAATAGGTTTTTCAATAACCTTACCACTACGAAGAGTGATGACTGATTTGACTTGATCCATGTGTTGGCTTCCAGAATTACTTGCATTTGCATTGTATTGCCCCTTTGGATTTTGTTGTGGTTGAGAAGGAAACTTACCTTTCTCTTGGAAACTGAGAGCAGATGTTAATTTTGCAAGAGCATCTTTAAAATCGGTCATGCTTTGAGCAAGTTGAGTGTTGATTGTCTTCTGCTTTTCAATGAATGCATGCAATGTTTCCTCAAAATTTCTTCTAGGAGGTGGAGCATAAGGAGGTGCATATCCATGAGAATTTTGGAAATTATGGTGTGCTTGAAACGGTGGATGTGAAGTTTGTGCATTGTTGCTATCACTCTTCCAACTGAAATTTGGGTGATTTCTCCAACCAGGGTTATACGTTTGTGAGTATGGGTTATGGTTGGGCCTTTGGAAACTGTTTAGAGCATGGGCTTGTTCATGGAGGCATTCCTTAAAAGAAGGTAAAGTTGGACAATCATTGGTTGCATGCTCATTTGTTTCACAGATTTGACACACAATGTCTTGAATCGATTTTAATTGACCACTCTTTTTCAATTCTAGTGCCTCGACTTTTCTAGCTAAAGATGCAAACTTGGCTTGGAGATCATGATCTTCCCTAAGGTTGTGCATACCTCCACTAGATGTATGAGGTTGAGTTTTACCTGGTGCCTCATAAGTACCTGTGGTGTCCCAATTTTGAGCATTTTCGGCTAGCAAGTCTAGGTACTCCATTGCTTCATTAGGGTCTTTATCTTCAAAGGTTCCATTGCACATCAATTCAACCATTTGCCTATCTCTAGGTGTTAAACCTTCATAAAAATGTGAAACCAATCTCCATGTTTCAAAACCATGATGTGGGCAAGTATTAAGCAAATCTCGATACCTATCCCAACATTGGTAAAATGTTTCTCCTGGCTTTTGAGTGAAAGTGATGATTTGTCTTTTGAAAGAGTTTGTTCTATGAGATGGAAAAAACTTCTTTAAAAATTGTTGTTGCATATCATCCCAAGCACGAATGGATCCTGGTCTCAAATTTTGTAGCCATGTTTTAGCTTTATCTTTTAATGAAAAAGGAAAAAGCTTTAATCGAATGGTGTTCATGCTACAATTTGAGTCATTATAGGTATTACAGACCTCCTCAAATTCCCTTAAATGCAAGTATGGATTTTCTAAGTCTAAGCCATGAAAAGATGGTAAAAGTTGAATAATGCCTGGCTTAAAATTAAAATGAGATGCATCAGGAGGGAAAACTATGCATGAGGGTGCACTTGTTCTTGTGGGATTCATGTGGTCTCTAAGTGTTCTCATACGGTTATTCTCATTATTCTCATTATGAAGTGATTGATTATCTTCTTCGGCCATATTTTCTGAAAATGATGAGGATACCCTACAAAGTCTACCACTTAATGTACGTGACCAAACTCTCATGCACGTGTAAGAAGACAATAAAAGCAAGAAAAGAAAATAGAAGAAAAAGAAACAAAACAAAACAAAGGAAACAAAAATAGATAAAATGAAAAGTGAAAAGAGAAAATAAATTAAATATTATAATTTATACAAGAATTTACCTCCCCGGCAACGGCGCCAAAAACTTGACACGACCAAAAGCTTGATGTCTTTTCCCAAGTGCAGGAGTGTCGAAGTAATAAATAACCCGGCAAGACCGGGGTCGAACCACAGAGAGGTTAATTGTATAAATTATAAATAACAACACAACAACAACAACAACAACAATAATAACAATAATAATAACAATAATAATATTCAATACGTGGCGTTGTTATACCTGAGAATGATCTAAAAGATCGGGTCACAGGTGTCCAGCCTATATACTGAGTTTATGAAAAGATCAAAGATATATATTATATAATATAAACAGAATGTAAGTAATAATAATAATAATAACAATAATAAAAGCAGAAGATGAAGAAATTAATGAGAACTTTGAGATGAAAGATTAACGTAAGGATTAAACAATGATAAAGACAAATGTCAAGGTTAGAGGATCCACTAATGGTACTTCAAACAAGTATAATATAAACTCTTATTACTCAATTGGAAACCACACATAAAGGAGGTTCCAATCAGATTATAAATTGTTAACATGATTACATTAATTATCTTATTCGAATAAAGCTAATACTTGTAAATGTTGACAGGCATTCATGATTATAACTTATGTTAACAACAAATCAAGTTCCTTTCATAGCTCAGGTGTCGGTTAAACCATACAGTATGGGCTATGAAAGTGCCAAGTATTTGTTGTACCAAGTGTTATACAACATAAATCTAGATTAACCATTTAACAAGCAAAGTATTAAAGTGAACAAGATAACAAATATAAAACATGTTAGTATCCAACGTTAAGTTCCATGTTAAGTTTATATTATACTTGTTCTTACACCATTAGTGTACCCTTTTCACCTTGACATAATTAACTTAGCTGGACATAATAAAAGAAAGAAACATAAATGAGCAAGACAAGAACATAAATGAGAAAGAAGTTAACTAGACAAAGGAAAGGAAATGAAGTGCATAAACTTGATATTAATGAAAGCAAGACATAAGCAATACAAAGAGAGAAAGCAAGAGCATGATCTTGATCTGAACACCAAGATGCCTCAATACATGGTAAGTGCCTCCTTTTATAGGCAAAAATTTGGAACTATTGATTTGTTGACTAATTGATGAGTGGGTGGCCACATCTTGACTAGATAACAATCCTTATCTTCTTGTCTGGTCAAGACGTCATTGCTAACATCATAATTTGCCCAGAATCCTCAGGAATGTTCTAGGAAATTGTCTCAGCTTTCTAACAAAAAAAAGATGAGGTCATTTGGACTTCTAGAACTCAAGATATGGGCTGAACACTAAATAGTGTTTGGGCTGCAGGACAGCTTCGGACTTCTTCGTTGTTCCTTCAATTTGGACTTCAAAACGACCTTTTCAAATCTTGGGCTCCTCATGAAAGTTGTAGGCCTTTGTCTTACCTTTCCATCCATATAAAGTGGACCTAAATCCGAAATCTAGAGCTCCAGATATGATCCAATTACCGAGCAATGTTCCGGTTTGGACTGCACCGACATCTCTTTTCTAAGTTTGGCCATCTCTTTGTCCTTTCACTTTCAATGCTTAAACTCATCAATCAATTCTTTTATTTATGTGATAGACCTGCATATAAGATGAGCATTTACCATAAATTAAGGTATCTTATAGTATCAAACTTGTTATTATAAAACATGCTTTAGTTAAGGAGTTATTGATACTTTAAGTGCAAAATGATGATATAAAACCTTGATAAACATGCACTTTTAAGTACTAATCAATTGCTCATGTTTTGCTTTCATTAATATCAAGTTTATGCACTTCATTTCCTTTCCTTTATTTAGTTAACTTCTTTCTCATTTATGTTCTTATCTTGTTCATTTATGTTTCTTTCTTTCATTATGTTTAGCTAAGTTAATTATGTCAAGGTGAAAAGGGTACACTAATGGTGTAAGAATAAGTATAATATAAACTTAACATGGACCTTAATGTTGGATACTAACATGTTTTATATTTGTTATCTTTTTCACTTTCAATACTTTGCTTGTTAAATGGTTAATCTAGATTTATGTTGTATAACACTTGGTACAACAAATACTTGGTATTTTCATAGCCCATATTGTATGGTATAACCGACACCTGAGCTATGAAAGGAACTTGATTTGTTGTTAACATAAAGTTGTAATCATGACTGCCTGACAACATTTACAAGCATTATCATTATTCGAATAAGATAACTAATGTAATTATGTTAACAATTTATAATTTGATTGGAACCTCCTTTGTGTGTGGTTTCCAATTGAATAAGAGTTTATACTATACTTGTTTAAAGTACCATTAGTGGATCCTCTAACCTTGACATTTGTTGTTCTCATTGTTTAATCCTTACATCAACCTTACCTCTCAAAGCTCTCTTTATTACTATTACTATTATTATTATTATTATTATTATTATTATTATTTACATTATATTTATATTATATATCTCTTTGATCTTTTCATAAACTAAGTATATAGGCTGGAAACCTGTGACCCGATCTTTTAGATCATTCTCAGGTATAACAACGCCACGTACTAAGTATTATTATTATTGTTGTTGTTGTTGTTGTTGTTGTTTTGTTATTTATAATTTATACAATTAACCTCTCTGTGGTTCGACCCCGGTCTTGCCGGGTTATTTATTACTTCGACACTCCTGCACTTGGAAGAAGACATCAATCTTTTGGTCGTGTCAAGTTTTTGGCGCCGTTGCCGGGGAGGTAAATTCTTGTATAAATTATAATATTTATTTTATTTTCACTTTTCACTTTTTATTTTTTTTAGCTCTTGTTTCTTTTGTTTTGTTTTCTTTTGTTACTTTTTCTTTTCTTTTCTTTTCTTCATTTATTCTCCTCTTACACGTGCATGAAAGTTTGGTCACGTACATTAAGTGGTAGACTTTGTAGGGTATCCTCATCATTTTCAGAAAATATGGCCGAAGAAGATAATCAATCACTTCATAATGAGAATAATGAGAATAACCGTATGAGAACACTTAGAGACCACATGAATCCCACAAGAACAAGTGCACCTTCATGCGTAGTTTTCCCTCCTGATGCATCTCATTTTAATTTTAAGCCAGACATTATTCAACTCCTACCTTCTTTTCATGGTTTAGACCTAGAAAATCCATACTTGCATTTAAGGGAATTTGAGGAGGTCTGTAATACCTATAATGACTCAAATTGTAGCATGAACACCATTCGATTAAAGCTTTTTCCTTTTTCGTTAAAAGATAAAGCTAAAACATGGCTACAAAATTTGAGACCAGGATCTATTCGTGCTTGGGATGAAATGCAACAACAATTTTTAAAGAAGTTTTTTCCGTCTCACAGAACAAACTCTTTCAAAAGACAAATCATCACTTTCACTCAAAAGCTAGGAGAAACATTTTACCAATGTTGGGATAGGTATCGAGATTTGCTTAATACTTGCCCACATCATGGTTTTGAAACATGGAGATTGGTTTCACATTTTTATAAAGGTTTAACACCTAGAGATAGGCAAATGGATGAATTGATGTGCAATGGAACCTTCGAAGTTAAAGACCCTAATGAAGCAATGGAGTACGTAGACTTGCTAGCCGAAAATGCTCAAAATTGGGACACCACAGGTACTTATTAGTCACCAAGTAAAACTCAACATCATACATCTAGTGGAGGTATGCACAACCTTAGGGAAGATCATGACCTCCAAGCCAAGTTTGCATCTTTAGCTAGAAAAGTCGAAGCACTAGAATTGAAAAAGAATGGTCAATTAAAATCTGTTCAAGACATTGTGTGTCAAATCTGTGAAACCAAGGAACACTCAACAAATGATTGTCCAAGTTTGCCTTCTTTTAAGGAATGCCTCCATGAACAAGCCCATGCTTTAAATAGTTTCCAAAGGCCCAACCATAACCCATACTCACAAACGTATAACCCTGGTTGGAGAAATCACCCAAATTTCAATTGGAAGAGTGATAGCAACAATGCACAAACTTCACAGCCACCATTTCAAGCACACCATAATTTCCAAAATTCTCATGGATATGCTATGCTCCACCTCCTAGAAGAAATTTTGAGGAAACATTGCATGCATTCATTGAAAAGCAGGAGACAATCAACACTCAACTTTCTCAAAGCATGACCGATTTTAAAGATGCTCTTGCAAAATTAACATCTGCTCTTAGTTTCCAAGAGAAAGGTAAGTTTCCTTCTCAACCACAACAAAATCCAAAGGGGCAATACAATGCAAATGCAAGTAGTTCTGGAAGCCAACACATGGATCAAGTCAAATCAGTCATCACTCTTCGTAGTGGTAAGGTTATTGAAAAACCTATTCTTGAACCTTGTGAGAAAGATGATGAGTCTATCTCTGAGGGTGAGGAAGGGGTTGAACCTGAACATTGCAAAGAAAAGACTGATTCCCCGCCAGCACTTCCATTTCTTCATGCCATGACCAAACAAAGGAAAGTCAATCACAAATCTGAAATCTTTGAAACTTTCAAACAGGTAAGGATCAATATACCTTTGTTGGATGCTATTAAACAGGTTCCTTCCTATGCTAAATTTTTGAAAGATCTATGCACTGTGAAGAGAAAACTGAATGTGAAAAAGAAAGCATTTTTAGCCGAACAAGTAAGTGCCATTCTTCAAAACAATAATGCTTTGAAATATAAAGACCCTGGTTGTCCTACAATTTCTTGCTTTATTGGAAAACATAAAATTGAAAGAGCCTTACTTGATCTTGGAGCTAGTGTGAATTTACATTCATATTCAGTTTTTCAAAGTCTCAATCTAGATGAGTTAAAACCAACCTCTATAACTCTTTTACTTGCTGATAGATCTGTAAAAGTGCCTAGAGGAATAGTTGAGGATGTGTTAGTACAAGTTGATAAATTCATTTACCCTGTAGATTTTGTTGTCTTGGATACACAACCTGTTGAAGCAAGTAATTCAATTCCAGTCATTTTAGGACGTCCATTTCTTGCCACTTCTAGTGCATTGATTAAATGTAGGAATGGACTGATGAAGCTATCATTTGGAAACATGACATTAGAGATGAATATTTTCAACATTTACAAGCAACCTGGAGATAATAATGATTTACAAGAAGTGGACTTTATTGAAAAATTAGTTCATGATCAATTTCAAACCACTTCTATTGAAACTGAGATTGATGAATCTAATGATTTGCAAATGGTCTATTTTCAGGAAGAATCAAAGGCATGCAATTGGAGACCACAAATTGAAGAATTGTCACCACGATCAATTGAGCCCATACCTTCAAGTGTTCAACCACCAAAACCTGATTTGAAGTCGTTACCATTTAATCTCAAATACTCATTTTTGGGAGAAATGAAACTTTTCCGATAATAATATCTTCCAAACTTAATGCACATCAAGAAGGTAAGTTATTAAAGACTCTGAAAATGCACAAAAATGCATTAAGATGGACCATAGCTGACATAAAAGGAATTAGCCCTTTGATTTGCACACGCAGGATTTATTTGAAGGAAAATGTTAAACCCTCTAGAGAAATGCAATGAAGGCTTAATCATAATATGAAAGAAGTAGTGAAAAATGAAGTCATTAAGCTTCTAGATAATGGAATCATTTATCCTATTTCTGACAGCAAATGGGTAAGTCCTACCCAAGTTGTACCCAAAAAGTCTGGAGTCACTGTGATAACAAATGAGAAAAATGAGTTAATTCCAACGAGGACTGTTACTGGTTGGCGCATGTGCATTGGCTATAGGAAACTTAATTCAATGACTAGAAAAGATCATTTCCCTTTACCTTTCATGGATCAAATCCTAGAAAGAGTTGCAGGTCATGAATTTTATTGTTTCCTAGATGGCTATTCAGGTTACAATCAAATTGAAATTGCATTGGAAGATCAAGAGAAGACTACTTTCACATGTCCATTTGGTACTTTTGCATATCGAAGGATGCCTTTTGGATTATATAATGCACCAGCCACGTTTCAAAGATGCATGCTTAGCATATTCAGTGCTATGGTTGAACGTTTTCTTGAGATTTTTATGGATGATTTTTCTGTTTTTGGTGATTCATTTGATGATTGTTTGACTAACTTAGAAAAGGTTTTGAGCAGGTGTGAAGAGAAGAATCTTGTACTGAATTGGGAAAAATGTCACTTTACCACAAACGACATTGTACTTGGTCACATTGTTTGATCAAAAGGAATTGAGGTTGACAAATCTAAAATCGAGTTAATTGCCAACTTACCAACACCAAAATCGATTAAGGATGTTAGATCATTCTTAGGACATGCTGGTTTTTACAGAAGGTTCATCAAAGATTTTAGTGTAATATCTAATCCCTTGAGTAACCTTCTAACAAAGGATAATATTTTTGAATGGACTGAACATTATGAGGAAGCCTTTGTTAAACTTAAAAACTTGCTTACTTCTGCTCCTGTCATTCAACCTCCTGATTGGTCATTACCTTTTGAAATAATGTGTGATGCTAGTGATTATGCCGTGAGTGCTGTCTTGGGACAAAGAAAAGATAAGAAACCTTATGTGATTTACTATGCAAGTAAAACTTTAAATAATGCTCAAATGAATTACACCACCACTGAAAAAGAATTACTTGCAGTAGTATTTGCATGTGATAAATTCAGGTTTTATCTTGTTGGTCACCTGTTGTTGTTTTTAGTGATCATGCAGCATTGAAATATCTTCTTTCTAAGAAAGATTCTAAGGCTAGATTGGTGCGGTGGATTTTGTTACTTCAAGAATTTGATATCACAATCAAAGACAAGAAAGGCACCGAAAATGTTGTTGCAGATCATTTGTCAAGATTGACAACATATTCGAAATCTGACATCACGCCAATCGATGACTACTTTCCGATGAATCTTTACTTTTCGTTTCTACGATGCTTTGGTTTGCTAATATTGTTAATTTTCTTGTTTCAGGACAATTGCCAGCTCATTGGAGTACCCAAGACAAAAGAAAGTTCTTGAACGAAGTGAAGAACTTTTATTGGGATGACTCGTATTTGTTCAAATATTGTCCTGACCAAATATTTCAAAGATGCATTCCTGACAATGAGGTAAGTAGTGTCATTAAATTTTGTCATTCTGAGGCATGTGGGGGTCATTTTTCGTCGAAAAAGACAGCTGCAAAAATCTTACAAAGTGGATTTTACTGGCCCACCATGTTCAAGGACTCACATGCATTCTGCAAGACTTGTGAAAATTGTCAAAAGTTGGGATCTATTTCAAAACGTCACATGATGCCTTTACATCCTATTCTTGTCATTGAGATCTTTGACTGTTGGGGTATAGATTTCATGGGTCCATTTCCTCCATCATTTGGTTTCATGTACATATTAGTTGCAGTCGATTATGTTTCAAAATGGATAGAGGCAATTCCAAGTCGAAACAATGATCACAAAACAGTGATAAAGTTTTTGAAAGATAATATTTTGAGTCGATTTGGAATCCCTCGAGCCATGATAAGTGATGGTGGAACATATTTCTGCAATAAGCCATTTGAGTCTTTAATGGAGAAATATGGAATCACACACAAAGTTGCCACCCCTTATCACCCTCAGACAAGTGGAAAAGTAGAGCTTGCTAATAGAGAGATCAAACAAATCTTGGAGAAAATAGTGAACCCTAATAGGAAAGACTGGTCTTTAAGACTTAATTATTATCGAACTGCTTATAAAACATCATTAGGTATGTCACCTTATAGACTTGTCTATGGAAAACCTTGTCACTTGCCTGTGGAAATTGAACATAAAGCTTATTGGGCTATTAAAGCTTTCAATTCAAACCTTGATGATGCTAGTCAGCTGCGAAAATTGCAAATAAATGAGCTTGAGGAAATAAGAAATGATGCATATGACAATTCGAAAATTCATAAAGCAAGAATTAAAGAGTTTCATGACAAGAAGATACTGAGAAAAACATTTAATGTTGGTAAAAAAGTCTTGCTTTATAATTCTCGACTCCATTTATTTCCTGGAAAACTAAGATCAAGATGGAGCGGTCCTTTTATTGTAAAACATGTGTATCCATATGGGGCCTGTGATATTGAGAATCCAAAGAATGACAATGTTTTCAAGGTAAATGGGCATCGTTTGAAAGTTTATTTTGACAATTTTTCAGTTGAAAATGACTCTATTGAATTGAGTGATCCTGTATATAAAGATTGATTCTTTTTCTCACATTGTTTTGTGTTTTGCTTTGGTGTATCTATTGTTTTGCTAGCCTCTCTCTCACCCCGGTCAAATGGCGGATAACGGTACTCCGTGACTTAAATCAGATCTTTTAGTTTCCCAAATAATTGATATTTGTATATATTTGTACAATTCTAAGCTCTTTTTCCCTTCTTTGAATCTCTTCTCTAATTCTCTTTTAAAAATGGACACCACTCTTGAAAAGTTGAAAATTTATTTTCCTGCTCTGCCTCAGAATGCGATTACAAAAATTTACCGTGCTAGGTGTTAAAGATTACGGTTGTTAATGAATCATGGAATTCCTGAAGATATTCGCTGGCTAAATGAAGCGAAGGTTCGATTATCAGGTGAGTCCTCTAATTCTTTCATTTCACACATGCCTGGAACAGGTAAAAGCACTTTTGCAAAGAAACGTCCTGCAAAACGACTGAAAGTCTATCATCGATGTGCCAGATGGACTTGTAATGCGACATGTCGTTCTTTAGGAATGATATTTGTAAACCGTGAAGATAAAATACAATTCATTAGGGATGGCCTGAGTAAGGGGTCTTTAGATAATCTTTTATTGACCCTTGAGACGCATCCTAGTGGAGATGTGCATCGTGTAATTCATGATTTATGGCCACAATTCCATAAAGAACATGATCGACTTAGTCTTGGGAATCTGACTAAAAAAGACCCTGTTTGCCAGTTTTTAAGAAAACTGGATGGGAAGCCTATCCCCGACCCATAGAGGGCGTTTAAGTCGTTCTTGGACGTAAAACCAAGGGAAGATGTGAGCCACAACACAACTACTTGTACATACATGCTTTGTCAAAATAAATAAATAAAGAGAGAGAGTGTGAGACAACAACTGGCCTACATATAGGTGGTATGATTGCATTTTCAATTTCTCATCTATAAATTCTTCTCTTCCTTCCCTTTATTTCTACTCAACCCATACATTCATCAAATATAGAAGTGTGTAGAAATGGCAAGTTCCTCAAGTCATCACATAAGAAATATTTGTGTTTTCGGTGGATCCAGTCCTGGGAAAGAAAAAGAGTTTTTAGAATCAGCAAATCATCTTGGTCAGGTACTAGCTGAGAGAAAGATTTATTTAGTGTATGGGGGAGGTAGCCTTGGGTTAATGGGAGGTGTGTCAATGGCTGTATTTTTGGGAGGCAGTCAAGTTTTGGGGGTTGTCCCCAAAGCTTTAGCAATTGGGGACATCATTGGAAAAACAATTGGAGAGGAACTACAGGTCCCTACAATGTCTGGTCGACTAAACGCCATGTTTAGCCATGCTGATGCTTTCATTGCCTTACCAGGTGGTCTGGGCACATTGGAAGAGATCTTTCATATTTCCTCTTGGGCAAACTGCACATTCACCATAAACCTATAGGTTTGTTAAATGTCAATGGTTTTTATGATAAGTTGTTGTCTTTCCTTGATCAAGCTGTGGAACAGGAATTTCTAACATCTTCGGCACGACAAATCATAATCTCTGTTGTTTTATGATAAGTACTTAAAAGTGCATGTTTATTAAAGTTTTATATCATCATTTTGCACTTGAAGTATCAATAACTACTTAACTAAAGCATGTTTTATAATAACAAGTGTGATACTATAAAATGCCTTAATATATGGTAAATGTTCATCTTAAATGAAGGCTTATCACATAAGTCAAAGGATTGATTGATGAATTCAACTATTGAAATTTTGAAGATAAAGAAGGGTGAAGCTTAAAAAAGAGATGTTGGTGCAGTCCAAACTAGAACACTATTAGGTAATTGGATCATATCTGGAGCTCTAGATCTCGGATTTAGGTCCATTTTATATGGATGGAAAGCTAAGACATAGGCCTACAACTTTCATGAGAACCCAAGAATTAAAAAGGCTGTTTTGAAGTCCAAATTATTGGAACAACGAAGAAGTCCAAAGCTGTCCTGCAGCCCAGACACTATTTAGTGTTCAGCCCATATCTTGAGTTCTAGAAGTCCAAATGACCTCATCTCTTTTTTGTTGGAAAGCTGAGACAATTTCCTAGAACATTCTTGAGAATTCTAGGCAAATTATGATGTTAGCAATGACGTCTTGTTCAGAAAAGAAGATAAGGATTGTCACCAAGTCAAGATGTGGCCACCCACTCATCAATTAGTCAACAAATCAATAGTTCCAAATTTTGGCCTATAAACGGAGGCGCTTACCATGTATTGAGGCATCTTGGTTTCCAGATCAAGATCATGCTCTTGGTTTCTCTCTTTGTATTGCTCATGTTTTGCTTTCATTAATATCAAGTTTATGCACTTCATTTCCTTTCCTTTATTTAGTTAACTTCTTTCTCATTTATGTTCTTGTCTTGTTCATTTATGTTTCTTTCTTTCATTATGTTTAGCTAAGTTAATTATGTCAAGGTGAAAAGGGTACACTAATGGTGTAAGAAGAAGTATAATATAAACTTAACATGGACCTTAATGTTGGATACTAACATGTTTTATATTTGTTATCTTGTTCACTTTCAATACTTTGCTTGTTAAATGGTTAATCTAGATTTATATTGTATAACACTTGGTACAACAAATACTTGGTACTTTCATAGCCCATATTGTATGGTATAACCGACACCTGAGCTATGAAAGGAACTTGATTTGTTGTTAACATAAAGTTGTAATCATGAATGCCTGACAACATTTACAAGCATTATCATTATTCGAATAAGATAACTAATGTAATTATGTTAACAATTTATAATTTGATTGGAACCTCCTTTGTGTGTGGTTTCCAATTGAATAAGAGTTTATACTATACTTGTTTGAAGTACCATTAGTGGATCCTCTAACCTTGACATTTGTTGTTCTCATTGTTTAATCCTTACATCAACCATACATCTCAAAGCTCTCTTTATTACTATTATTATTATTATTATTAGTAGTATTTACATTCTGTTTATATTATATATCTCTTTGATCTTTCATAAACTCAGTATATAGGCTGAAAACCTGTGACCCGATCTTTTAGATCATTCTCAGGTATATCAACGCCACGTACTGAGTATTATTATTATTGTTGTTGTTGTTGTTGTTGTTGTTGTTTTGCTATTTATAATTTATACAATTAACCTCTCTGTGGTTCGACCCCGGTCTTGCCGGGTTATTTATTACTTCGACACTCCTGCACTTGGAAGAAGACATCAATCTTTTGGTCGTGTCAATACACGTGCCCATAATATTATTTTTTCCATACTCCTAGGTTTACATTACATCATATCAACATACTCATAAATTCACATTCTTGCTCTAATCTTATTATTATCATGAGTTCATACAACAACAAGTTACACAACTAGTACTTTTGTTATCCTGATCGCATGTGATTTTTACAACATGACATCCTCATTAGATGAATACCTCATATGAATATTCATACACATCATATCAACTTGTTCGTACATTCATATCTGTGTTCCATTTCAATTTTTCATTACTAGTTTTTACAAAAGGGGTTAGACAAATAATTGAGTGATTAACATGTCCGTTCATGCAGAAATCATATCACCCATAATATGCGAATACATAGTTCTTGTCAAAATGTGTGAGCCGCGAAACAAATTTCCTTACGCACCATGTTGGTATGATGTCTCTGTTACAACACAAGATAATTTCAAGCATTATAGCCAATTTAAGAAAACATAATAATACAATATTAACGTTACATTTCATTCATGGACCAAAAGAGCATAATTCTTTCATTTCTCCTTACTTATGTAAATACCACCATTAATAATTCGTCAATTACTGAGGCTAATTACAATACTCAAACCTGATCATTCATCTCGAATACCATTAGCCAAACTAATGTTATTCTCTGTTTAAAGCATAACCATTATAGTTCTTTCATATAATTAGTATATACAAAATATAGTATACATGAACGCATTAGTTCTTTAAACTAACTCATAACACTCAAATCCGACTATCCTTTTAGGATGTCATTAGCTGAAGCCAATCGTTTATTTATCCTGGTCATCCACTTAGGATGCTATTGGCCGAAGCTAGCAATTTACTCATCGTGGTCATCCATTTAGGGTGCCATTAGCCGTAGCTAATCATTTGTTTATCACGGTCATCCACTTAGGATGCTATTAGCCGAAGCTAGTCATTTATTCATCCCGATTATCCATTTAGGATGCCATTTACCGAAGCTAATCATTTATTCTTTCTGGTAATCCATTTAGGGTGCCATTTGCCGTAGTTAATTATTTGTTCATCTCGGTCATCCACCTAGGATGCTATTAGTTGAAGCTAGTCATTTATTAATCTCGATTATCCATTTAGGATGCCATTTACCGAAGCTAATCATTTATTCATTCTGGTAATCCATTTAGGGTGCCATTTGATGTAGTTAATCATTTATTCATCTCGATCATCCACCTAAGATGCCATTAGTCAAAGCTAGTCATTTATGCATATCGATTATCCATTTAGGATGCCACTAGCTGGAGCTAATCAATCATCTATCCCGGACATCCATTCAAATGCCATTAGCCGAAACTAATCAATCATTCATCTCAATCATCCGCTTTGGATGCCATTAGCCGAAGTTAATCAATCATTTATCCCAGTCATCCATTCGGATACCATTAGCCGAAACTAATCAATCATTTGTCCCGGTCATCTATTCAGATGCCATTAGCCGAAGCTAATCATTTGTTGATTGATTAGTACTTAAAAGTGCATGTTTATCAAGGTTTTATATCATCATTTTGCACTTGAAGTATCAATAACTCCTTAACTAAAACATGTTTTATAATAACAGGTCTAATACTATAAGATACCTTAATATATGGTAAATGTTCATCTTAAATGAAGGCCTATCACATAAATCAAATGATTTATTGATGAATTCAACTACTGAAATTGTGAAGATAAAGAGAGGGTGAAGCTTAGAAAAGAGATGTTGATGCAGTCCAAACTGGAACACTGTTTGGTAATTGGGTCATATCTCAAGTTCTAGATGTCTAAATGATCTCAACTTTTTACACAGATTTGGTAAGACATAGAACTACAACTTTCATGTGGAGGCCAGGATTTAAAAAGGTCATTTTCAAGTCCAAATGATAGCAACAACGGAGAAGTCCGAATCGGTCTTGTAGCCCAGACACTGTGTGTTCAACCCATATCTCGAGTTCTAGAAGTCCAAATGACCTCAATATTTTTTTCCTGGAAAGCTAAGAGAATTTCCTAGAACTTTCATGGTACATGTGGTTCCAATTATGATGTTAGCAATGACGTTTTATTCAGACAAGAAGATAAGGATTTTCACCAAGTCAAGATGTGGCCACCCACCCAACAATTATTCATCAAATCAATAGTTCCAAATTTTGGCCTATAAAAGAAGGCATTTGCCATGCATTTAGGCATCTTGGTGTTCAGATCAAGATCATGTTCTTGCTCTCTTTCTTTGTATTTTGTAATGTTTAAGTTTTATTTGATGTTATATTAATCTCTTGTTTATGCTTTTCATTTCCTTTCCTTTATTTGTATAATTATGTTCTTATCTTGTTTATGTATGTTTCTTTGTTTCATTATGTTTAGCTAAATCTATTATGTCAAGGTGAAAAGGTTACACTAATGGCGTAAGAATAAGTAGCTAAATCTATTATGTCAAGGTGAAAAGGTTACACTAATGGTGTAAGAATAAGTATAGTATAAACTCAACATGGACTTTAATGCTTGATATTAACATGTTCTATATTTATTATCTTGCTCACTCTTAATACCTTGCTTGTTAAATGGTTAATCTAGATTTGTGTTGAACAACCCTTGGTACAACAAATGCTTGGCACTTTCATAGCCCAACCGTATGGTATAACCTACACCTGTGCTATGAAAGGAACCTGATTTGTTGTTAACATAAGTTATCACCATGAATACCTGATAATATTTACAACTATTGGCATTACTCGAATAAGATAATTAATGTAATTATGTTAACAATTATAATCTGATTGGAACTTCCTTTGTGTGTGGTTTCCAGTTGAGTAATAAGAGTTTATACTATACTTTAAAGTCCATGTTGAAGTACCATTAGTGGATCCTCTAACCTTGACATTTATTTTTATTATTGTTTAATCCTTACATCAATCTTACATCTCAAAGCTCTCTTTATTATTACTATTACTATTATTAATATTACTACTACTACTACTACTACTACTATTACTATTACTATTATTAGTATTAGTATTAGTATTATAATTACTACTACTACTACTACTATTAATTATTATTATTATTATTATTATTATTATTGTTATTGTTGTTGTTAATATTATTATTATTATTGTGTTGTTATTATTTATAATTTATATAGTTAACCTCCCTGTGGTTCGACTCCGGTCTTTCCGGGTTATTTATTACTTCGACACTCCTGCACTTGGAAGAAGACATCGATATTTTGGTCGTGTCAAGTTTTTGACGTCGTTTCCGGGGAGGTAAATTCTTGTATAAATTATAATATTTAATTTATTTTCTCTTTTCACTTTTCATTTTATCTAACTTTTGTTTCCTTTGTTTTGTTTTGTTTCTTTTTCTTCTCTTTTCTTTTCTTCCTTTTATTCTCTTCTTACACGTGCATGAGAGTTTGGTCACGTACATTAAGTGATCGACTTTGTAGGGTATCCTCATCATTTTCAGAAAATATGGCCGAAAAAGATAATCAATCGCTTCATAATGAGAATAATGAGAATAACCGTATGAGAACACTTAGAGACCACATGAATCCCACAAGAACAAGTGCACCCTCATGCATAGTTTTCCCTCCTGATGCATCCCATTTTAATTTTAAGCCAGGCATTATTCAACTCCTACCTTCTTTTCATGGTTTAGACCTAGAAAATCCATACTTGCATTTAAGGGAATTTGAGGAGGTCTGTAATACCTATAATGACTCAAATTGTAGCATGAACACCATTCGATTAAAGCTTTTTCCTTTTTCATTAATCAAAGCTAATCAATCATTTGTCCAGTCATCCATTCGGATGCCATTAGCCGAAGCTAATCAATCATTTGTTCTGGTCATGAATTTGGGCTACTAATGAATGGCAGTATGTGTCGTATGAAGAATCTACTTTTGTATTCTTATTGAATGTAAGGGTGAAGAATGATTGTATGAGTATTATGGCGGATCTACTATTTTATTGTATTTAATGTAATTGTGATGAATGTGTTACCAAGGATCTATCATTTATTATATTGAATGTAATGATGATGAATGATTGTATGAGTGTTATGAAAGACCTATCGTTGTATCGTATTGAGGGTTAATTACCACAAATGGTGGTGTGAGTATTACGGGGGATTTATTATTGTGTTGCATTCAACATTAACTATCAAGAATGGTTGGATGAGTGATACAAAGGGTATTGTTGTGTTGTGGGATGTTTGGTTATGCATTTCAAAGGATCTATCATCGTGTTACGGAATGAATCAATGATTAGCTTCGGCTAATGGCATCCGAGTGGATGACCGGAACAAACAATTGATTAGCTTCGGCTAATGGCATCCGAAGGGATGACCAAGGTAAATGATTGATTAGCTCTGGCTATCGGCATCCAAAGTAGATGATTGGGATGAATAAATGCTTAGTTTTGGTAAGCGGCATCCTAAATGGATAATCGAGATTAATAAATGATTAACTATGGTAATGACACCATAGATGAATTACCAGAATGAATAAATGGTTTACATTGAGTAAATGGCAACCTAAAGGGATCATCGAGATTAATAAATGATTAGCTATGGTAATGACACCATAGATGAATTACCAGAATGAATAAATGGTTTACATTGAGTAAATGGAAACCTAAAGGGATCATCGAGATTAATAAATGATTAGCTATGGTAATCGGTAGCCATAATTGTGTCGCTGGCGATTCAAAAATTATGGGCAAAAATTGTGCCACTGCCGATTCATAAATCGGTATCCAAAACTGTGCCGCTGTTGATTCAACAATCAATAGCCAAAAGCTTCGTCGTTACCGATTCTGAAATTAGCCACAAAACTACGTCGATGTCGATTCATAAATCGGCAACCAAATTGTGTTGCTGCTTATTCAGAAATTGGCAACCAAAAGCTTTGCCGCTGCCGATTCTAAAATCGGCCACAAAACTGTGTCGTTGCTGATTCTGAAATCAATAGCCCAACTCTTTCGCTGTCGATTTGGAAATCGGAAGCCAAAAGCTTTGCTGCTGCAGATTTTGAAATCGGCAACAACATTGTGTTGCTGTCGATTTAGAAAATTGCAGCCAAACTATGCCGTTGATGAATTAGAAATTGGCAGCCAATAACTGCATCACTACCGATTCAGAAATCGACAACCACAAACTGTGTCGCTGCCGATTTAATTCAATGACTAGGAAAGATCATTTCCCTTTACCTTTCATGCATCAAATCCTAGAAAGAGTTGCAGGTCATGAATTTTATTGTTTTCTAGATGGCTATTCAGGTTATAACCAAATTGAAATTGCATTGGAAGATCAAGAGAAGACTACTTTCACATGTCCATTTGGTACTTTTGCATATCGAAGAATGCCTTTTGGATTATGTAAGGCACCAGCCACATTTCAAAGATGCATTCTTAGCATTTTCAGTGATATGGTTGAACGTTTCCTTGAGATTTTTATGGATGATTTTTCTGTTTTTTATGATTCATTTGATGATTGTTTAACTAACTTGGAAAAGGTTTTAAACAGGTGTGAAGAGAAGAATCGTGTACTGAATTGGGAAAAATGTCACTTTATGGTAACAAATGGCATTGTACTTGGTCACATTGTTTCATCGAAAAGAATTGAGGTTCATAAATCTAAAATTGAGTTAATTGCTAACTTGCCAACACCAAAATCTGTTAAAGATGTTAGATCATTCTTAGGACATGCTGGTTTTTACAGAAGGTTTATCAAAGATTTTAGTGTAATACCTAAACCATTATGTAACCTTCTAACAAAGGAAAATGTTTATGAATGAACTCAACAGTGTGAAAAAGCCTTTCTTAAACTTAAAAACTTGCTTACTTCTGCTCCTATCATTCAATCTCCTGATTGGTCACTACCTTTTAAAATAATGTTCGACGCTAATGATTATGCCATGGGTGTTGTCTTGGGACAAAGAAAAGATAAGAAACCTTATATGATTTACTATGCAAGTAAAACTTTAAATAATGCTCAAATGAATTACACTACCACTGAAAAAGAATTACTTGCAGTAGTATTTGCATGTGACAAGTTCAGATCTTATCTTGTTGGCTCACTTGTTGTTGTTTTTAGTGATCATGCAACTTATAAATATCTTCTCTCTAAGAAAGATTCTAAGGCTAGATTGGTGTGGTGGATTTTGTTACTTCAAGAATTTGATATCACAATCAAAGACAAGAAAGGCACCGAAAATGTTGTCGCAGATCATTTGTCAAGATTGACAACCGATTCGAGATCTGACATCACACCAATCGATGATTACTTTCTTGATGAATCTTTATTTTCTTTCTCTACAATGCCTTGGTTTGCTAATATTGTTAATTTTCTTGTTTCAAGACAATTGCCAACTCATTGGAGTACCCAAGATAAAAGAAAGTTCTTGAACGAAGTGAAGAACTTTTATTGGGATGACCCTTGTTTATTCAAATATTGTCCTGATCAAATATTTTGAAGATGCATTCCTGACAATGAGGCAAGTAGTGTCATTAAATTTTGTCATTATGAGGCATGTGGGGGTCATTTCTCGTCAAAAAAGACAACTGTAAAAATCTTACAAAGTGGATTTTACTGGCCCACCATGTTCAAGGATTCACATGCATTCTGCAAGACTTGTGAAAATTGTCAAAAGTTGGGATCTATTTCAAAACGTCACATGATGCCTTTAAATCCTATTCTTGTCATTGAAATCTTTGACTGTTGGGGTATATATAGATTTCATGGGTCCATTTCCTCCATCATTTGGTTTTTTGTACATATTAGTCGCAGTAGATTATGTTTCAAAATGGATATAGGCAATTCCAAGTCGAAACAATGATCATAAAATAGTGATAAAGTTTTTGAAAGAAAACATTTTAAGTCGATTTGGAATCCCTCGAGCCATGATAAGTGATGGTGGAACACATTTCTGCAACAAGCCATTTGAGTCTTTAATGAAGAAATTTGGAATCACACATAAAGTTGCCACCCCTTATCACCCTCAGACGAGTGGACATGTAGAACTTGCTAATAGGAAGATCAAACAGATCTTGGAGAAAACAATGAACCCTAATCAGCAAGACTGGTCTTTAAAACTTAATGATGCACTTTGGGCTTATCGAATTGCTTATAAAACATCATTAGGTATGTCACCTTACAGACTAGTCTATGGAAAACCTTGTCACTTGCCTGTAGAACTTGAACATAAAGCTTATTGGGCTATTAAAGCTTTCAATTCAAACCTTGATGATGCTAGTCAAATGTGAAAATTGCAAATAAATGATCTTGAGGAAATAACAAATGATGCATATGAAAATTTAAGAATTCATAAAGCAAGAATCAAAGAGTTTCATGACAAGAAAATACTGAGAAAAACATTCAATGTTGGTCAAAAAGTCTTGCTTTATAATTCTTGACTTCATTTATTTCGTGGAAAACTAAGATCAAGATAGAGCGGTCCTTTTATTGTGAAGCATGTGTATCCATATGGAGCTTGTGATATCGAGAATCCAAAGAATAGCAATGTTTTCAAGGTAAATGGACATTGTTTGAAAGTTTACTTTGACAATTTTTCAATTGAAAATGACTCTATTGAATTGGGTGATCCTGTATATAAAGATTGATTCTTTTTCTCACATTGTTTTTATGTTTCTTTTTTATATGACTCTTGTTTTGCTGGTCTCTCTCACCCTGGTCAAATGGTGGATAACGGTACTCCATGACTCTTAAGTCGGTTCTTTTAGTTTGTATATATTTGTGCAATTCTTTGCTCTTTCTCCTTTCTTTGCATCTTGTCTCAAATTCTCATTTGAAAATGGACACCACTCTTGAAAAATTGAAAAAGTATTTTCCCATTCTGCCTCTTAATGCGATTACAAAAATTTACCATGCTAGATGTGCAAGATTGAGGTTGTTAATGAACCATGGAATTCCTGAAGGTATTCACTGGCTAATTGAAGCAAAGGTCTAATTATCAGGTGAGTCCTCCAATTCTTTCATTTCATACATGCCTGGAACAGGTAAAAGCACTTTTGTAAAGAAACGTCGTGCAAAACGACTGAAAGTCTATCACAGATGTGCCAGATGGACTTGTAATGCGACATGTCATTCTTTAGGAATGGTATCTGTAAACCGTGAAGATAAAATACAATTCATTAAGGATGGCCTGAGTAAGGGGTCTTTAGATAATCTTCTATTGACTTTTGAGACGCCCTAGTGGAGATGTGCATCGTGCAATTCATGATTTATGACCACAATTCCATAAAGAACATGCTAGACATAGTCTTGGGAATCTGACTAAAAAATACCTTGTTTGCTAGTTTTTAAGAAATCTGGATGGGAAGTCGACCCATAGAGGACGTTTAAGCAGTTCTTGGATGTGAAACCAAGGAAAGATGTGAGCTACAATTACAACTACCTGTACATACACATGCTTTTTCAAAATAAAGAAATAAATAGAGAGAGAGTGTGAGAAAGTGAGACTACAATTGGCCTACATATAGGTGGTATGATTGCATTTTCAATTTCTCATCTATAAATTCTTCTCTTCCTTCCTTTCATTTCTACTCAACCCATACATTCATCAGTTATAAAAGTGTGTAGAAATGACAAGTTCCTCAAGTCATCACATAAGAAATATCTGTGTTTTGGGTGGATCCAGTCCTGGGAAAGAAAAGGAGTTTTTAGAATCAATAAATCATCTTGGTCGGGTACTAGCTGAGCGAAAGATTCATTTAGTGTATGGAGGAGGCAGCCTTGGGTAAATGGGGGGAGTGTTAATAGCTGCATTTTTAGGAGGTAGTCATGTTTAGGGGGTTGTCCCCAAAGCTTTAGCACAAGGGGACATCATTGGAAAAACAATTAGAGAGAAATTACAGGTCCCCACAATGTTTGATCGCATGAATGCAATGTTTAACCATGCTGACGCCTTCATTGCCTTACCAGGTGGTCTGGGCACATTGAAAGAGATCTTTCATATCTCCTCTTAGGCCCAATTGCACATTCACCGTAAACCCATAGGTCTGTTAAATGTTAATGGTTTTTATAATAAGTTGTTGTCTTTTCTTGATCATGCTGTGGAATAGGAATTTTTAACATCTTTGGCACGAAAAATCATAATCTCTGTTGCTACTACTGAACAATTGATTGACCAACTACAATCTTTCATCCCTATAATTGATCCCTTCATGAGTCGCATAAATTGGTCAACTAAGAAAAGCTGTAAAAAGCTTAGATTGGATTTGAGCCTTCGTTTGTAAACACTTTGTGTCTTTTGGTTTTATTATTATGTTTTGTTGTTTTTTATATTTATTTAAGTGTGTTTCAGGTTTGTTAGTGTTTACAATTTCAGATAATGTCTTCTATACTCTATCTTTCTACCTTAGGACATTGAGGACAATATCTCATTTTGGTTGGGGAGAAAGGGTAGCAGTTGATATATTAAAAAAAAAAACTGTGTTTTCTATTTCATAAACTATTTGCAAAACTATTATTACTAGGATGACAGAGTAAAATGAGTTCTTTTGTTAAAGTGACTCTTGAGACGCATCTTAGTAAACATTCTTAACAAGGTCTATCAGAATACTTCTTGAAATATTCAGGTTTACAAACTCTCGTATTGTTATCACTTGATTCTGCTCATATGCTCATTTAACAAGTATTTTTAAATCTTTATTTTCACATACATACTTTAGCATATGATTATGGGTTGCACATTGGATTATTATATTATTCATGTTCTTTTGTTAAAGGTAACGACTAAGGGAAATGGATAGTATATAATTTGTAAAAAAAAAAACAAAAACAAAACAAAAACAAAAACAAAACAAAAATAATAATAAAAACGTAGATAAGTTTGGTTTCGTAGCCTCCCTAACCTAAGCAATTAAGCCCGAATGGGTGTTTTACCACTTAATACCCTAAAGTCAACTGACTTGGGAGATATTGGCCCATCACTTGTTACATGGGTTGAGGAGAAAAGTTTAAAGAAATCAAACGTTGCACTATCTACATATCAATATCTGCAACCCGAGTTACTAAGCTCGTAGGGGTGTCTCAACACCTAATGCCCTGAGACCAATTAGTCTGGGAGTCATTAGCCGAAAGCTCATTACATGGGTTAAAGATGCATTGTGTTTTAAGTTATATGTATATATATTTTAAAAAAAAAGAAAAAAAGAAAAAAGAAGAAAAATATAATAATCCTAACCCGAGGAAGTTAACCTTAAACATTAGAGCAAAAATTTTGTTTTCTTCCAATTAAAGCCTCATAACTATATGTTGATATTTTGAGCACAAAAGAAAGGTTTTTTAATATCTTGTTTAAGAGGTATTAAGCAGATATATGAATTTAATGAAAGTTTGTTTATCTGGATAGATTAACGGAAGTTGAATGATGAATGCCTTGCTTTATGGAATTTGCAAATTATTTTTCTATTTTAATGCTTTGATTACTAGGTACTAGTAATAAGCTGGTTGGGGGGTGTGATTAGTACTTAAAAGTGCATTTTTATCAAGGTTTTATATCATCATTTTGCACTTGAAATATCAATAACTCCTTAACTAAAGCATGTTTTATAATAACATACCTAATAATATAAGATATCTTTAATTTATGGTAAATGTTCATCTTAAATGCAGGCCTATCACATAAATAAAAGGATTGATTCATGAGTTTAAGTATTGAAATTTAAAGGACAAAGAGAGGGCCAAACTTAGAAAAGAGATGTTGGTGCAGTCCAAACTGGAACACTGTTAGGTAATTGGGTCATATCTCGAGTTCTAGAAGTCCAAATGACCTCAATTTTTTTTTCCTGGAAAGATAAGACAATTTCCTATAACTTTCATATAGGTGGTTCCAGTTCTGATTCTAGTAATGATGTTTTATTCAGACAAAAAGATAAGGATTTTCACAAAGTCAAGAGTTGGCCACCCACTCAACAATTAGTTATCAAATCAATAGTTCCAAATTTTGGCCTATAAAAGGAGGTATTTGTCATGCATTTAGGGGCTTGGTTGTTTAGATCAAGAACTTGCTCTTGCTCCCTCTCTTTATATATTTTTTTATAATTCTTAAGTTTTGCTTTCATTAATATCTTGTTTATACTTTTCATGTCCTTTCCTTTACTTAGTTAACTTGTATCTTATTTATGTTTTTATTTTGTTTATTTATGTTTCTCTTCTTCATTATGTTTAGCTAAGTTTATTATATCAAGGTGAAAAGGTTACACTAATGATATAAGAATAAGTATGGTGTAAACTCAACATGTTACCTTAATGTTTAATATTAACATGTCTATCTTTTTATCTTACTAATTCTTAATACATTGCTTGTTAAATGGTTAATCTAGATTTGTGTTGTATAACACTTGGTACAACAAATGCTTGGTACTCTCATAGCCCAACCGTATGGTATTACCTACACCTGTGCTATGAAAGGAACTTGATTTGTTCTTAACATAAGTTAGCATCATGAATTCCTAATAATATTTAAAAGTTTGGTGTTACATAAATAAGATAACTAATATGATCGTGTTAACAATTTTATAATGAGCTATTAATGACAAATCATTCGATTGGAACCTCTTTTGTGTGTGGTTTCCAGTTGAGTAATAAGAGTTTATACTATACTTGTTAGAAATACCATTAGTGGATCCTCTAACCTTAACATTTATTTTTATTATTGTTTAATCCTGACATTAATCTTCCATCTCAAAGTTCTCATGAACTTCTTTTTCTTCTTCTTTATTATTATTATAATTATTATTATTACTACTAATATTATTACTATTATTATTGTTGTTGTTGTTGTATTATTGTTATTTATAATTTATACAATTAACTTCCCTGTGGTTCGACCCCGGTCTTTGCTGGGTTATTTATTACTTTGACACTCTTGCACTTGGGAGAAGACATCAATCTTTTGGTTGTGTCAGACAGCTGCCTAGAGGGAAGGGAAAAGAGGCTAGAAAACATGAGAGGAAGAAGAAGGAGGAGAACCAGTAGGAGAAGAGAAAGAATACTGTCAAACCTTTTCTAAATTTAAAGTTTTTTTTTTTATAAATGTTATTAATTATTTTATGAATAATTATATTTTTTTTAATAGGTGGATGTTTAAAAATAATATACTTATTAAAACACTTTTAAAAAATATATATAAAAGTATCATATCACTTCTGCACATCAATAAATGTAGTGGCTTGTCCCATCAGCAAATAGTGATCTAGGACCACGTTTTGTTCGTAGACATTTTTGGGAACGCGGTGCAAACCGCGTTCCCAAAAAATTCAATTTTTTTTTTAAAAATTTAATATGTTTTGTATGTTTTGGATCGTTTTGATGTGCCGATATCAAAAATGATTTTTAAAAAATAAAAAAAAATTATTGGCATGTATTTCGGCACGAATAGTTATTTGAAAAACAACTGCTACCATACTACCAAACACACTCGTAGCAAATAAGTTCATGGTTTGTGACTGCATTTCAATTCTTATACCCAAATAAGATGTTGTTAAAAATAGATTGTACTCTAACCTTCTAAAAGGAAAAAAAAACAATCACGCGAGACCATATCATGATTCATCTCAACAAGCAACAGTCTCTGTAGATCTACCTATCACTAAAAACTTTGAGTGTAACTCCTTATAAATGCTATACCTATCTGCATCCTTTCATTCCATGCTCACCACTCATTCCCCAACTCATCAAGTCCTCTCCTGTTCATCAATCTCTTCCGTCTCTCTGCCTGTCAAAACAACCCGGAAGAGAAAAATGGTTTTCGAGTCTCTTGGCCATCTCTTCCTTGTTTCTTTCCCAACCCAAGGCCATGTAAATCATTTACTTAGACTTGGAAAAATTCTTGCCTCCAAAGGCTTCCTTGTCACCTTCTCCACTACAGAAACCACTGGCGAACAGATGAGATATCGAAAAGCTAGTGACATCATAGATAAGCTGACCCCGTTTGGTGATGGCTTTATCCGGTTTGAATTCTTTGCAGATGGATGGGAAGAGGACAAGCCTAGGCGCCGAGACCTTGATCAATGCTTACTTCAACTCGAGCTTGTTGGTAAACAAGTAATTCCTCAAATGATCAAGAAAAATGCAGAGCAAGGGCGGCCTGTTTCTTGCCTCATAAACAACCCTTTCATTCCTTGGGTTACAGATGTGGCCATAAGTCTAGGTCTCCCTTATGCAATGCTTTGGGTTCAATCCTGCGCTTGTTTTGCCTCATATTACCATTTCTATCACGGTACTGTACCTTTCCCTGATGAGGAGCACCCCGAGATAGATGTCCAATTACCAGGTAGAATGATTTATGAAATGGGCGGGGTAGCAGAAAATATAGCCAAAAAGGCTATTTCAATAGCAGCATCCAAAATGTCTATACGAACTCAATTCATTGTTTTGAGATAGGAATACAGAACTAAAAGAAAAAAGCCTTTGTTAGGAAAAAATTTGCAAGTTTCTTTCTTTTTTTCTTTGGACAAACAATATTTCTTTTTTTTTTTTTGCCCCTTTCCATTGAAATAATAGATTAAAAAAAGAATATGATCCAATCTCAGACCCATTTTAATGTAGCAGATAATAGCGGAGCTCGAGAATTGATGTGTATTCGAATCATAGGAACTAGTAATCGCCGAAATGCTCATATCGGCGACGTTATTATTGTTGTGATCAAGGAAGCAGTCCCCAATTCACCTCCAGAAAGATCTGAAGTGATCAGAGTTGTAATTGTGTGTACTTCTAAAGAACTCAAACACGACAACGGTATGATAATACAATATGATGACAACGCTGCAGTTGCAATTGATCAAGAAGGAAATCCAAAGGGAACTTGAATTTTTGGTGCAATCGTTCAGGAATTGAGACAATTAAATTTCACTAAAATAGTTTCATTAACACCTGAAGTCTTATAAAATAAAGCATTATAAGAACTTTATAAGATATAAGATGAGATATAAACCATAATTTATAATATTTGATATTTGAACAAAATCAATTAAATTAAAATTAATTAGTAGTTTCTGTTTCACACATATACCTTTAATAAAAATGAATATTTAATAAAAATTAATAAAAAAATAATTAATTCATAAAAAAAATGAAAACAAAGTATGTTGATTATATCAAAATTACGAGGCAACAAAATTTTTTGTTTATCATGGGTAGGGACACTCTTGCTGACATAATAACCTCTATAAAAAATGTGAACATGAATAGAAAAGGAACTGTTCAAATACCATCTACTAACATCATCGAAAACATTATTAAAATACTTTTACAAAAAGGTTTTATTGAAAATGTGAGGAAACACCAGGAAGGCAAATTTTTTTTTTTTTTTGCTTTAACCCTACGACATAAAAGAAATAGGAAAGGACCATGTCGAACGAGTCTAAATTTAAAACGCATCAGTCGCCCTAGTCTACGAATCTATTCTAACTATCAACAAATTTCGAGAATTTTAGGTGGAACGGGGATTGTAATTCTTTCTACTTCTCGGGGTATAATGACAGACCAAGAGGCTTGACTAGAAAGAATCTGTGGAGAAATTTTGTGTTATATATGGTAATCTTTTCGATATCCAAATTGTATCCGAACTTCCCCTATTTGTGAAAAAAAGAGAGTAAAAAACAGATTTCTAATATCATTCCTCCTACATTAGATTAGCTGATATTTCAAG
Source organism: Populus alba x Populus glandulosa (assembly GCA_033617975.1). NCBI lineage: Eukaryota > Viridiplantae > Streptophyta > Magnoliopsida > Malpighiales > Salicaceae > Populus > Populus alba x Populus glandulosa. Next base: position 7,711,773 of record CM066161.1, read on the forward strand.
AGGCTTTTAGATAGAGAAAAAAAAGGATTCAGAAAGGTTTAATTTCTTAATAACTTTCCAATAATATGTTAGGGATTCGTTTATATTAGATAATGAAGATATGGTTTTAGATTATGCTTTAGAAAAGGCCTGACACGATTTTATACGTATACCATCAAGAGATAGAGTCAAAATAGAAGTAAGTGCTTATGATTCGACCAGAAAACGTCTAATTTATAGACTCCGGTCCCAACAAAAATTTGAATGATTAGGTAATTTTTTCACCTTCAACATTCCTTTTATTTTTTATATTTTTTAGGAATACAATTTACGATTTCAAAATTTAACGAAACTTTTTTTCTTCACAAAAAGTATGTATATTCAAAATTAAGGAATGAAAAATATGAAGATAAAGGCTTCCGCTCATAAAATTTGTGAAAAATATTGACTAATACGTCGACGGGGACGAATTCTAATAATTTGCTCCAACCCGAGACATAAACAAAGACAAGGATACTTTTTCTAAGCAAAGACTCTCTAAAGGATCTGATATACATGAAATGGATATATCCATACACCTCAGACTTCATTTTTGAGATGATAAAATATGGCAAAAGTTTTACCAAGAATTGGTTCCTGTAAGAATGGACGTATTAGTTCACGTAAAAATGCACGTAAAATTTCTAAGGGAGTTATTCATGTTCAAGCAAGTTTCAACAATACTATTGTGACTGTTACAAATGTACGAGGTCGGGTGATCTCTTGGTCCTCTGCATGCGCTTGTGGATTCAGGGGCACAAGAAGAGGGACGACATTTGCTGCTCAAACTGCAGTAGGAAATGCTATTCGGACTTGATTAGTACTTAAAAGTGCATGTTTATCAAGGTTTTATATCATCATTTTGCACTTGAAGTATCAATAACTCCTTAACTAAAGCATGTTTTATAATAACAAGTTTGATACTATAAGATACCTTAATTTATGGTAAATGCTCATCTTATATGCAGGCCTATCACATAAATAAAAGGATTGATTGATGAGTTTAAGTATTGAAAGTGAAAGGACAAAGAGATGGCCAAACTTAGAAAAGAGATGTCAGTGCAGTCCAAACCGGAACATTGCTCGGTAATTGGATAATATCTGGAGCTCTAGATTTCGGATTTAGGTCCACTTTATATGGATGGAAAGGTAAGACAAAGGCCTACAACTTTCATACGGAGCCCAAGATTTGAAAAGGTCGTTTTGAAGTCCAAATTGAAGGAACAACGAAGAAGTCCGAAGCTGTCCTGCAGCCCAAACACTATTTAGTGTTCAGCCCATATCTTGAGTTCTAGAAGTCCAAATGACCTCATCTTTTTTTTGTTGGAAAGCTGAGACAATTTCCTAGAACATTCCTGAGGATTATGGGCAAATTATGATGTTAGCAATGACGTCTTGATCAGACAAGAAGATAAGGATTGTTATCTAGTCAAGATGTGGCCACCCACTCATCAATTAGTCAACAAATCAATAGTTCCAAATTTTGGCCTATAAAAGGAGGCACTTACCATGTATTGAGGCATCTTGGTTTTCAGATCTAGATCATGCTCTTGCTTTCTCTCTTTGTATTGCTTATGTCTTGCTTTCATTAATATCAAGTTTATGCACTTCACTTCCTTTCCTTTACTTAGTTAAGCTCTTTCTCATTTATGTTCTTATCTTGTTCATTTATGTTTCTTTCTTTCATTATGTTCAGCTAAGTTAATTATGTCAAGGTGAAAAGGGTACACTAATGGTGTAAGAATAAGTATAATATAAACTTAACATGGACCTTAACGTTGGATACTAACATGTTTTATATTTGTTATCTTGTTCACTTTTAATACTTTGCTTGTTAAATGGTTAATCTAGATTTATGTTGTATAACACTTGGTACAACAAATACTTGGCACTTTCATAGCCCATACTGTATGGTATAACCGACACCTGAGCTATGAAAGGAACTTGATTTGTTGTTAACATAAGTTATAATCATGAATGCCTGCCAACATTTACAAGTATTAGCTTTATTCGAATAAGATAACTAATGTAATCATGTTAACAATTTATAATCTGAATGGAACCTCCTTTATGTGTGGTTTCCAATTGAGTAATAAGAGTTTATATTATACTTGTTTGAAGTACCATTAGTGGATCCTCTAACCTTGACATTTGTTTTTATCATTGTTTAATCCTTACGTTAATCTTTCATCTCAAAGTTCTCATTAATTTCTTCATCTTCTGCTTTCATTATTATTATTATTATTATTCTTATTATTATTATTATTATTTACATTCTGTTTATATTATATAATATATATATTTGATCTTTTCATAAACTCAGTATATAGGCTGGAAACCTGTGACCCGATCATTAGATCATTCTCAGGTATAACAACGCCACGTACTGAGTATAATAGTTATTATTATTGTTATTATTGTTGTTGTTGTTGTTGTTGTTGTTGTCTTGTTATTTATAATTTATACAATTAACCTCTCTGTGGTTCGACCCCGGTCTTGCCGGGTTATTTATTACTTCGACACTCCTGCACTTGGGAGAAGACATCAAGCTTTTGGTCGTGTCAGGACCGTAGTGGATCAAGGTATGCAACGAGTAGAAGTCATGATAAAGGGTCTTGGTCTAGGAAGAGATGCGGCATTAAGAGTTGTTCATAGAAGTGGTATACTATTAAGTTTTGTTTGGGATGTAACCCTTATGCCACATAATGGCTGCAGGCCTCCTAAAAAAAGATGTGTGTAAGAAAAAACATTGAAGAAATTTCAAGAGAAATAAATAATTCAATGATTTGATAAAAAAAAAAAAAGAGAGAATATTATTATGGTTCGAGAGAAAGTAAGAATACCTACTCGGACACTACAGTGGAAGTGTGTTGAATCAAGAGCTGATAGTAAGCGTCTTTATTATGGACGTTTTATTTTGTCTCCACTTATGAAAGGTCAAGCCGACACAATAGGCATTGCGATGCGAAGAGCTTTTCTTGGAGAAATAGAAGGGACATGTATCACACACGCAAAATCTAAGAAAATACCATATGAATTTTCTACTGTAACAGGTATTCAAGAATCAATACATGAAATTTTAATGAATTTGAAAGAAATTGTATTGAGAAGCAATTTATATGGAACTCATAACACATCTATCTGTGTCAAGGTTCCTGGATGTGTAACTGCTCAAGACATCATCTTACCGCTATCTGTGGAAGTCATTGATAATACACAACATATCGCTAGCTTAAGGGAACCGATTGATTTGCATATTGGATTAGAAATCGAGAGGAATCATGGCTATTGTATGAAACCGCCAAAAAACTTTCAAGACGAAAGTTATTCCATAGATGTTGTATTCATGCATGTTCGAAATGCAAATCATAGTGTTCATTCTTATTGAAATGGGAATGAAAAGCAAGAGATACTTTTTCTCGAAATATGGACAAATGGAAGTTTAACTCCTAAAGAAGCACTTCATGAAGCCTCCCAGAATTTGATTGATTTATTTATTCCCTTTCTACATGCAGAAGAAGAAAACTTCCATTTAGAAAAAAATCAACACAAGATTACTTTACCCCTTTTTGCTTTTCATGATAGATTGGCTAAACTAAGGAAAAATAAAAAAGAAATAGCATTGAAATCTATTTTTATTGACCAACTTGAATTGGCTCCTAAGATTTATAATCGCCTAAAAAGGTCCAATATACATATATTATGGGACTTTTTGAAGAACAGTCAAGAAGACCTTATGAAAATTGAACATTTTCGCATAGAAGATGTAAAACATATATTTGGCATTCTAAAAATAGAAAAGAATTTCACAATTAATTTACCAAATAATAAATTTTAAATGCAATAGATTTATATCTTTTTTTCTAAATCTTTTCAAAATTTAAAGAAGATGAAAGTGTTATCTAGGGAGAATTCACTTTGAATCGACTATTCCCTAGATACACAAGATACACCCATCATGATATTTTATTTTCAAATTGAATCAATTTAAAAAAGACCTAAGGTTAAGGATTTATCAATAGGTAATGTAGCTCCAATACCCAACCAAAGGGCCACTACAGTACCAATCAAAAAACACAGTTGTCTCGACCGGACGACAAAATGGATTTTGAAATCTATTAACATTCTCCAAAAAGGGTACTGTTAATAATCCCGCAAGTACTGAAACCATTAAAAGAACACCCAATAACTTATTGGGTACTGTACGAAGTATTTGAAATACGGGAAAGAAATACCATTCAGGCAATATTTCCAAACGAATTGCAAATAGATGTGCTGGTTCACCAATCATTGATAGTTTTAGAACCGCTAATCCTACATTACATGCAATAGTACCTAGAATTACTACTGAAAAAATATATAAAAGATCATTTGGCCATGCGGGTTCTCCGTAATAATTATGACCCATTCCTTTAGCCAATTTAACTCTTAATAAAGGATCATTCAAGTCAGGTTTTTTTGTTATTGGGATAGGTGAATTCTTAAAAATCCATCCTCCGAGGGAACCAGACATGATAATTTTTCATCATCCGGCTCGAGCAAAAATCAAATGAACCAAATGGATCCATATAAAAAAAATCTATATCTCTATATGTTATAAAATCTAGATCTTATCCATATCTACACATATATGAATGATTTGATACAATAAAAAATTGACTGGATTCTTTTTTTTTTCAAATTTCAAAAGTTGAAATCATTCATCGCAAAGAATTTGGTTCTTACAAATAAATGCTCACTACCCAAGTAGGCCTACAAGGGAGATCATAACCAAGTGCTTGTTGGGACGTCTTAGACCTTTCAATTGGCCTTTATCTCCAAAGAATATCGAGACTTTATACATACAAGGAATTTGCTTGTTACTAATAGAGTTTAGCCTCAGTCATTCTTTAGATCCCTTGTTTCACTCTGATAGTATCATAAATCGGTTCAATGCAGAGGAAATGGATGCATTTCCATACTATTAAGTATTAAGTAAATGAAATAAATAAAACTAAGTATAAATAGGTAAAATAGCTAAAACAAAATATAATATGGATTCTACTACATCACTTATTCTACTGGCTACTGGATTTTATGGAGCCTGCTCATGCACAACATGATTGGGTCTGATCATAGAAAAGATTCTCTTCAAACGAACCGGCCTATCCTATGTATGCGGCTTACACAGTGGTTAGAACAAAGACATATTTGGTTGTATATTTCAATGTGGAAGATTAAAGGCATATATCTGCATGGCCAAAACAATAGTCCAAGTCACACACTCCCATAATCCACACTTTTCTCTTAGGAGAATTCACTTCAACTATTCATGTCAAATAAATAATACAACTTTGTTTTAGTTGAAGGGAAATATCTAAATACATGTCTTATTCTTTTCAATAATCTATATTTGTAGCAATTAAATACTATTCTTACTCCCCCAATCGATTAATGGTTGATTACAAATATCTATGATCTCTATTCTCTATAAATAGAAATCGAAAGGAATAAAGTTATAAAGGACCTGAAATACCTTGCTTACATATCATTGGAAAATGCATTAAGATAAATACGGCAGTGTGTAAACTATAAACACAAGTCAAAGTGGATTGTCCTACACTAGCACTTCCACGTGATAACTCTACCAAAGGAGATCCTATTACTGGAATAGCTTTCGGCACGCCTGTTACAATTTTTACTGCCCAATAACCAATTTGGTCCTAAGGTAAGGAATAACCAGTTACGCCAAAAGGATGCGGTTAATACACCAAGAACAACACCTGTAACCCAAGTCAATTCACGAGGTTTTTTAAAGCCACCCGTGAGATACACATGAAATATGTGCAGGATCATCATTAGGACCATCATACGTGCCGACCATCGATGAACTGATCGGATTAACCAACCAAAGTTAGCTTCAATCATTATATATTGAACATAAGCAAAGGCCTTAGTAACGGTCAAACAATAGTAAAAAGTCATAGCAAATCCAGTAGCTATTTGTACTAAAAAACAAGTAAGCTTAATTCCTCCTAAACAATAAAATATGTTGACATGAGGAGGAACATATTTACTAGTTATATCATCTGCAATCGTCTGAATCTCAAGACGTTCTTCAAACCAATCATATACTTTATTGAGATAGGTAAACTAGGGAAACTCCCCCTCCAAGAACCGTTGACACAACTAAAAGATTGATGCCTTTTCCCAAGTGTAGAAGTGTCGAAGTAATAAATAACTCGGCAAGACTAGGGTCGAACCACAAGGAGATTAACTATATAAAATATAAATAACAACAACAACAACAACAACAACAACAACAACAATAATAATAATAATAATAATAATAATAATAATAATAATAATAATACTAATACTAATTCTAATAAGAGAGAATTTAGAGAGAGATGCTCTCCTTCCTTTGAAGTTTCTCCTCCCGATTTGCTGCTCCTGAGCTCTGTGAGGCTCTTTCCTCATGTCTCCCATAACCAGTCCAACATTGGCATCCCTATTCCAGCAATCAACGAGATCGATTACCCCTCTCCCAACCCTAATAGGTTGTTGGGTTCCCGATTCTGCTAAAAGGTATCTTATTGATGATCCGGTGGCCTCTGAATTTGATGGAGGTTTGATTATTTCCCTCCACTCTCTTTTAGTCACGAATCTTCATCCTGCTGTTCACGATCCAGGTACGCCTTCCGCCTTAGGGCTTCGGATTGAACTGTTCATCAGCACTGTAGCTCTAATTTGTGGACTGCATCCTGGGGTTTTTCTGATGACACAAGGAGATGGGGTAGGGCATCACCTCCCTCTTCTTCTTTGTTCTGCATATCTATGATGATATTCCAGAGGGCTTTCGCCCCTTGACCAACATGAGGCCCTTGGCTAGCCCTCTGTTGGATGATGGTTTGTCTTCATTTTGTTCTGACTCTAGTTCCCCTTCTGTGTATTGGGTTGCTGGAGTATATGATTCCCTGTGGTTGCCATGTCTATGCTTTACTAGCATAACATTCTGTTTTTACAAGTTGGAGTCTACCTTCTGCTCTTTATAACTGCAATGATGTTCTTCTCCGGAGTAAAGGGAAATGCTGAGTCGATCTGCTGTCTTTTGGTGATGTGAGCACTATGTTAGGGTGTTGGTAACCACTGTTTAGGTTCTTCATCCTGTTGCTCTTGCTAATTGATTCTGGTATAGTCTATTTGGCATGACATTATAGACTCTGTTTGAAGACCATCTAGTCGTGCTCTGTTGGTGTACAGCGGTGGGTGTGACTCTGGATGTGAGGAGTCCTGCTGGTTGGGATGCTCTCTGTCCTTGCTTAATACGCTATGCTTCTTGAAGCTGGCTGGTGGACTCTGTCCTTGATATGCTAAAGGCTGCCATATGGATACTGGTCTGCTTTGGCTGGTGTGTTGCTCTTTCTTCTGGCCGTTGCTGACTGGATGGAGCTTGTATATATCTGGTTCCATGTTGATGCTGCATTAGGTAACTTCATTGCAGATGATGAAGTCCTCTCCTTGCTTGTTCTTCTGCTCTATCAACCTCTGTCTTGCGAGGTTTATTAGATTGTTGATGCTTCATGCAGCTGGTGAGCTGATGTGGGAGGGCTCTTGATGTGACTCTCTACTGATTGTTGCTGCGATATGCAGGTTGTGGTTGCTACTCCATCAACTGGAGTAGGATGTTGTTGTTGTATGCAGCTTGGTATGCTGTATATACAGCTTGGTTGCAGCTGCTGTTAGCTGCTATATGTCGCTAGTTACTCTTGTGACTGGCTTGACACGTCCTTGGATCACTTTTTGGTGTTGTTGCTGCTTTATGCATGATGTTTTGTTCCTGGCTTTCTCGCTAGGGATTTGGTGCTGCTTGTTATCTCTCCTTCGGTTAGTTGGTTTGGCCGGGGGTGTTTGGCTTTTTGGAAGGCTTCCCTGCATGAAGGTCGTTCATGCTATATACCTGCGTTCGTAGGATCAAAGGAGTTTGTTCCCTTTTCTGTTTTTCGGCTTGTATTATGCTGACTTTCCGTTTCTGTTTCTTACGGGAAATTTATTCCCTATCTGAACTTATGTATATATTATGAACTCTGCTGGTTTCCAGCTTGTATTGCAAGCTTGCCTTGCTCTTTTTGATCTAATATACTTCTTACATTTTATCACAAAAAAAAAAAATAGTAATAATAGTAGTAGTAGTAGTAATCATATTAATAATAGTAATAGTAATAATAAAGATGACTTTGAGATGTAAAATTAATGTGAGGATTAAACAATAATAAAAAAAAATGTCAAGGTTAGAGGATCCACTAATGGTACTTCGAACAAGTATAGTATAAACTTTTATTACTCAACTAGAAACCACACACAAAGGAGGTTCCAATGAGATTATAATTGTTAACATGACTATATTAATTATCTTATTCGAGTAATGCCAATACTTGTAAATATTATCAGGTATTCATGGTGATAAGTTATGTTAACAACAAATCAAGTTCCTTTCATACCACAGGTGTAGGTAATACCATACGGTTGGGCTATGAAAGTGCCAAGCATTTGTTGTACCAAGGGTTGTTCAACACAAATTTAGATTAACTATTTAACAAGTAAGGTATTAAGAGTGAGCAAGATAATAAATATAAAACATGTTAGTATCAAGCATTAAAGTCCATGTTAAGTTTATACTATGCTTATTCTTACACCATTAGTGTAACCTTTTCACCTTGACATAATAGATTTAGCTAAACATAATGAAAGAAAGAAACAAACATAAACAAGATAAGAACATAATAAATAAAGGAAAGCAAATAAAAAGCATAAACAAGAGATTAATATAACATAAAATAAAACTTAAACATTACAAAATACAAAGAAAGAGAGCAAGAGCATGATCTTGATCTGAACACTAAGATGCCTAAATGCATGACAATGCCTCCTTTTATAGGCCAAAATTTGGAACTATTGATTTGATGAATAATTGTTCAGTCAGTGGCCACATCTTGACTTGGTGAAAATCCTTATCTTCTTGTTTGAATAAAACATCATTGCTAACATCAGAACTGGAACCACCTGTACTCATGAAAGTTCTAGGAAATTCTCTTAGCTTTCCAGAAAAAAACATTGAGGTCATTTGGATTTCTAGAACTTGAGATATGGGTTAAACACTGAACAGTGTACGGGCTGCTGGACAGATTCGGACTTCTCTATTGTTGCTATAATTTGGAATTGAAAACGGCCTTTTTAAATCTTGGACTCCACATGAAAGTTGTAGGCCTATGTCTTACCTAATCTATGTAAAACATTTATGTCATTTGGACAACTAGAACTCGAGATATGACCCAATTATCGAACACTGTTCCAGTTTGGACTGCACCAACATCTCTTTTCTAAGCTTCATCCTCTTTTTATCTTCACAATTTCAATAGTTGAATTCCTCAATCAATCCTTTGATTTATATTATAGGCCTACATTTAAGATGAACATTTACCATATATTAAGACATTTTATAGTATCACACTTGTTATTATAAAACATGCTTTAGTTAAGGAGTTATTGATACTTCAAGTGCAAATTGATGATATAAAACCTTGATAAACATGCACTTTTAAGTACTAATCATACCCTCAACTAGCTTATTACTAGTCCCTAGTATTCAAAGCATTAAAATAGAGAAACAATTTACAACTTCCACAAAGCAAGGCATTCATCATTCAACTTCCATTAATCTATCCAGATAAACAAACTCTCATTAAATTTATATTCCTGCTTCATAGTTCTTAAACAAGATATTAATAAACCTTCTTTTTATGTGCTCAATGTATGAAAACATAGATGATGGGGCTTTTGTTGGAAGAAAACAATATTATGTTCCAATGTTTAAGGTTAACTTCCTTAGGTTGGTATTATTATTATTTTTTCTTTTTTCTTTATTTATTTATTTATTTATATACATATACAACTTAAAACACAATGTATCTTTAACCCATGTAACGAGTTTTAGGCTAATGACTCCCAGACCAGTTGGTCTTAGGGCATTAGGTGTTGAGACACCCCTACGAGCTTAGCAACTCGGGTTTTAGATACTGATACCTAGATAGTGCAATGTTTGATTCCCTTAAGCTTTTCTCCTTAACCCATGCAAGAAGCTTTGGGCCAATAGCTCCCAATTCCATTGACTTTAAGGTATTAGGTGTTAAAACACCCCTTCAGGCTTAATTGCCTACGTTAGGGAGGTTACGAAACCAAACTTATCTACATTTTTATTATCATCAATATTATCATTTTTTTTTTTTGCAAATTATATACTATCATTTTCCCTTATTTGTTACCTTTAACAAAAGAACATAATTAATGTAATAATCCAATGTGCAACCCATAATAATATGTTAAAGTGTGTGTGTGAAAATGAAAGTTTAAGAATACTTGTTAAATGAGTATATGAGCAGAATCAAGTGATAACAATGCGAGAGTTTGTAAACCTGAATATTTCAAGAAGTATTATGATAGACCTTGGTAATGATACTTACTAAGATGTATCTCAAGAGTCAATAAAATTTCCTCCTTACTCTGCCATCCTAATAAGGATACTTACTAAGATGCGTCTCAAGAGTTATTAAAACTGACTCCTTACTCTGCCATCCTAATAACAGTTTGGTCAAATGGTTTTAATAATAGCAAAAACAGTTAGTAAGTTAGTTTTTTTTTTAACTACTATCCTCTCCCCCGAATCAAAATGAGACATTGTCCTCAATGTCCTAAGGTAGAAAGATAGAGTATAGAAGACATCATCTGAAACACCAAAAAATGACAAACCTGAAACACACTTAAACAAATATAAGAAGTAACAAAACAAAATAATATGCTATTAATAAAACCAAAAGACACAAGGTTTCACAAATGAAGGCTCAAATCTAATCTAAGCTTTTTACGGCTTTTCTTAGTTGACCAATTTAGGTGACTCATGCAGGGATCAATGACAGAGATGAAAGATTGTAGTTGGTCAATCAATTGTTCAGCAGTAGCAGCAGAGATTATGATTTGTCGTGTCGAAGATGTTAGAAATTCATGTTCCATAGCTTGATCAAGGAAAGACAACAACTTATCATAAAAACCATTAACATTTAACAAACCTATAGGTTTATGGTGAATGTGCAGTTGGGCCCAAGAAGAAATATGAAAGATCTCTTCCAATGTGCCCAGACCACATGGTAAGGCAATGAAGGCATCAGCATGGTTAAACATGGTATTCAGTCGGTCAGACATTGTGGGGACTTGTACTTCCTCTCCAATTGTTTTTCCAATGATGTCCCCATTTGCTAAAGCTTTGGGGACAACCCCAAAACTTGACTGCCTCCTAAAAATGCAGCTATTGACACACCCTCCATTAACCCAAGGCTGCCCCCCATACACTAAATGAATCTTTCTCTCAGCTAGTACCCGACCAAGATGATTTGCTGATTCTAAAAACTCTTTTTCTTTCCCAGGACTGGATCCACCGAAAACACAAATATTTCTTATGTGATGACTTGAGGAACTTGCCATTTCTATACACTTCTATATTTGATGAATGCATGGGTTGAGTAGAAATGAAGGGAAGGAAGAGAAGAATTTATAGATGAGAAATTGAAAATGCAATCATACCACCTATATGTAGGCCAACTGTAGTCTCACTCTCTCTCTCTCTCTCTTTATTTATTTATTTTGAAAAAGCATGTGTATGTACAGGTAGTTGTGATTGTGGCTCACATCTTCCCTTGGTTTTACATCCAAGAACGGCTTAAACGCTCTATATGGGTCGGGGATAGGCTTCCCATTTGGTTTTCTTAAAAACTGGCAAACAGGGTATTTTTTAGTCAGATTCCTAAGACTAAGTCGAGCATGTTCTTTATGGAATTGTGGCCATAAATCATGAATTGCACAATGCACATCTCCACTAGGATGCGTCTCAAGGGTCAACAGAAGATTATCTAAAGACCCCTTACTCAGGCCATCCTTAATGAATTGTATTTTATCTTCACGATTTAAAGATATCATTCCTAAAGAACGACATGTCGCATTACAAGTCCATCTGTCACATCTATGACAGACTTTCAGTCGTTTTGCATGACGTTTCTTCGCAAAAGTGCTTTTACTTGTTCCAAGCATGTGTGAAATGAAAGAATTGGAGGACTCACCTGATAATCGGACCTTTGCTTCAATTAGCTAGCAAATATCTTCAGGAATTCCATGATTCATTAACAACCTCAATCTTGCACACCTAGCACAGTAAATTTTTGTAATCGCATTTGGAGGCAAAGGGGGAAAATACCTTTTCAATTTTACAAGAGTGGTGTCCATTTTTAAAAGAGAATTGGAGAAGAGATTCAAAGAAGGGAGAAAGAGCAAAGAATTGTACAAATATATACAGATATCAGTTATTATGGGAAACTGAAAGAACCGACTTAAATCATGGAGTACCGTTATTCGCCATTTGACCGGGGTGAGAGAGAGACTAACAAAACAAAAGTTACACCAAAAACAAAACACAAAACAATGTGAGAAAAATAATCAATCTTTATATACAGGATCACTCAATTCAATAGAGTCATTTTCAATTGAAAAATTGTCAAAATAAACTTTCAAACGAAGCCCATTTACCTTGAAAACATTGCCATTCTTTGGATTCTCGATATCACAAGCCCTATATGGGTACACATGTTTCACAATAAAAGGACCGCTCCATCTTGATCTTAGTTTTTCAGGAAATAAATGGAGTCGAGAATTATAAAGCAAGACTTTTTGACCAACATTGAATGTTTTTCTCTGTATTTTCATGTCATGAAAGTCTTTGATTCTTGGTTTATGAATTCTTCAATTGTCATATGCATCATTTCTTATTTCCTCAAACTTATTTATTTGCAATTTCTGCAGCTGACTAGCATCATCAAGGTTTGAATTAAAAGCTTTAATAGCCCAATAAGTTTTATGTTCAATTTCCACAGGCAAGTGACAAGGTTTTCCATAGACTATTCTATAAGGTGACATACCTAATGATGTTTTATAAGCAGTTCGATAAGCCTAAAGTGAATCATTAAGTCTTAAAGACCAGTCTTTCCTATTAGGGTTCACTGTTTTCTCCAAGATTTGTTTGATCTCCCTATTAGCAAGCTCTACTTATCCACTTGTCTAAGGGTGATAAGGGGTGGTAACTTTGTGTGTGATTCCATATTTCTTCATTAAAGAATCAAATGGCTTGTTGCAGAAATGTATTCCACCATCACTTATCATGGCTCGAGGGATTCCAAATCGACTCAAAATCTTATCTTTCAAAAACTTTATCACTGTTTTGTGATCATTGTTTCGACTTGGAATTGCCTCTATCCATTTTGAAACATAATCTACCGTGACTAATAAGTAAACGAAACCAAATGATGGAGGAAATTGACCCATGAAATCTATACCCCAACAGTCAAAGATCTCAATGACAAGAATAGGATTTAAAGGCATCATGTGATGTTTTGAAATAGGTCCCAATTTTTGACAATTTTCACAAGTCTTGCAGAATGCATGTGAGTCCTTGAACATGGTGGGCCAGTAAAATCTACTTTGTAAGATTTTTGCAGTTATCTTTTTCGACGAGAAATGACCCCCACATACCTCAGAATGACAAAATTTAATGACGCTACTTACCTCATTGTCAGGAATGCATCTTTGAAATATTTGATGAGGACAATATTTAAATAAATATTGGTCATCCCAATAAAAGTTCTTCACTTCGTTCAAGAACGTTCTTTTGTCTTGGGTAATCCAATGAGCTGGCAATTGTCCTGAAATAAGAAAATTAACAATATTAGCAAACCAAGGCATTGTAGAAATGGAAAGTAAAGATTCATCGAAAAAGTAGTCATCGATTGTTGTCAAATTCTTGAAGTAAAAAAATCCACCGCACCAATCTAGCCTTAGAATCTGTTTGAGAAAGAAGATATTTCAATGCTGCATGATCACTAAAAACAACAACAGGTGAGCCAATAAGATAAGACCTGAATTTATCACATGCAAATACTACCGCAAGTAATTTTTTTTTAGTGGTGGTGTAATTCATTTGAGGACTATTTAAAGTTTTACTTGCATAGTAAATCACATAGGGTTTTTTATCTTTTCTTTGTCCCAAGACATCACCCACGGCATAATCACTAACGTCACACATTATTTCAAAAGGTAATGACCAATCAGGAGGTTGAATGACAGGAGCAGAAGTAAACAATTTTTTTAGTTTAACAAAGGCTTTTTCACAATGTTCAGTCCATTCAAAAATATTATCCTTTGTTAGAAGGTTACTCAAGGGTTTAGATATTACACTAAAGTCTTTGATGAACCTTCTGTAAAAACCAGCATGTCCTAAGAATGATCTAACATCTTTAACAGATTTTGGTGTTGGTAAGCTGGCAATTAACTCGATTTTAGATTTGTCAACCTCAATTCCTTTCGATGAAACAATGTGACCAAGTACAATGCCATTTGTTACCATAAAGTGACATTTTTCCCAATTCAATACAAGATTCTTCTCTTCACACCTGCTCAGAACCTTTTCCAAGTTAGTCAAACAATCATCAAATGAATCACCAAAAACAGAAAAATCATCCATAAAAATCTTAAGAAACGTGGCTGGTGCATTAGATAATCCAAAAGGCATCCTTCAATATGTAAAAGTACCAAATGGACATGTGAAAGTAGTCCTCTCTTGATCTTCCAATGCAATTTCAATTTGATTGTAACTTGAATAGCCATCTAGGAAACAATAAAATTAATGACTTGCGACTCTTTCGAGGATTTGATCCATGAAAGGTAAAGGGAAATGATCTTTTCTAGTCATTGAATTAAGTTTCCTATAGTCAATGCACATGCGCCAACCAGTACTAGTCCTAATTAGAATTAACTCATTTTTCTCATTTGTTATCACAGTGACTCCAGACTTTTTGGGTATAACTTGGGTAGGACTTGCCCATTTTCTATCAGAAATAGGATAAATGATTCTATTATCTAGAAGCTTAATGACTTTATTTTTCACTACTTCTTTCATATTAGGATTAAGCCTTCGTTGCATTTCTCTAGAGGGTTTAGCATTTTCCTCCAAATAAATCTTGTGTGTGCAAATCAAAGGGCTAATTCCTTTTATGTCAGCTATGGTCCATCCTATTGCATTTTTGTGCATTTTTAGAGTCTCTAATAACTTACCTTCTTGATGTGCATTAAGTTTGGAAGAGATTATTACCGTAAAAGTTTCATTTTCTCCCAAAAGAGAGTATTTGAGATTAATTGGTAACGACTTCAATTCAGGTTTTGGTGGTTGAACACTTGAAGGTATGGACTCAATTGACCGTGGTGGCAATTCTTCAATTTGTGGTCTCCAATTACATGCCTTTGATTCTTCCTGAAAATAGACAATTTGCAAATCATTAGATTCATCAATCTCAGTTTCACTAGAAGTGGTTTGAAATTGATCATGAACTAATTTTTCAATAAAGTCCACTTCCTGTAAAGCATTATCATCTCCAGGTTGCTTGTAAATGTTGAAATTATTTATCTCCAATGTCATGTTTCCAAAGGATAGCTTCATCAGTCCATTCCTAAAATTAATCAATCCATTAGAAGTGGCAAGAAATGGACGTCCTAATATGACAGGAATTGAATTACATGCTTCAACAGGTTGAGTATCCAAGACAACAAAATCTACAAGGTAAATTAATTTATCAACTTGTACTAACACATCCTCAACTATTCCTCTAGGCACTTTTATAGATCTATCAGCAAGTAAAAAAGTTACAGAAGTTGGTTTTAACTCACCTAGATTGAGACTTTGAAAGACTGAATATGGAATGATTTTCACACTAGCTCCAAGATCAAGTAAGGCTCTTTTAATTTTATGTTCTCTAATAAAGCAAGAAATTGTAGGACAACCTGGGTCTTTATATTCCAAAGCATTATTGTTCTGAAGTATGGCACTTACTTGTTCGGCTAAAAAGGCTTTCTTTTTCACATTGAGTTTTCTCTTCACAGTGCACAGATCTTTCAAAAATTTAGCATAGGAAGGAACCTGTTTAATAGCATCCAACAAAGGTATATTGATCCTTACCTGTTTGAAAGTTTCAAAGATTTCAGAGTTGTGATTGACTTTCCTTTGTTTGGTCATGACATGAGGAAATGGAAGTGCTGGCGGGGAATTAGCCTTTTCTTTGTAATGTTTAGTTTCAACCTCTTCCTTACCCTAAGAGATAGACTATTCATCTTTCTCACAAGGTTCAAGAGTGGGTTTTTCAATAACCTTACCACTACGAAGAGTGATGACTGATTTGACTTGATCCATGTGTTGGCTTCCATAACTACTTGCATTTGCATTGTATTGTCCCTTTGGATTTTGCTGTGGTTGAGATGGAAACTTACCTTTCTCTTGGAAACTGAGAGTAGATGTTAATTTTGCAAGAGCATCTTTAAAATCCATCATGCTTTGAGCAAGTTGAGTGTTGATTGTCTCCTGCTTTTCAATGAATGCATGCAATGTTTCCTCAAAATTTCTTCTAGGAGGTGGAGCATAGCATATCCATGAGAATTTTGGAAATTATGGTGTGCTTGAAATGGTGGCTGTGAAGTTTGTGCATTGTTGCTATCACTCTTCCAATTGAAATTTGGGTGATTTCTCCAACCAGGGTTATACGTTTGTGAGTATGGGTTATGGTTGGGCCTTTGGAAACTGTTTAAAGCATGGGCTTGTTCATGGAGGCATTCCCTAAAAGAAGACAAAGTTGGACAATCATTTGTTGAGTGTTCCTTGGTTTAACAGATTTGACATACAATGTCTTGAACAAATTTTAATTTACCACTCCTTTTCAATTCAAGTGCTTCAACTTTTCTAGCTAAAGATGCAAAATTGGCTTGGAGGTCATGATCTTCCCTAAGGTTGTGCATACCTCCACTAGATGTATGAGGTTGAGTTTTACTTGGTGCCTCATAAGTACCTGTGGTGTCCCAATTTTGAGCATTTTCGGCTAGCAAGTCTAGGTACTCCATTGCTTCATTAGGGTCTTTATCTTCGAAAGTTTCATTGCACATCAATTCAACCATTTGCCTATCTTTAGGTGTTAAACCTTCATAAAAATATGAAACCAATCTCCATGTTTCAAAACCATGATGAGGGCAAGTATTAAGCAAGTCTCGATACCTATCCCAACATTGGTAAAATGTTTCTCCTTGCTTTTGAGTGAAAGTGATGATTTGTCTTTTGAAAGACTTTGTTCTATGAGACGAAAAAAACTTCTTTAAAAATTGTTGTTGCATTTCATCCCAAGCACGAATCGATCCTAGTCTCAAATTTTGTAGCCATATTTTAGCTTTATCTTTTAATGAAAAAGGAAAAAGCTTTAATATATTGGTGTTCATGCTACAATTTAAGTCATTATAGGTATTACAGACCTCCTCAAATTCCCTTAAATGCAAGTATGGATTTTCTAGGTCTAAGCCATGAAAAGAAGGTAAAAGTTGAATAATGTCTGGCTTGAAATTAAAATGAGATGCATCAGGAGGGAAAACTATGCATGAGGGTGCACTTGTTCTTGTGGGATTCATGTGATCTCTAAGTGTTCTCATATGGTTATTCTCATTATTCTATTTATTAAGCGATTGATTATCTTCTTCGGCCATATTTTTTGAAAATGATGAGGATACCCTACAAAGTGGACCACTTAATGTACGTGACCAAACTCTCATGCACGTGTAAGAAGAGAATAAAAGGAAGAAAAGAAAAGAGAAGAAAAAAAAAGAAACAAAACAAAACAAAGGAAACAAAAGTTAGATAAAATGAAAAGTGAAAGGAGAAAATAAAATAAATATTATAATTTATACAAGAATTTACCTCCCCGGCAACGGCGCCAAAAACTTGACACGACCAAAAGCTTGATGTCTTCTCCTATGTGCAGGAGTGTCGAAGTAATAAATAACCTGGCAAGACTAGGGTCAAACCACATAGAGGTTTATTGTATAAATTATAAATAACAACAACAACAACAATAACAATAACAACAATAATAACAATAATAGTAATAGTAATAATAATATTAATAATACTCAGTACGTGGCGTTGTTATACCTGAGAATGATCTAAAAGATCGAGTCACAGGTTTCCAGCCTATATACTGAGTTTATGAAAAGATCAAAGAGATATATTATATAATATAAACAGATTTCTGATGCGAATGAACAAGGCAAGACCAACAATGTTAGGATCCTTTATCAAACACATAGCATACTTAACGTACATAAAATATGACAAGAATGTAAATAATAATAATAGCAGTAATAAGAAAAAGAAGAGGAAGAAATTAATGAGAACTTTGAGATGGAAGATTATTGTAAGGATAAACAATGATAAAAACAAATGTCAAGGTTAGAGGATCCATTAATGGTACTTCAAATAAGTATAGTATAAACTTTTATTATTCAACTGGAAACCACACACAAAGGAGGTTTCAATCAGATTATAATTGTTAACATGATTACATTAATTATCTTATTCGAGTAATGCCAATACTTGTAAATATTATCAGGTATTAATGGTGATAACTTATGCTAACAACAAATCAAGTTCCTTTCATAGCACAAGTGTAGGTTATACCACACAGTTGGGCTATGAAAGTGCCAAGCATTTGTTGTACCAAGGGTTGTTCAACACAAATTTAGATTAACCATTTAACAAGAAAGGTATTAAGAGTAAGCAAGATAATAAATATAAAACATGTTAGTATCAAGCATTAAAGTCCATGTTGAGTTTATACTATACTTATTCTTACACCATTAGTGTAACCTTTTCACCTTGACATAATAGATTTAGCTAAACATAATGAAAGAAAGAAACATACATAAACAAGATAAGAACATAATTATACAAATAAAGGAGAGGAAATGAAGAGCATAAACAAGAGATTAATATAACATCAAATAAAACTTAAACATTACAAAATACAAAGAAAGAGAGCAAGAGCATGATCTTGATCTGAACACCAAGATGCCTAAATGCATGGCAAATGCCTCCTTTTATAGGCCAAAATTTGGAACTATTGATTTGATGAATAATTGTTGAGTGGGTGGCCAAATCTTGACTTGGTGAAAATCCTTAACTTCTTGTCTAAATAAAATGTCATTGCTAAAATTAGAATTGAAACCATATGAAATCATGAAAGTTATAGGAATTCTTTTAGCTTTCTAGGAAAAAAAAGTTGAGTTATTTGCACTTCTAGAACTCAAGATATGTGCTGAACACTGAACAATGTCTGGGTTGCAGGACATATTCAGACTTCTCCGTTGTTGCTATAATTTGGACTTAAAAACGGCCTTTTTAGATCTTGGTGTCCACATGAAAGTTGTAGGCTTGTGTCTTACTGAATCTGTGTAAAACTTTGAGATCATTTGGACATCTATAACTCGAGATATGACCCAATTACCGAACAATGTTCCAGTTTGGACTGCATCGACATCTCTTTTCTAAGCTTCACCCTTCTTTATCTTCAAAATTTTAGTAGTTGAATTCGTCAATCAATCCTTTGATTTATGTGACAGGCCTGCATTTAAGATGAACATTTACCATATATTAAGGTATTTTATAGTATCACACTTGTTATTATAAAACATGCTTTAGTTAAGGAGTTGTTGATACTTCAAGTGCAAAATGATGATATAAAACCTTGATCAACATGCACTTTTAAGTACTAATCAGTAAGCAAGTTTTTAAGTTTAACAAAGGCTTCTTCACAATGTTCAATCCATTCAAAAATATTATCCTTTGTTAGAAGGTTACTCAAGGGCTTAGATATTACACTAAAATCTTTGATAAACCTTCTCTAAAAACCAACATGTCCTAAAAATGATCTAACATCTTTAATAGATTTTGGTGTTGGTAAGGTGGCAATTAACTCGAATTTAGATTTTGTCAACCTCAATTCCTTTCAATGAAACAATGTGACCAAGTATAATGCCGTTTGTTACCATAAAGTGACATTTTCCCCAATTCAATACAAGATTCTTCTCTTCACACCTGCTCAAAACCTTTTCTAAGTTAGTCAACAATCATCAAATGAATCACCAAAAACAGAAAAATCATTCATAAAAATGTCAAGAAAACGTTCAACCATATCACTGAATATGCTAAGCATGCATTTTTGAACCATGGCCGGTGCATTACATAATCCAAAAGGCATCCTTCGATATGCAAAAGTACCAATAGGACATGTGAAAGTAGTCGTCTCTTGATCTTCCAATGCAATTTCAATTTGATTGTAACCTGAATAGCCATCTAGGAAACAATAAAATTAATGACTTGCAACTCTTTCTAGGATTTGATCCATGAAAGGTAATGGGAAATGATATTTTCTAGTTATTGAATTAAGTTTCCTATAGTCAATGCACATGCGCCAACGAGTACTAGTCCTAATTGGAATTAACTCATTTTTCTCATTTGTTATCACAGTGACTCCAGACTTTTTGGGTACAACTTGGGTAGGACTTACCCATTTTCTATCAGAAATAGGATAAATGATTCCATTATCTAGAAGCTTAATGACTTTATTTTTCACTACTTCTTTCATATTAGGATTAAGCCTTCGTTGCATTTCTCTAGAGGGTTTAGCATTTTCCTCCAAATAAATCTTGTGTGTGCAAATCAAAGGGCTAATTCCTTTTATGTCAGCTATGGTCCATCCTATTGCATTTTTGTGCATTTTCAGAGTCTCTAATAACTTACCATCTTGATGTGCATTAAGTTTGGAAGAGATTATTACCGGAAAAGTTTCATTTTCTCCCAAAAGTGAGTATTTGAGATTAAATGGTAACGACTTCAATTCAGGTTTTGGTGGTTGAACATTGAAGGTATGGACTCAATTGACCGTGGTGGCAATTCTTCAATTTGTGGTCTCCAATTACATGCCTTTGATTCTTCCTGAAAATAGACAATTTGCAAATCATTAGATTCATCAATCTCAGTTTCACTAGAAGTGGTTTGAAATTGATCATGAACTAATTTTTCAATAAAGTCCACTTCCTGTAAATCATTATCATGTCCAGGTTGCTTGTAAATGTTGAAATTATTTATCTCCAATGTCATGTTTCCAAGTGATAGCTTCATCAGTCCATTCCTACAATTAATCAATGCATTAGAAGTAGCAAGAAATGGACATCCTAATATGACAGGAATTGAATTACATGCTTCAAAAAGTTGTGTATCCAAGACAACAAAATCTACAGGGTAAATGAATTTATCAACTTGTACTAACACATCCTCAACAAGACTGAATATGGAATGATTTTCACACTAGCTCCAAGATCAAGTAAGGCTCTTTCAATTTTATATTCTCCAATAAAGCAAGAAATTGTAGGACAACCAGGGTCTTTATATTTCAAAGCATTATTGTGCTGAACAATAGCACTTGTTGGGCTAAAAATGCTTTCTTTTTCACAATCAATTTTCTCTTCACAGTGCACAGATGTTTCAAAAATTTAGCATAGGAAGGAACTTGTTTAATAGCATCCAACAAAGGTATATTGATCCTTACCTGTTTGAAAGTTTCAAAGATTTCAGAGTTGTGGTTGACTTTCCTTTGTCTGGTCATGGCATGAGGAAATGGGAGTGCTGGCGGGGAATCAACCTTTTCCTTGCAATGTTTAGATTCAACCCCTTCCTTACCCTCAGAGATAGACTCATTATCTTTCTCACAAGGTTCAAGAGTGGGTTTTTTAATAACCTTACCACTACGAAGAGTGATGACTGATTTGACTTGATCCATGTGTTGGCTTCCAGAACTAATTGCATTTGCATTGTATTGCCCTTTTGGATTTTGCTGTGGTTGAGATGGAAACTTACCTTTCTCTTGGAAACTGAGGGCAGATGTTAACTTTGCAAGAGTATCTTTAAAATCTTTCATGCCTTAAGCAAGTTGAGTGTTGATTGCCTCTTGCTTTTCAATGAATGCATGCAATGTTTCCTCAAGATTTCTTCTAGGAGGTGGAGGATAAGGAGGTGCATATCCATGAGAATTTTGGAAATTATGGTGTGCTTGAAACGGTGGTTGTGAAGTTTATGTATTGTTGATATCACTCTTCCAACTGAAATTTGGGTGATTTCTCCAACCAGGGTTATACGTTTGTGAGTATGGGTTATGATTAGGTCTTTGGAAACTGTTTAAAGCATGGGCTTGTTCATGGAGGCATTCCCTAAAAGAAGGCAAAGTTGGACAATCATTTGTTGAGTGTTCATTGGTTTCGCAGATTTGACATATAATGTCTTGAACAGATTTTAATTGACCAGTCTTTTTCAATTCAGGTGCTTCGACTTTTCTTGCTAAAGATGCAAACTTGGCTTGGAGGTCATGATCTTCCCTAAGGTTGTGCATACCTCCACTAGATGTATGAGGTTAAGTTTTACTTGGTGCCTTATAAGTACCTGTGGTGTCCTAATTTTGAGCATTTTCGACTAGCAAGTCTTGGTACTTCATTACTTGATTAGGGTCTTTATCTTTAAAAGTTTCATTGAACATCAATTCAACCATTTGCCTATCTCTAGGTGTTAACCCTTTATAAAAATGTGAAACCAATCTCCATGTTTCAAAACCATGATGAGGGCAAGTATTAAGCAAGTCTCAATACCTATCCCAACATTGGTAAAATGTTTCTCCTGGTTTTGAGTGAGAGTGATGATTTTGTATTTTAAAAGAGTTTGTTCTGTGAGACGGGAAAAACTTCTTTAAAAATTGTTGTTGCATTTCATCCCAAGCACGAATAGATCCTGGTCTCAAATTTTATAGCCATGTTTTAGCTTGATCTTTTAATGAAAAAGGAAAAAGCTTTAATCTAATGGTGTTCATGCTACAATTTGAGTCATTATAGGTGTTGCAGGCCTCCTCGAATTCCCTTAAATGCAAGTATGGATTTTCTAGGTCTAAGCCATGAAAAGAAGGTAAAAGTTGAATAATGCCTGGCTTAAAATTAAAATGAGATGTATCAGGAGGGAAAACTATGCATGAGGGTGCACTTGTTCTTGTGGGATTCATGTGGTCTCTAAGTGTTCTCATACGGTTATTCTCATTATTCTCATTATAAAGCGATTGATTATCTTCTTCAACCATATTTTTTGAAAATGATGAGGATACCCTACAAAGTCTACCACTTAATGTACGTGATCAAACTCCCATGCACGTGTAAGAGGAGAATAAAGGAAGAAAAGAAAATAGAAGAAAAAGAAACAAAACAAAACAAAAGAAATAAAAGTTAGATAAAATGAAAAGTGAAAACAAAAAATAAAATAAATATTATAATTTATACAAGAATTTACCTCCCCGGCAACGGCGCCAAAAACTTGACACCACCAAAAGATTGATGTCTTCTCCCAAGTGCAGGAGTGTCAAAGTAGTAAATAACCCGACAAAACTGGGGTCGAACCACAGGGAGGTTGTAAACACCCAAAAGAAAATATATATATATATATAGAAAGAAAGAGAGAGAGAGAGAGAGAGAAATGACGACGCAGTTTCTGCTGCCGATTTCTTGATGGGCAGCGACGTAGTCTGCTGCCGATGCAGAAATCGGCAGCGACGCAGTTTTCGCTGCCAAGGCACAAATCGGCAGCAATGCAGTTTCCGCTGCCGATTTTCTTGATCGAGAACGACGCAGAGAGATGAGAGGAAAGGGTAAAACCGGTTTTAGATAGACCAAAACAAGGATAAGAACACATCTAAACCAACTTCCAAACAACCCACTTCATTTGATGGGGAGTATAAATACAAGGAGGAGAGAGAGGATGATTCATCCTCTTCCTAAAACAGCAGCTACATGTCGTTCTTCCCTTCCTCTTTCACAACAGAAACCTAAATCAAATCAGTAGAGAGTGCTTTGTGAATGTGTGAGGGAAAGATGAGACCTTGAGAGAAGATTGGACAGCTGCCTAGAGGAAAGGAAAAAGAGGGCTGGAAAACGTGAGAGGAAGAAGGAGGAGAACCAGCAGGAGAAGAGAAAGAATAGTGTCAAACCTTTCTCAAACTTAGTTAAATTCAAAATGTAAACACCCAAAGGGATATATATATATATATATATATATATATATATATATTTAGAGAGAGATAGAGAGAGAGAGAGAGATGATGATGAATGCAGTTTTCGCTGCCGATGCAGAAATCGGCAGCCATGCAGTTTTCGCTGCCGATTCTGGACTCGGCAGCGACGCGGCCTTCACTACCGATACAGAGATCGGCAGCGACACAGTTTTTGCTACCCATTTCTTGATCGGCAGCGACGCAGTTTCTGCTGCCGAGTTCTGGATCGACAGCGACGCAGTTTTCGCTGCCAATTTCTCAATCAACAGTGACGCAGAGCTGGGAGGGAGGGGTAAAACTAGTTTTAGATAAACCAAACAAGGATAAGAACACACCTAAACCAACCCATTTCATTTGATGGGTAGTATAAATACAAAGAGGGGAGAGAGAATGATCCATCTTCTTCCCAAACCAGCAACTGCATGTTGTTCTTCCCTTCCCCTTTCACAACAGAAACGTGAATCAAACCAGTAGAGATTGCCTTGTGAACTTGTGAGGGAGAGATGAGACCTTGAGAGAGGAGTGGGCAGCTGCATAGAGGAGAGGAAAAAGAGAGCTGGAAAATGTGAGAGGAAGAAGAAGGAGGAGAACCAGCAGCTGAAGAGAAAAGAATTGATCTAAGACCCTAAGTCAAACTTAGTTAAATTCAGAAGGTATGGGTCATGAAACTCCCTTCCTCTCCCCCTTAAGATCAAAAACGAAAATGAAGAAGAAAAACCCTAAGAAAAATTGATCTAAGACCTAAGCCAGCTATGAAGGAAACTGAAATTAACTAGGAGAACTAGCAAACATAAGTGAAATAAAGTCAATTTCAGAACATCTAACAAATCATGGTAGAGGGCTGGCTTTAACTATGGGGTAGGCCAGCATGCATGTGTGTGAGTGTTCTGCTATGATGTTGTTGCTGAAATTAATGTGTTCTGCTGTGATGAAATTAATGTGTTATGCTATGATGTTGTTGTGCTGAAATTAATGTGTTCTGCTGGAATTTATTGAAAGATCATATGCTGTAATTGATGGTTTTCCATGTGTGTGTTCTGCTGGAATTTTGTTGAAGAATTATGTGCTGAAATTGATGGTTCCGATTGGCATCTTGTGCAACGAAATTCTATTTCGCTGCCGAAACTGAACCTCCTGCAGCGAATTAATATTCGGTGCCGATTTGTGTGTTGTGCAGCGAAACTTTGTTTCGCTGCCGAAACTGAGCCTTCTACAGCGAATAAATATTCACTGCCGATTTGTGTATTGTGCAGCGGAATTCTGTTTCACTGCCGCAACTGAACCTCCTGCAGTGAAATTCTGTTTCGCTGCCGAAACCAAACCTCCTGCAGCGAATCGATATTCGTTGCCGATCTGTGTGTTATGCAGCAGAATTCTGTTTCGCTGCCGCAACTGAACCTCCTGTAGTGAATTGATATTCGCTGCCGAGTTGTGCGTTGTGCAGCGAAACTGTGGCACCAACAACGATGCAGTTTTCGCTTCCGAACTGGCTGCCGGCAGCGAAACAGTTGTCGTTGTCGAACTGGCAGCCTGCGGCGAACCAGTTCTCGCTGCCGATTTCTACAATAAGCCTCCTAGGCAGGAATGACTTAAATGCTAGTAACAATTTCATGATATGATGGTGTAAAATATGGAACACTTGAATGTGAACATATGAACTCTTGAAATAAGTGTGATGATGAATATGATTGAAAAATAAAATAAATACAATTGTGCTGATTTGTGACCATTGATGTCTTAGGTGGTGCGGTCGGGATTGGACCATCATCAAGACAGGAACAATCCCCAGGTGGAGCAGGTAGGTGACTTGCACCTTTCTTTTTCATACGATGAATCTTGAAATATTTTAACTTGAGTACTACCATATTGTTAGAACCGATATTAAATTTGTTGAATGCTTTAATGTTGATTAGCTTCGGCTAATGGCATCCGAATGGATGGTCGGGACAAAGAGTGATTAGCTTCGGCTAATGGCATCCGAACGGATGGCCGGGACAAAGAATGATTAGCTTTGCCTAATGGCGTCCAAATGGATGGTCGAGATGAAGGACTGATTAGCTTCGGCTAATGGCATCCAAAAGGATGGCCAGGACAAAGAATGATTAGCTTTGGCTAATGGTGTCCGAATGGATGGCCGGGATGAAGGACTAATTAGCTTCGGCTAATGGCATCCAAACGGATGGCCGGGACAAAGAATGATTAGCTTTGGCTAATGGCGTCCGAATGGATGGCCTGGATAAAGGAATGATTTCGCTGCCGATGTAGAAATCGACAGCGACACAGTTTTCGCTGTCGATTTCTTGATCGGCAGCAATGCAGTATCTGCTGCCGATTTTGGATCGGCAGCGACGCAGCTTTCGCTATGGAATCTGGATGGATGGGCAGGACAAATGAATGACTAGTTTCAGCGAATGGCATTCGAAAACTTGTGTACCTATATGTACTACTAGCTGTTACATCAAATACATGAAGAAATTATAAATTTTAATGCTTTATTTAATTGCCAGACCGTTAGTTACCATTATTATTATTATTTGTTGACCCCCAAAAAGTCGAAGCAGTCTTGAAATGGGAAAGACCAACTTTGGTCACCGAAATACGTAGCTTCCTGGGACTTGCAAGATACTATCGGAGATTTATCGAAGGTTTTCCCCTGATTGCAACCCCTTTCACCAAGCTAACTAGGAAGGATAAGAAATGGGTGTGGTCGGAAGAATGTGAGAAAAGCTTCCAAGAATTGAAGAGGAGGCTCACCATTGCTCCAGTGTTAACCCTTCCCTCAGGGACCGAGGATTTTGTGGTATATAGTGATGCCTCGGGGAAGGGATTGGGGTGTGTTTTGATGCAACATGGGAAGGTGATCGCTTATGTATCAAGGCAATTAAAGACTCATAAGGTGAACTACCCGGTGCACGACCTGGAGTTGGCTGCTGTAGTATTTGCCTTGAGGATATGGAGACACTATTTGTATGGGTCTCGAACCCAAATTTTTACTGATCATAAGAGCCTGAAGTATTTGATATCGCAAAAGGAGTTGAGCATGCGACAAAGAAGGTGGATAGAGCTCATTAAGGATTATGATTGCACCATAGAATACCACCCGGGGAAAGCAAACGTGGTGGCAGATGCTCTCAGTCGCAAAAATAAAGCCTCCTTGGGAAGCTTAACAGCGGGAAAGGAGCGGCAATTGGCAGAATTGAAAGAGATGGGTGCAGATTTGGGAATTAATGCAGGAGGTGGGTTAGTAGCCCAATTATTGGTGCGACCAACGTATCGAGAACAGATACTACATGCCCAATTCCATGACAAGGTGGGGTCCAAGATTAGGAAGAATGTGGAGGCCGGGGTAGAAATGAAATTCCGAGTAGCGAATGATGGATCCTTGATGATGGGACAACGGTTGTACGTGCCTAGTGACGAAACAGTCAAATGAATGGTTCTACAAGAAGCACATGAGTCCAAGTTCTCCATACATCCTGGCAGCACTAAGATGTATCGAGACCTGAAACACCTCTATTGGTGGCCTAATATGAAAAGGGAAATAACTGAGTATGTGTCAAAGTGTGGGATATGTCAACAAGTCAAGGTTGAACACCAAAGGCCTGCGGGACCATTACAGCCATTACAAATTCCAGAATGGAAGTGGGAGATGATCACCATGGATTTCGTGTCAGGATTTACCAAAGGGAGGAAAGGAAATGATGCGATATGGGTCATCTTAGATCGGTTGACGAAATTCGTACTATTCTTGCCTATAAAGATGACCGACTCGGTGGACAAGCTTGCCAAGATCTACATAAATAAGGTGGTACGACTTCATGGGATTCCGGTGTCCATTGTATCGGATCGAGATCCCAGGTTCACCTCTCGACTTTGGTCGAGCATACAACATGCCTTGGGGACAAGATTGGACATGAGCATTGTGTTTCACCCTCAAACGGATGGCCAATCAGAAAGAGTCATCCAAGTCTTGGAAGACCTATTACGGGCCTGTGTGCTAGAATTTGGAGGAAATTGGGAGGAACACATGGCATTGGTGGAGTTCACGTATAGCAATAGTCACCAAGCCACAATAGGGATGACCCCATATGAAGCCTTGTATGGTAGGAGGTGCAGAACTCCTTTGTGTTGGGAGGAAATTGGGGACCGGAAGTTATATGGCGTAGAGTTGGTCCAAGTCACCACGGAGAAAGTGAGAACTATCAGGGATCGCATCAAAGTCGCACAGGATAGACAGAAGAAGTATGTCGATGTGAGGAGAAGACCTCTCAAGTTCAGTACGGGGGACCAGGTGTTCCTAAAGGTAGCCCCATGGAAGAACATGTTACGGTTTGGATTGAAAGGGAAGTTAACTCCCCACTTCATCGGACCCTTCAAAATCTTACAACGAGTAGGACCAGTAGCCTACAAAGTGGACTTGCCCCCACAGTTAACCAGGGTCCATGATGTGTTCCATGTCTCCTTGTTAAGGAAGGCTGACGTGGACCCCGCCCAAGTTCTACCCCAGGTTCCAGTAGAGGTCAAAGAAGACTTAACACTGGAATTGAGGCCCATAAGGATACTAGATCAAAAAGCGAAGGAGCTACGGAGCAAAAAGATCCCCATCATCAGAATCTTATGGCGAAATGCTCAAGTAGAAGAGGAAACTTGGGAGAGAGAGGCTAGGATGAGGAAAAAGCACCCCATTTATTTGAACTACCAGGTATGGAGTGTGAAACTTCTTAAATTTCGAGGACGAAATTCATATTTAGGAGGGGAGAATGTAAACACCCAAAAGAAAATATATATATATAAAGAGAGAGAGAGAGAGAGAGAGAGAGAGAGAGAAATGACGACGTAGTTTCTGCTGCCGATTTCTTGATCGGCAGCGACATAGTTTTGCTGCCGATTTCTAGATCGGCAGAGACGCAGTTTTCGCTGCCGATGCAGAAATCGGAAGCTACACAGTTTTTGTTGCCGATTTCTGGATCTGCAGCGACGCAGTTTTCGCTGTCGAGGCAGAAATCGACAGCAATGCAATTTCCGCTGCTAATTTTCTCGATCGAAAGCGACGCAGAGCTGGGAGGGAAGGGTAAAACCGGTTTTAGATAGACCAAAACAAGGATAAGAACACATCTAAACCAACTCCCAAACAACCCACTTCATTTGATGGGGAGTATAAATACGAGGAGAGAGGGGATGAATCATCCTCTTCCTAAAAATAGCAGCTGCATGTCGTTCTTCCCTTCCTCTTTTAGAGCAGAAACCTAAATCAAATCAGTAGAGAGTGCTTTGTGAACGTGTGAGGGAAAGATGAGACCTTGAGAGAAGATTGGACAGCTGCCTAGAGGAAAGGAAAAAGAGGGCTGGAAAACGTGAGAGGAAGAAGAAGGAGGAGAACCAACAGGAGAAGAGAAAGAATAGTGTCAAACCTTCCTCAAACTTAGTTAAATTCAAAAGGTATGGGTCATGAAACTCCCTTCCTTTTCTCCTTAAGACCATAAACGGAAATGAAGAAGAAAACCTAAAAAAATTAACCTAAGACGTAAGCCAGCTGTGAAGGAAACTGAAATTAACTAGGAGAACAAGGAAACTGAAATTAAATGAAGCCAATTTCAGAACATCTAACAAAGAAAAATAAATAAAATGGAAATAACAAATCATGCTAGAGGGTTGGCTTTAACTATGGGGTGGGCCAGCATGCATGTGTGTGTTTTGCTGGGATTTTGTTGAAAGATTATATGCTGTAATTGATGGTTTTCAATGTGTGTTCTGCTGGGATTTTGTTTAAGGATTTTGTGCTGAAATTGATGGTTTCAATGTGTGTGTTCTGCTGGAATTTATTGAAAGATTATATGCTGTAATTGATGGTTTTGGGTGTGTGTTCTGCTGGGATTTTGTTGAAGGATTATGAGCTGAAATTGATGGTATCGATGTGTGTGTTCTGCTGGAACTTAGTGACAGTGTATATGCTGGGGTTGTTACAGCATGTGTGGTGTGTGTACACACCAAAATGTGTGTTGTGCAGCGAAATTTTGTTTCGCTACCAAAACTGCGTTGTTGTGCAGCGAAACTCTGATTCGCTGCCAAAACTGTGTAGGCTGCAGCAAATTAGCATTCGCTGCCGATTTGTGCATTGTGCAGCGAAACTGTGGCGCCAATAGCGAAATAGTTTTCGCTGCCGAACTGGCTGCCGGCAGCGAAACATTTTTCGCTGCCGAACTAGCAGCCTGCAGCAAACCAATTCTCGCTGCCGAATTAGGCAGCCTGCAGCGAACCAGTTCTTGCTGCCGATTTCTACAATAAGCCTCCTACACATAAATGACTTAAATCCTAGT
The DNA here is from genome assembly GCA_033617975.1 of Populus alba x Populus glandulosa. Taxonomy (NCBI): domain Eukaryota; kingdom Viridiplantae; phylum Streptophyta; class Magnoliopsida; order Malpighiales; family Salicaceae; genus Populus; species Populus alba x Populus glandulosa. The sequence continues at coordinate 7,742,185 of CM066161.1, forward strand.
AACAATTTCATGATATGATGGTGTAAAATATGGAACACTTGAATGTGAACATATGAACTCTTGAAATAAGTGTGGTGATGAATGTGATTCAAAAAAAAAAAATACAATTGTACTGATTTGTGACCATTGATGTCTTAGGTGGTGCGGTCGGAATTGGACCATCATCAAGATAAGAACAACCCACAGGTGGAGCAAGTAGGTGACTTGCTCCTTTCTTTTTTATATACATTGAATAATGAAATACTTTAACATGAGTATTACCATATTGTTAGAACCGATATTAGATTGTCGAACACTTAAATATTGACTAAAGGTTGATTAGCTTCGGCTAATGGCATCCGAATGGATGACCGGGATGAAGGACTGATTAGCTTTGGCTAATGGCATCCGGATGGATGGCCGGGACAAATGAATGATTAGCTTCGGCTAATGGCATCCAGATGGATGGGCGGGACAAATGAATGATTAGCTTCGGCTAATGGCATCCGAATGGATGACCGGGATGAAGGACTGATTAGCTTCGGCTAATGGCATCTGGAGGGATGGCCGGGACAAATGAATGATTAGCTTCGACTAATGGCATCAGAAAATTGGTGCATCTATATGTACTACTAGCTGTTTATACCAAGTACATGAAGAAATTATAAATGTTAATGCTTCATTTAACTGCCAAACCGTTAGTTACCATTATTATTATTATTATTAAGTATTTGCATTCTCTTAAATGTTTTGTACTGCTGCAGGGACGTCATACCAACGAGATGTCTAGGAAACCCGATACACGGGAACCTACTTTTACAAGGAATCATGTAGATGCATTCTAAATCACAATGTATTTTGTATGAATCAATGTACTGAATGTATAACTTTTATTAGATCCTTTTGTTTAAATTCGTAATGACTGTAGTAGGATAGGAATGCAAACTCATGTCTATGTATATATTTTTAATATGAACTTCAAATTATGCAACCATAATATTACGTGTTTGTGTAAGATTCACTTTTAAATGAAATGTTGATTGTATGGATTGTGTTTTGATGATTTGAGGGATCAGGTTCACTGATTACCGGCACCATGTGTATTAAGTATATATATATATAAAAGAATTTTACTGTTGTTTATGGGTTTGAAAAGCTGGGTTGTTACATCTGCATACAATTATATTAGCAAAATTCAGCCACCATTCTTACACCATCAGGATGTTGTTATAACCTTTAATCGTGTATCATTAAGTTATCCAACATGACCTTTGTTTGTCCGTAACTGATTTATCAAAACAACAATTTTGTCTCCCCGTTTAAGGCCTTCACTTTAGTTCTCATTCATGGGATTTTAAACTATGTTCACCACCCTTGGTTCTTCAGACTTATATAAATTTTAAATTCATCCATGCTCCCTTTACTTTCATTGTACCATGATTTTCTTAGTTTCATTTATATGAATTATCTTAAACCATTCTCATCACATGACTTCCAGGTGTACTCCATCATCCTCATCGATCATATCACAGGCTGTGTATCATCTTGTGCTACATACGCAACATCCATTTCTATGCACAACTTTCATTTATCCCAAACATTGTCGGTAAGAATACTATTAGGTATAGTACTTCATGTGCTATCATACGCAACATCCATTTCTATGCACAACTTTCATTTATCCCAAACATTGTCGGTAAGAATACTATTAGGTATAGTACTTCATGTGCTATTTTGCTGAAAATGGTTTGACCATCATCATTTTTTTATAATAAAATGTTCAAAACAAGTACAAAACCCCATTTCACCATTTCCTCCTTTTATTTCCTATTTAACTAGAATTTTCATTTAAGAAAATCATACAAAATCCCTTACATTTTCTTATCAACTTTCTACACATTTACATTGAGTCTACACACATTTTAAACCTTTTCAAAACACGACTTCCAGAATTCTCCATACTATAGATATTCAGCTTCCATATATTTCTACATTTCCTAGCTAATTTCTACAAATTCAAAAGAATCAAGGGAAAGAGAACTTTTCCATCGTTTTGGAACCATTTTGAAAAGGATCATGTGCTCCTCCACTTTTTCTTCACTCTCTCATGGGCTCTTTCAATTTGTTACTGTTAATTATGTTCAATATTTTACCAATATAAAATCATACATGTCATCATAGTGTTTGTCACATAACCGTTCAACATTCAAAACGTGTCCAACCTTTGTTGATTCATCCATCTCCTTAAAGTTCTCCTTATAATCCATCAAAATCATAAGGTTTCATCCCTAGCTCTTATAAGTTAAAGGATCAAGAACCACATAGTCATTGATATCTTTATCCTGATTTGTCTAAACCATACAGGCAACTTAATCTCTCACAAATCTAAAAAGCTTTATTATTATTTTATTACCACCACATAAAGCTTATCAATACAACAATTTTTATTGCATTACCTCCTCCATCTTTTGCATTTCATAATAAACCCACTGAACCTTATCAAGTAGCTCTAATACCAATTGTAACGCCCCACACTTTCATATGTGATTATAGTTACTTTCCTACGATTTGGTACATAAAAATACGGGTAATGTTTTTTTCCAGTTCTCATATACAAGTCTACCAAAATTTTGGCAGAATCTCCCCTATACTAGAAGGTCCCAAGTTATCGACATATACCATGTTTACACTTTTAATATCTTACATCTCATAACTCAATCACGACCCAATTATCCTGGGTCCCAATCCCACAAACATCATCATCAACATCACAACCACAACATATATATCATATGTTAAACAACAAATATCATTATCGAGAAATAAATGAGATAAACATGCATACATGAAGAATGATTATATGGATTTCATAATTAAGTTCATCTATTCAAGTTTAAACATCAATTATACAAATAAAGTTATATAAAAGTTGTAATATTACAAAATACAAGGGTATACTCCCTAGAACCTAGACTACAGAAAGTGAACATACGTTAAGATCTACACTTGTCGTGCATGCGATGGTCCTGGAACAAAATACATATTATTGAAAAATTAAATCGTAATAATATAGCAACACAAATATCCAACAATTTAAAAAGACAATCATGCATTCATATTTTATTCACTTCTCCATTCCGGTTTTCATTGGAAACTTTTTCTCCTTCAATTACTAAAAATTGTTTCCTCTTCCATTATCAACCTCCATTCAAGATTTCATAAGATCAACCATGATCATTTCCGCTTAACACATTACTGATACCAATTTCACTGGTATCATCTTCACCCTATAGGAGTCGATGCAAGGTGATCCCTTTACCTGGGATTTTACATACACTAAATGCATGCTAGCCAATACATGGTGATCCCCTTAACCAGGATCCTAACATACACTAAATGTATGCTAGTCAATACATGTTGATCCCGTTACCTGGGATCCTAACATGCACTAAATGCATGTTACTCGAAACACATATTACACTTCTCATATTTTCTTTGTTAGTGGTACTCCCATCACTTAGCAATGCACACAAGGGTAGTTCCCTTTAAACACAGACATACATTTAGAATATTACACCAACTTCCATCACTTCACATAATATCCAACATTGCAAATTTACATCTCACATTATTAACATATTAAATTATTGAATTTAACTAAAAAGCTTAGGTGAGGATCACCAACCTGCAATAGAAGCTCTACTCGAGCTCCCCTACTGCTGTTGTTACACCATGCTTGTGGTCCCTCCTACTGACATGATCAAAGAGTTGATGTCTTATCCCAAGTGCAAAAGTGTTGAAGTAATAAATAACTCGACAAGACCGGGGTCGAACCACAAGGAGGTGAACTATATAAATTACAAATAATAAAATGATATTGATATTAAAGAGAACTTTGAGATGTGATAATGATGAAAAGATTAAACGATGATAAAATAATTGTCAAGGTTAAAGGATCCACTAATGGTATTTCAAACAAGTACAGTATAAACTATTTTTATTACTTGATTGGAAACCACACACAAAGGAGGTTCCACTCCGATTATAAATTATTATCATGATTACATTAATTATCTTATTCGAGTAATGCCAATACTTGTAAATATTATCAAGTATTCATGGTGATAACTTTGTTAACAACAAATCAAGTTTCTTTGTCGGTTAAAGCATATAGTTGGGCTATGAAAGTGCCAAGTATTTGTTGTACCAAGTGTTGTTCAACACAAGTCTAGATTAACCATTTAACAAACAAGGATTAAGAGTAAGCAATATAATAAATATAAAACATGTTAGTATCAAACATTAAAGTCCATGTTGAGTTTATACTATACTTATTCTTACACCATTAGTGTAACCTTTTCACATTGACATATTAAACTTAGCTGAACATTATGAATAAGAGAAACATAGATAAAACAAAATAAAAACATAATTATATAAGTATAGTAAAGGAAATGAAAAGCATAAACAAGAGATTAAGGAAAATATAACATGGAATAAAACTTAAACATTATAAAATACAAAGAAAGAGAGCAAGAGCAAGATCTTGATCTGAACACCAAGATGCCCACATGTATGGTAAATACCTCCTTTTATAGGCCAAAATTCAGAACTATTGATTTTATGACTAATTGTTGAGTGGGTGGGCCACCTCTTAACTTGATAACAATCTTTATCTTTTTGTATGCAGAAAACGTCATTCCTAACATCATAATTGGAACAGATAGTCTTCATGAAAGTTCTGGGAAATTGTCTCAGCTTTCCAACAAAACAAGAATGAGGTCATTTGGACTTCTAGAACTCAAGATATAGTCTGAACACTGAACAGTGTGTGGGCTGCAAGACAGATTCAGACTTCTCCGTTGTTGCTACAATGTGAACTTTAAAACGGTCCTTTTGAATATTAGATTCTTCAAGAAAAATTTAGGCCTATGTCTTAGCTTTCCATCCATATAAACCAGACCTAAATCCAAGTTTTATAGCTCCAATTATAATCCAATAACCAAATGGTGTTCAAGTTTGGACTAAACTAGCATCTCTTTTCTAAGCTTAGCCCTCTCTTTTTCTTTTCAATTTTAGTAGTTAAACTAATCAATCAATCCTTTGATTTATGTGATAGGCCTGCATTTAAAATGAACATTAACCATAAATTAAAGGTATCTTATGTTATCAAACTTGTTATTATAAAACATGCTCTAGTTAAGGAGTTATTGACACTTCAAGTGCAAAATGATGATATAAAACCTTGATAAAAATGCACTTTTAAGTACTAATTACCTATAAATAACAGGTTTATCTCATAAATTTTCCTCACTCAAGGATATGATTTATAATAACCATATCAACAATCAATAAGTCTTTCTTTTAGTCATTTCTTAATATTTGAATTGTTACTGTCTAAACCTCGAACTGTTACTGTCTGACCTCTTCTTAGATTTTTAATTATATCTAAAGTTATAGAACTCCATTTCAAGCGAGATTGATCTCGTTGGAAAGCTAAGGCATGAGGCTAGAAGTTTTGTGAGGAAGGAGAACCCATTTCTACCTCTAAAATAGTCAAAATTTCTCATCAATAAACATTGGACTGTTATTGTCCAACTGCTACTGTCTTGATATTGAATTGTTATTGTCCGACCTCTCCTCTAATTATTAACTATATCTAAAGTCATAGAACTCCATTTCAATCAAGATTAGTCTCATTGGAAAGCTAAGACACGAGGCTAGAAGTTCTCTAAGGAAGGAGAACCCAATTCTTCCTCTAAGACAATCAAAATTTCTCATCAACAAACATTGGACTGTTATTGTCCAACTGTTACTGTTCAATATCTCCTCAGAGTTTTAACTATATCTAGAGTTACAGAACTTCATTTCAAGTGAAATTGGTCTCATTGGAAAGCTAAGACACGAGGCTACAAGTTCTTTGAAGGAAGGAGAACCTGGTTCTGTCTCTAAGCTAGTCAAAATTGCTCATCAACAAACATTGGACTATTATTGTCCAACAGTTATTGTCTTGATATTGAATTGTTACTGTCCGACCTCTCCTCAGAGTTTTAACTATATCTAGAGTTATAGAACTCAATTTCAAGCAAGATTGGTCTTGTTGGAAAGCTTAGACACGAGGCTACAAGTTCTTTGAAGGAACAAAACCCATTTTTGCCTCTAATATAGTCCAAATCACTCATCAACAAACATTACATACTGCCTTAAAGGGTCTGTCATGACCTATCTTAGTTGGTGACCCATAGCTAGAGTTCTATAGCTCTAAATTAAGCAAGACCAATTTCCTTAGTTAGCTAACATCCAAAACTATAGTTACTATGAGAAACTTGATCCTAATTCCCTCATCCTCATACTCGAATTGTCACCAAAAGTTAGGAGATGAATTTGTCCAGATTCATCAACCTTTCAATTTACACACAACATCCACAATTTAACTTTTTCTCTTTTATCTCAACCCCTAGCCATATCACATATCATTTAAAAGTGTCAAAAAATATCTTTTTAAGAGCCAATTCATATGATTTATTTCAATTTTCCCTCTTAACATTAAAATAAAACATTCTTATTAATTTTACAAACTTTCTGAACAATATTCTTCTAAACAAAATCCTTGACAATAGTTTCAATTAACAATAAATAACAAATGAATAATATTCCAAACAATCCATATGGTGAACTTATAATGCATTATTATGAGTAGAACATATCCAAATATCAACTTCATCAAATGGTGAAATTTCCAGAAATATGGCTTTAACCGAACCAACCTCAAACTTGCAGACCTATTATGCAAGAAGCACAACTACTATACTGAGTGTTTGTTTCTGATCTCCATCATTCATAATCCATACAACATCAGGAAGAACAACATGTACAAATTATAATCTGATCCAACGGTGGCCAGAGGAGAAAATAATTAGCGAAGAAGACTGTCCAGAAGTGTATTTTGCCAAAAATGTTCCCCCTCCCCCCACAATATCTCTCAAATGGGGATTGATATAAAAAATCCTTCTAGTGACAAGGTACACAACATGGAGGAAAACAACATATCTAAATATCATTCTAATCTAACGGTGGAAGGTGGAGTTATAACTATTAGATGTTTTGCTATCAATATGTCTTCTCTCCATCCTGTCTATAAACTCTCTCGTGCTCTTGCAAGTCACTCCAAGAAAGAAAATACAATGATATTTATAGTTCTATCATCTTACTAATTGCACATTTATCCCCACCCCTTTTTATCATTTGTACATAAACTCCCAACCTTCTGTTATTTGAATATTGACCTCTCTTCGTCTTACATATTTATTTTGTCCTCACAAATGTTTTTCTTTTCAGCAATTTAGTACTATATTCACTTTTCATTTTATTAATTTCACTATTTTTATCTAGATTTAGGTTTCTTTAATTTAATTTAACCCATTTTATTATTGGTTAAATTTCTCATATTTTAATAACCTAGAAAAATTATAACTAGGGTTTACACTCAGGGCCGCTGAAATTCGTAGAAAGCAAAACATTATATAGTCCTAATATAATTAACCTTAATGGACCCATATTAGGTTGCAAATCATTGGGATTTCAATTAATAGAAGCCTAATGCCTAAAACAAGCCTAAAACACTTAATCTGAGCCAAAACAAACCAAATTGAACTTAAGAACCTAAACTAAGATGTTATGGTTCAAATAATACTTAAAGCAACATAAAAACCAAGTAAAATATTTGGAATAATACAATGAAACAATCAGCCATTAAAATTGTCCCTATCTTGATTAATGTTTTTGTGTAGTCTGGTCTTACTTGCATAGGAATAATATGTGCTTGTCGTCCCTTTTAAACATCTTTCCATGCTTGGAACATGTTGCCTTGAATGCTTGATCTTCTTCCATGGTTTAGTAGAATTAATGCTCTAAAAAATAAGAAAGAGAGTTGTTGAATTCTTCCTTTTTAAAAGCCTTCCATAATCTCCTTTTAAAGTAAAGAAATCCTGCAAGAGAAAGGAAAGAAAAAAATAAGGAAAATCCTTTAAATTTGGTCGCCTCTGTTCTTATTATAAGGATAGGAATCCTTGCTTGTAATAAAAAAATAAATAGGGGAATTTACTTATATATGTTGCCAGCTTTTGGTTTCCATGTTAGATATGTAATTCTTGTCTAATATAGATACACAACAATCCCTTTCTAATTCAGCCTTGTAACCACCCATCATGAACCTAAACTTAGCTAGGATTTTTTACAAATCCTTATAGGAAAAAGGACCCTAACACCCTAATTAATCCTAGCCACTTTTGGACTCCATGTAGCCTAAGCCCATGCACATTCATAATGCTCAAACCCGATCTGATCGAAACCAACTTCTTCATAGTTGCACCGAACCCATCAACGCCAACAAACCTAATTTGGTCGAATACATCCCAAGGTGAAAACCCAACATGTATGAATGAATACAAGCTAAAATTCAAGGAAAAACCTTATTTGATTGTATAGTCTTCCCCTCAAACTTAAGCTCCCAACTGAATCCTCATCATAAGTAACCTAGGGCCAAACTATAGGCTGAACTGTATCATCCTCCCCTTCTTTTGAAGGATTCAACCTCAAATATAAAACATGAAAATCATCAACTAAAAGCACATCATCATTACAAGGTCAAAACAATTTGTAATCATCAAAACCCTGTGAAAAAAGAATATGTTTTGAATAACCCTCTCATTCAAATACAAACTCTCTTTTTCAGCCCTTTTATCCTCTTCAAGTTTCAACTGATCCTCATAAATCTAATTAGGAGATAAAGAAACAATTATAGATTTCCTATCCTTCACAAATGAAAACATGTTCTGAAATCCATAATGCATAGCTTTCCTATTAAGACGAGGTGAAGACACAACATGAATAGAGTTTATGATACGAAAACACTAATTTAAACCAAATCTAGACCCTAGGCCAAACAACTTCGAATTTAAAAACTGATATTTAATGAGTTTTCAACTCAAATAAAAATAACATAAATTTCAATACAATTACAATAACTTTAGATATGTTGACGCGAAAGAAAAAAGTAACAACCCCTTTCTAATCCGAATCTAGAACCTAAAAAAATTGATGCCTAACCAAGTTGAGAATTTGTAAGTGGTGTATTTCCACCCTAAATAACCAGAATGTGAAATTTCAGTCAATTTTGAGGTGTTTTGATAGGCTGAAGCAAAATAGATGTAATCAAACTAGACTAACCCAACTATTATTTTTGGTGTGCTATTATTATTTTTACGCTAAGAAGAACAATGATAATGAAAACAAGAAATCACACAGGAAAGAAAACAAATATGATCAAAACTGACCCATAGGATTCTGACTAGAAAAAAAATACAAGGACTAAGACAAAACTAACACTAAGAAAAATAATGAAACGAAAACGCAAGAAATAAAAGATAAAACCTGATTTTAGAGTTTAGCTCTAATACCAACTGATGTGGACCTCTTGATCATGTGGTCATGATACTTCCTTAAGAAAGCTAAAAATTAGGTTTGAGAACCTTGACCAAGAGTTAACCTATAACTAAGAACCAGAGGTATTAGAATTTATAAATTGACGCCACAAGATTAGTTATACCTTGATAAGTTAGGTTCTCTTCTTTGTCACAACACATAACACATTTGCTTCAAGAAAAACACAATAATATTATTAATCTCAAGGCTATTGAAATTCACAACAAGGAAAACATTATATAGTCTTAAGATAATTAATCATAATGGACTCATATTGGGTTCCAAGCCATTGGGCTTTTAGCTAACACAAGCTTAATTTTGAAAACAAATCTAAAACACTTAATTTAGGCCAAAACAAACCCATCTAAACTTAAAAAACTAAACCAAAATATTATGATTCAAATAATACTTGAAACAATATAAAAACTAGGTAATATATGCAGTATAATACAAGAAAATAATCTGCCTCCAAAACCATCCCTAGCTTGATTAATTCCATGTGTGGTTAGGTCTGACTTGCATAGGAATAATGTGTGCTTGCTTGGGCTTTCACCTAACACATGCCTAATTCCTAAAACAGATCTAAAATAATTAATTTGGGCCAAAACAAACCCATCTGAACTTAAAAATCTAAATTGAATTGTGATTCAAATAATACTTGAAACAATATAAAAACCAGGTAAAATATTCAGAATAATACAAGGAAATAATTAGCCCCCAAAACCATCCTTAACTTGATTAATTCCTTGTGTGGTCAAGTCTGACTTACATAGGAATAATGTGTGCTTGCCAAGCATTTTAGACCTTTTTCCATGCTTGAAACATTCTGCCTTGAATGCTTGATATTCTTTGTTTGTTTGGTCAAATTAATGCTCTAAAAAATAGGAAAGAGAGTTGTTGCGTTCTTCCCTTTGAAAAGCCTTCCACAATCTCCCTTTTGAGTAAGGAAATCCTGCAAGAGAAAGGAAAGAAAACAATAAAGAAAGTAATCAAAATTTGGTCGCCTCTTGTTCTCCTTGTAAGCAAGGGAATCCTTGCTTGTAATGAATAAATGAATAGGGGAATTGACTCTTATATATTGTCGCCCCTTGGTTTCCATGTTACATATGGAATCCTTGTCCAATATAGAGACATAATATTCCCTCTCCAATTTAGCCTTGTAACCGCCTATATTGAACCCAAACTTAGCTAGGATGTTTGACAAATCCTTGTAGGAAAAGAAACCCAACACCCTAATTAATTCTAGCCATTTTTGGACCCCATGTAGCCCAAGCCCATGCACATTCACAAGGCTCAAACCAGATCTGGTCGAAACCAATTCCTTTATAGTGGGGTGACACAATATTCCCTCTCCATTTTAGCCTTGTAACCACCTATCTTGAACCCAAACTTAGCTAGGATGTTTGACAAATCCTTGTAGGAAAAGAAACCCAACACCCTAATTAATTCTAGCCACTTTTGGACCCCATGTAGCCCAATGATGCAACCATATTATTCGATAGTTTCACCCACATTTAACTAGTGTTTTGCCTATGTTTTATATATAAAATGCCTTGATATTCTTTGTTTTATGTTTTGAAGGCACTTTTGGATGAAAGATGCAAAAAAGAGTAAATTGAAGGTAATTGGCAAATTTGACGTTCAGTCGATGTTTTGTGCAGAACGTGAGCTCTAAAGGTCGAAATGAAGTGATTCCAGTGGAAATAAAAAGCTAACATCCATACCTTTCTGGACATCTAAGGAAAGACAATAAAATAAGGAAGAGCATGGAAATCACAGCTTTCAAAGTCAAATCTCGCAATCTGCCAATGTTGACCTTCGGTCATTCCGACTTGAATATCTAGAGCCACAAAAGTCCAATTGATGCAAAATCAATTGTTTTGGATTCCTGACTCAAAGGCCTATAAACGCTCCAAATTTCAGAAAAAAGATGTCATATGAGGGAAATATGATTTTTCAAAGATGACAACTGAATTCTGCTAGCAAACAGGTTTCGTGAAGAAACGAGTCCAGATTACGTTCCGAAGCATCTAAACCGACATCCAAGTTTTTATTTCAGCAATGTAGCTCCTCTAAGTCAAAGCTTTAAGATTTCATGCAAAGCTATTTCTCCTTTTTTAGGAAAATAGTTATTGAACTACTTAAATGTAAATTGTCTACTTAAAGGAGGACTATTTTGTAAAATAGAGATTAAGGTTTCCTAGCATATAAAAAGAATAAGAGAAGAGAAGGGGGGCAGCCACCCAAGAGGAGAAAAACGCCCCCCTACTCTAAGAAACCCTAAATCATGCATTCTTCCATCTTTTTGATTAGTTGTTCAACAAACATGCAAGGCTAAACTCAATTTCTTGGTTGCAAGGACACGGAAACCTTCGGATTTCAAGAACTGTGAGATCTATTTTACCTTTTCTTTTCAGTTTATATGATGAATATGTTTGTTCTCCTATGCTTATTTTTCCTATGATTGTTTATTTTAATTGCTAGAGCGGACTCTAAGTTATTATTGTAGACAATTTATTGCTAAGTTTGATATCAAAACCGGAGTTGTGGTATATGAACTTGTGAAGCAACTGAGTTTAATAATTGTAGCAGATCTATGTTATTAATCTTAGGGAGAACATTTGATCAAAGCAACATAAGCAGACAACTTGGTTGTTAAGATTAATGAATTTATCTAGATCTTAAGGCTGCCATTGGATTAAATCATTAGTGCGGACACTGTGATTATTTGTTGGTTAGGGTTAGTTATACGGCGGATCCGTTAATTAACCAATGTTAAGAAAAGATAAAAATTCAGAATATAAACTGGAGTTTCATTTCAAGGATCAGTTCTGATTTCTATAGGTGGATGTGTGCTTGCGACCAAGGTTTGTTCTCTTGATAATTTTCTGATTTTATTAAATTATGTTTGATAGTTTTCTGTTTTATTTTTCTTTAGCCTAAATAACATCCAACCCCCCCAAATTGCATAACGTATAGCAAAAAAATCTGAACTTGAATCTTCCTCGTGGGATCGACCCCTTGCTTGCTCTATACTATCTTTTGTGTTGTGTTTGAAGCTAGGGTAATTAATTTGTGCGACCGCGACATCGCAACAAATTTTGGCGTCGTTGTCGGGGAAGTAATTTTAGTTGATTCTTGTGCTTTTACTGTTATTTTTAGTTGCTGTGATTGTTATTTACATTTCTGAAAAAAAAAAGAGAAACAGAATTTTTACTTGCGGCGGTACTGTTCACTTGCGGCAATGGTACTGTTCAAAACAGAGTTTTTGGTGGTATTAGGTTTCGGCCTTTTGTTTTTTGAAGGGAAACGACGTTCTAAACAGGACTAGTGGTACACCACTATCCCTACTCTATCAAGGCCAAATTCCGCTGTTTTCTAGGGTTTTTAGGCAGTTTTAGTTTTCTAACGTAAGATTTTCGTACAATTTGCATTGTTTTCGATCTCTTGCGTGGTTGGTTTCTTTTGAGTTTTCTTGATGCTTTATGCCAGTAACCCGTTCTACTAATCAAAGTCAAGTGCAGTTATATCTCGAAATAGAAAAAACTTTACGCAGGTTACGAAAGGAAGCTCGCCTCAACACCATAACTAATGCACGATAACAAACACTCAAGGAGCTTGCTGCTCCTAACATGGAAAATCAGCCATTGTGCATAAACATCGACAATAGTGTAAACTTTGAGCTCAAATCTGGTTTTATACATTTGCTACCAACATTTAATGGTCTTGCAGGAGAAAATCCTCATACTCATCTCAAGGAGTTCCATATGGTTTGTGTTGGCATGAAACCGAATGGAGTTGACGAAGAACAGGTTAAGTTGAAAGTTTTCCCTTTCTCTTTAAAAGGGGCAGCAAAAGTATGGCTTTTCTCCATTCTCCCAGGTTCAATTGGAACTTGGAATGGCATGAAAAAGATCTTCCTTGAGAAGTATTTCCCAGCATCTCGAGTTGCCAACATAAGAAAAGAAATATGTGGGATTCGACAATCTCATGGAGAGACACTTTCCGAGTATTGGGAAAGATTTGAGCAACTGTGTATTCAATGCCCTCATCATCAAATACCCGATCAGCTACTCATTCAATATTTCTATGAAGGATTGATACCTACTGACCGTAGTATCATTGATGCTGCAAGTGGAGGGGCATTGGTAGATAAGACACCCGAGGATGCACGCCAATTAATCTCAAACATGGAAGCCAACTCAAAACAATTTGGCACTCGAGGAGACTTCGCAAACAAACGAGTAAATGAGGTAAGTATTTCTAACCTTGAGAATAAAGTTAATGATCTTACTTCTCTTGTGTGTTCTTTGGCTTGTGGTAATGTACAACAGGTGAAAGCTTGTAGCATATGCTCCTTACAAGGACATACTTCAGATATGTGCCCAACAATACAAGAAGATTACATTGAACAAGCTAATGCAGTTGATGGAGCATTTAATGGACAACCTCAGCGTAAGTATGATCCTTTTTCCCACACGTACAATCCTGGATGGAGAGATCATCCTAACCTACGGTATGGGAACCAACCTCAACAAGGCAATCAAGGCCTACAATTCCATCCCAATGGATTTCAATCCCAACAGAATTATCAAGCAAGACAGCCCCCTCCATTCACAAACTCCAATGTTATGGGGTCATCATCCAATGATGATCTTCGTGAGATGATGAAAACTTTGGCTTCAAACACTGTGACTTTGCAACAAAATGTCATGTCTTTTCAACATGAAACAAGGTCAAGTATTCACAACTTGGAGAAGCAAATGGGGCAAGTAGCTTCAAGTGTGGGGAAATTGGAAGCACAAATAAATGGAAAATTGCCCTCCCAAGCATTCAATCCAATAGAAAATGTTAGTGTGATCATGCTGCGAAGTGGGAAAGAACTTGAAGAGAAAAGGTCGAAACAAATTGAGATGGAAGAAGAAGAAGAGATAGAAACTGAATTGAGTACAAAGAAGGAACATCCTCCTCCTCCACAAACTAAAACATCGACCAACACTCCAAAGGTAACTCCTCACTCAATGAATTTCAGTTTTAAAACAATTCCACCCTTTCCTGTGAATTCGTCTAAGTCAAAGAAAGAGGACAAAGAAAAAGAGATTTTAGAGGTTTTCAAGAAAGTAGAACTTAACATTCCTTTGCTTGATGTTATCAAGCAAATTCCCAAGTATGCCAAATTCTTGAAGGAGTTGTGTACTACTAAGAGAGCTTTCAAACTGAAAGGTCATGAAATGGTAAGTATGGGTGAAGTTGTATCTGCTGTTGTTCAAAAGAATATGCCTTTGAAACAAAAAGACCCAGGTGCGTTCACTATCCCATGTGTTATTGGTAATGCTAGTTTTAAAAGAGCTTTATGCGATTTAGGTGCATCCATTAGTGTTATGCCTACACATGTTTATGATTCTCTTAGTCTTGAGCCTTTGAATAAAACTAGCATTGTAATACAACTTGTGGATCATAGTTTTGTTTACCCACTTGGTGTGATAGAAGATGTCCTAGTCAAGATTGATAGTTTGATCATTCCATGTGATTTTTATATTCTTGATATGGAACATGACTCTTGTGATTCATCAAACAGCACTCCTATATTGTTTGGGAGACCATTCTTGAAAACCGCCAATACAAAGATTGATTGTGGTAAGGATACTTTGTCTATGGAAGTAGGAGATGAAAAGATTGAATTTAATTTTCATGATGCAATGAAATATCCTTATAGCAATGTTTATTCTATCACATGCTATGACCAAGTTGATAAGTATGTGCAGCAAGTTTTTGATTTTGAGTGTGAGGATGGATTAAGTGTAGCCTTGAGCTATGGCTATGATTTTACCGAGATAGAAAAGATGGAGAGGCACATATGTGTTCCCCAAAACATGCACGAATCAGCATTGGCTTTGCAATCTTTGCAAACTGTTCCCCATGGTAATGTCTTTGTTGATTTAATACTTTCACATAAAAAGCTTTTGCCATCTATTTTACAGGCCCCCGAGTTAGAATTGAAACCTTTGCCCGATAATTTGAAGTATGTATTCATTGGTGAAAACAATACACTTCCCGTTATTATAGCAACAGGTTTGACAAATACGCAAGAGGAAAAACTTGTGAAGTTGTTGTGTGATCACAAGACGGCCATTGGATGGACTTTAGCTGACATCAAGGGCATTAGTCCCTCAATGTGTATGCATCACATACTATTGGAGGACAATGCGAAACCAAGAAGGGAAATGCAAAGGAGGTTGAACCCGCCTATGATGGAGGTAGTGAAAGCTGAAATTTTGAAACTGTTAGATGCAGGAGTCATTTATCCCATCATGGATAGTAAATGGGTAGTGCCAATCCATGTGGTGCCCAAAAAGACCGAAATCACGTTGGTGAAAAACAAAAAGGATGAGCTCATTCCTGCTCGCATCTCGAGTGGATGGAGAATGTGTGTTGATTATAGAAAGCTAAATCTTGCTACACGCAAAGATCATTTCCCATTACCATTCATGGATCAAATGCTTGAACGCCTAGCAGGTAAGTCTTTTTATTGCTTTCTTGATGGATATAGTGGATACAATCAGATTGTTATTAATCCTGAGGATCAAGAAAAGACTACATTTACATGTCCATTTGGTACATATGCATATAGGAGAATGCCCTTTGGTCTCTGTAATGCACCTGCAACTTTTCAAAGATGCATGATGAGTATTTTTTTCTAATTATGTTGAAAGAATAATTAAGGTTTTCATGGATGATTTCACAGTGTATGGTGATTCTTTTGATAAATGTCTAGAAAATTTATCTTTGATCTTGAAAAGGTGCATTGAAACCAACCTTGTCTTAAACTATGAAAAGTGTTATTTTATGGTAGAACAAGGAATAGTTCTTGGGCATGTTGTGTCTTCACATGGATTAGAGGTTGATAAAGCTAAAATAGACATTATTTCATCATTGCCTTACCCCTCCTGCGTGAGGGAAATTCGTTCTTTTCTTGGCCATGCAGGTTTCTATCGACGTTTTATCAAAGATTTCTCGAAGATTACAGCACCCTTGTGCAAACTATTAGCTAAAGAAGTGGATTTTGTGTTTGATCAAGCATGTAAAGATGCCCATGATGAGCTTAAAAAGCGTGTCACATCTGCACCTATCATCCAACCACCAAATTGGGATGAGCCTTTTGAGATAATGGGTGATGCGAGTGACTATGCGATAGGGGTTGTCCTTGGGCAAAGAATAGGGAAGAATTTGTATGTTATCGCTTATGCTTCCCGCATGTTGGACGGAGCACAATGCAATTACCATACAACTGAAAAGGAACTTTTTGCAGTAGTGTTTTCTCTTGAAAAATTCAGGTCATATCTACTTGGTACAAAAGTCATTGTTTTTACTGACCATGCAACTTTAAGGTATCTTTTGAAGAAAAAGGAGTCCAAACCAAGATGGATTAGGTGGATCTTGCTTTTACAAGAATTTGATCTTGAGATTAAAGACAAAAAAGGTGCCGAAAACCATGTGGTTGATCACTTGAGCCGCTAAGGACTAAGGATACACAAACCAAAACAATACGAGAGACATTCCCTGATGAGCAGTTGTATGTGTTACATTCCTTTACAAGACCATGGTATGCTGATTTGGTGAACTATTTAGTCTCCAAAGAATTCCCTCCAGGTTTGTCTACATCCCAAAAAGACAAGTTACGAGCTGATGCTAAATATTATTTTTGGGATACTCCTTATCTGTGGAAATTTTGTGTGGATCAAGTAGTTAGGAGATGTGTACTACAAGATGAATTTCATTCCATTCTTACCTTTTGTCATTCTCATTCTTGTGGTGGGCATTTTGGAGCAAAAAGAACGGCCCACAAGGTACTTGAAAGTGGTTTTTATTGGCCTTCTATTTTTAAGGATGCATATCATTTTTGCAAATCATGTGAAAAATGCCAAAAAACAGGTAATATCACTCATAAGAATCAAATGCCTTTAATGAATATTATTGTAAGTGAAATTTTTGATGTTTGGGGTATTGATTTTATGGGTCCATTTCCTTCTTCTTTTGGAAATCTTTATATCCTTCTTGCTGTTGATTATGTGTCCAAATGGATTGAGGCAAAAGCCACACGAACTAACGATGCTAAGGTTGTTTTAGATTTTATCAGGACTCATATATTTGACAGGTTTGGAATCCCTAAAGCTATCATTAGTGATCGTGGTACTCATTTTTGCAATCGTTCAATGAAAGCATTGTTACGCAAATATCATGTGACTCATCGGACTTCCACAACATACCATCCTCAAACAAATGGCCAAGCTGAAATTTCAAATCGAGAAATCAAGTCCATTTTGGAGAAGACAGTGCAACCCAACCGGTGAGATTGGAGTCTACAACTTGGTGATGCACTTTGGGCTTATCGGAGTGCTTACAAATCACCTATAGGAATGTCACCTTATAGGATGATTTATGGAAAAGCATGTCATCTACCGGTGGAGCTTGAACACAAAGCTTTTTGGGCCATTAAAAAATGTAACATGGATCATGATGCTGCCGGGATTGCAAGAAAGTTGCAATTGCAAGAGTTGGAAGAGATTCGAAATGATGCTTATGAGAATGCAAGGATTTACAAAGAAAAGACTAAGAGTCTCCATGACCGAATGATTATAAGAAAATAATTTAATGTTGGGGACAAAGTCCTTCTTTATCATTCGCGTTTGAAACTTTTTCCTGGAAAGTTGCGCTCTCGTTGGATTGGACCCTTTGTTGTTTCTAATGTTTTTCCTTATGGTGCAGTTGAAATTACAAGTTTAGAAACAAACAAAGTACTCAAGGTAAATGGGCATCGTTTGAAACCTTTCTATGAAGGTTGGACGGCAAAACTCGCCGCTTTTGTAGAGTTAGCTGAACCAATCTATGAAGAATGAAAATGCCACATGTCAAGCCAATGACATAAAACAAAAGCGCTTACTGGGAGGCAACCCAGCATAAAAAAAAATCAGATTTGCTTTCTTTTTCGTTATCTTTTATTTTTTCGCATTTTAATTTATTTTCTGTCATTCTCTTATGTTCCTTTGCTTTTATTTCAACATTGAGGACAATGTTGTGTTTTTAAGTGTGGGGGTATTGGGAGAATTTTGGTTTTCTTATTTTAGTTTTCTTTGTTGTTCTTTAAAAAAAAAAAATTGTGTTTGATCTTTTTAACTCCCATTGGTTTTTGAGAATATGAGTATTATGTATGAGAATTAATTGAGATAGATGAAGATATAAATCAAATGAAGGAATATGCATGCAAATTTTAAGGTTTAATTGGTTTAGGGATTGACTTTGAGAATATGCCATGTTGATTTTATAGTGTTATACCAATGTAAGCTTTTGAGCCTTCAACATTATATTCTTTGAGTGTGCATTCTTTCAATGATATGTATCTCTAGAACTTGCTTCATATCTTGTTGAGATTACATTCGCATTACATATATACATGAAGATGATAAAGGCATTAGGAATTTTAACCATTTGAGCCAAAAAGCCAACCTAAAGCATATTATCCTTAGTAAGCTCCTTTTGAGCTTGTTTATCTTTTCTTTGCTTTATCCATGTATAAGCCTTAACTTTTTATATGTTTTCCTTTGTCCCTGGCCAAGGATTAATAGAGCATATACTTGTGATATCTTATGGAATTATGGTTGGAAATTATGTGAAAAGAAAGAAGAAGTGATGCTTGATGAAAATATGGGCAAGTTGCCAAAGGTGAAAAACAAAAAAAAAACAAAAGAAAGAAAGGAAAAAAGAAGAAGTGTTCCTTTATGTTCTTAAGATTTTATGTTGAAAGAGCTTGAAATCAAAAGAAGTTAAGCATTGGTGATTAAAGATGAAAAATTTATGTGCTTTGATGGAATATCTTGTTTGAAATATTATTTTTTAGAATGCTCTACTTTCTTTGATTTAAACCTTTTTTTTTACTCTCTTTTACCTCACCTTAACCTTAGCCCCATTAGAAATAAGACCTTTTGATTCATGCATTGCTTGTAATATGTTAGTAATGGAGATGAGATTGAAGAGCAAGCTTATGGTAGAACATATTCATTGATTGAATTTGAGAGATTTAAACACATAAGCCCTAAACACGTGAGTGTTGGAGTGTATATCAATGAGAGGACCTATCACTTTGGCATGGCATAGATTTCATTTAAATCCCGACAATTAATTGAGTTTTGAAGTTTGCATGTAAATAAATTCATGAAAATTTATACTATTTATCCTTCTTAATTGTGTTCTTGTTTATAATGCATATATTCTTGGATATTGATGGGAGATTAGGAGATTGGTCATAATGACTTGATTTAATTTAACTTGGATTTGATTTTACCTATCCTTTCTCGAGGACGAGCAAGAGCTAAGTGTGGGGGTATTTGATGCAACCATATTATTCGATAGTTTCACCCACATTTAACTAGTGTTTTCCCTATGTTTTATATATAAAATGCCTTGATATTCTTTGTTTTATGTTTTGAAGGCACTTTTGGATGAAAGATGCAAAAAGGAGTAAATTGAAGGTAATTGGCAGATTTGACGTTCAGTCGATGTTTTGTGCAGAACGTGAGCTCTAAAGGTCGAAATGAAGTGATTCCAGTGGCATTAAAAAGCTAACATCCATACCTTTCTGGACATCTAAGGCAAGACAATAAAATAAGGAAGAGCATGGAAATCACAGCTTTCAAAGTCAAATCTCGCAATCTGCCAATGTTGACCTTCGGTCATTCCGACTTGAATATCTAGAGCTACAAAAGTCCAATTGATGCAAACTCAATTGTTTTGGATTCCTGACTCAAAGGCCTATAAAAGCCCCAAATTTCAGCCAAAAAAGATGTCATATGAGGGAGATATGATTTTTCAAAGATGACAACTGAATTCTGCTAGCAAACAGGTTTCGTGAAGAAACGAGTCCAGATTACGTTCCGAAGCATCTAAACCGACATCCAAGTTTTTATTTCAGCAATGTAGCTCCTCTAAGTCAAAGCTTGAAGATTTCATGCAAAGCTATTTCTCCTTTTTTAGGAAAATAGTTATTGAAATACTTAAATGTAAATTGTCTACTTAAGGGAGCACTATTTTGTAAAATAGAGATTAGGGTTTCCTAGCATATAAAAAGAATAAGAGAAGAGAAGGGGGGCAGCCACCCAAGAGGAGAAAAACGCCCCCCTACTCTAAGAAACCCTAAATCATGCATTCTTCCATCTTTTTGATTAGTTGTTCAACAAACATGCAAGGCTAAACTCAATTTCTTGGTTGCAAGGACACGGAAACCTTCAGATTTCAAGAATTGTGAGATCTATTTTCCCTGTTCTTTTCAGTTTATATGATGAATATGTTTGTTCTCCTATGCTTATTTTTCCTATGATTGTTTATTTTAATTGCTAGAGCGGACTCTAAGTTATTATTGTAGACAATTTATTGCTAAGTTTGATATCAAAACCGGAGTTGTGGTATATGAACTTGTGAAGCAACTGAGTTTAATAATTGTAGCGGATCTATGTTATTAATCTTAGGGAGAACATTCGATCAAAGCAACATAAGCAGACAACTTGGTTGTTAAGATTAATGAATTTATCTAGATCTTAAGGCTGCCATTGGATTAAATCATTAGTGCGGACACTGTGATTATTTGTTGGTTAGGGTTAGTTATGCGGCGGATCCGTTAATTAACCAATGTTAATAAAAGATAAAAATTCAGAATATAAACTGGAGTTTCATTTCAAGGATCAGTTCTGATTTCTATAGGTGGATGTGTGCTTGCAACCAAGGTTTGTTCTCTTGATAATTTTCTGATTTTATTAAATTATGTTTGATAGTTTTCTGTTTTATTTTTCTTTAGCCTATATAACATCCAACCCCCCCCCCCAAATTGCATAACGTATAGCAAAAAAATCTGAACTTGAATCTTCCTCGTGGGATCGACCCCTTGCTTGCTCTATACTATCTTGTGTGTTGTGTTTGAAGCTAGGGTAATTAATTTGTGCGACCACGACATCGCAACACCCAAGCCCATGCACATTCACAAGGCTCAAACCAAATCTGGCCGAAACCAATTCCTCTATAATGGGGTTGAACCAATCAACATCAACAAACCCAACCTGACCAAATGCATTCCAAGGTGAAAACTCAACATGGTTGAATGAAATAAAAACTAAAACCCAAGGAAAAACCCTACTTGGCTAAATCGTCTCCCCTCAAACCTAAGCTCCCAACCAAATCCCAATCATTAGTAACTCAAGGTCAAACCATAGGTCGAACCATATCAAACCTAGTAGAGTTCAAGAATATAGATAGTCTCATCTAGTCAATTCTTAACATTATCCAACTCACTTAGGGGTTATATTAGTGTCACTATACAATAAACACATCTTAAGTACTTGGCTTGATTATAGATTCATCGATCCATTTAATACATTTAATCTTGCTTGAATCAATCAACCACATTTAATCTTTTCAAAATGTAAGATACATTATTTTCGATCATTTGATTTCTAGTGGTTCTTTCAAGGCCTATTGTATTAATAATGGTGCATCAATATCATTCTTAAATCTTAGTCTCCAATTATATCAATTACGACTTGTCTATAACATTTTTCAATCTCAATAAGTTTATAGCTCATTTATGATATTACATCATCCTTAAATCCACAATACCATTTACCACTTCATAAAAATTTTACACTATTATACATTTTGTATTACCATTTGTCATTCAAAGTAAGATTTACATCTATTTAACTCATTGGCATTTTCTATCAATTCAACCTATAAGTTTTTAGCTAATTCCTTCCATTATTTATGACTTGTTATTCAAGATTAATCATATATCCATCAATCTGGTTTTGATAACAACAATTTACACTTGAGCCTGTATAACAAACTCTTTCATTACGATCCATTTGATATGCCATTCCATGTAACACCACATGTTTTTATATGTAGTTAAGTCAATAATCTCACATAACCTCTTTAGTGTTTATCTCATCCTTACTTATAAGAGTAAGTTCTCTTACTGACCTTCCTACAGGTAGCTTGTAGCCTCATGTCTTAGCTTTCCAACGAGACTAATCTCGCTTGAATCAAAGTTCTATAACTCCAAATATAGTTAAAAATCTGAGGAGAGATCAGACAGTAACAGTTCAAAAACAAGACAGTAACAGTTGGACAGTAACAGTCCAAATGTTTGTTGATGAGCAATTTTGATTGTCTTATAGGCAGCACTAGGTTCTCCTTCCTTCAGGTAACTTGTAGCCTCATGTCTTAGCTTTCCAACGAGACCGATCTCACTTGAAACAGAGTTCTATAACTCTAGATATAGTTAAAAATATGAGGACAGGTCGGACAATAACAGTTCAATGTCTAGACAGTGACAGTTCGGGATTTAAACAGAAACGGTTCAAATATAAAGAAAGGAATGATAACTGTGGTTGGACAAAGAACGATAATATTAATGGGTGAAATGAGAAAAACATAAAATATTAAGAAATGACTAAAAGAAATACTTATTAGTTGTTGATATGGTTATTATAAAACATATCCTTGAGTGAGGAAAATTTATGAGATAAACCTGTGATTTGCAGGAAGGACCACAGGCGTGGTGCAACAACAGCAACAGAGGAGCACAAGTAGAGCTTCTATTGCAGGTAGGTGATCTGCACCTATAATTTCTAGTTAAATTCTATGATTTAATTTGTTATTGATGTGAGATGTGAATTACTGAACGTTGGATATTAGGATAAATGATGAAAGTTTGTGTAATGATGCCGATATTTTGGATAGTATTCTGAATGTCTATGTACTCAAGGTGAACGGTTGTCGTGTGAATTGCTAAGTGATGAAATTATCGTTGACAAAGGAATTATGAGAAGTGTGATTTGGGGCGTGAACTAGCATACATTTAGTATACATTAGGATCCCGGGTAAGGGGATCAATCATATATTGGCTAGCATACATTTAGTGTATGTTAGGATCCCAGGTAAGGGGATCAAGATGTATTGCCTAGCATACATTTAGTGTATGTTATGATCCCGGGTAATGGGATCACCATGTATTGACCAGAATACATTTAGTGTAATGTTAGGATCCCGGGTAAAGGGATCACCATGTATTTGACCAACATACATTTAGTGTATGCTAGGATCCCGGGTAAGGGGATCACTTTGCATCGACTCTTACGTGGTGATGATGATAACAGTGAAATTGGTATCGGTAATGTATTAAGCGGAAATATCATGGGTGGTCTTATGAGATCTTAAATGGAGGTTGATAATGGAAGAGAAAAAGGCTTTTAGTAGTTGAAGGAGAAAGAGTTTCCAATGAAAACCAAAAGGGAGAAGTGAATAAAATAAGAATGCATGTTTGCCTTTTTAAATTGCTGGATATTTGAATTGCTATTGTAAACACCCAAAGGAAAATATATATATATATATATATATATATATATATATATATATATATATATATATATATATATTTAGAGAGAGATGATGATAAATGCAATATTCGTTGCCGATGCAGAAATCAGCAGCGACGCAGTTTTCGCTGCCGATGCAGAAATCGGCAGCGAAGCAGTTTTTGCTGCCGATTCTGGATTTGGCAACGACGCGGCCTTCACTACCGATACAGAAATCGACAGTGACACAGTTTTTCGCTACCCATTTCTTGATCGGCAGCGACGCAGTTTCTGCTGCCGATTTCTGGATCGGCAGCGATGCAGTTTACGCTGCTGATTTCTCAATCAACAGTGACGCAGAGCTGGGAGAGAGGGGTAAAACTGGTTTTAGATAAACCAAACAAGGATAAGGACACACCTAAACCAACCCCCAAACAACCCATTTCATTTGATGGGTAGTATAAATACAAAGAGGGGAGAGAGAATGACCCATCTTCTTCCTAAACCAGCACCTGCATGCCATTCTTCCCTTCCCCTTTCACAACAGAAACGTGAATCAAACCAATAGAGATTGCCTTGTGAGCTTGTGAGGGAGAGATGAGACCTTGAGAGAGGAGTGGGCAGCTGCATAGAGGAGAGGAAAAAGAGAGCTGGAAAACGTGAGAGGAAGAAGAACGAGGAGAACCAGCAGCTGAAGAGAAAATAATAGTGTCAAACCTTCCTCAAACTTAGTTAAATTTAGAAGGTATGGGTTATGAAACTCCCTTCCTCTCCCCCTTAAGATCAAAAACGAAAATGAAGAAGAAAAACCCTAATAAAAATTGATCTAAGACCTAAGCCAGCTATGAAGGAAACTGAAATTAACTAGGAGAACTAGCAAACAGAAGTGAAATAAAGTCAATTTCAGAACATCTAACAAATCATGGTAAAGGGCTGGCTTTAACTATGGGGTAGGCCAGCATGCATGTGCGTGTGTGTTCTGCTGGGGTATAATGTGTTCTGTTGTGATGTTGTTGCTGTAATTAATGTGTTCTACTGTGATGTTGCTGAAATTAATGTGTTCTGTTGTGATGTTGTTGTGCTGAAATTAATGTGTTCTGCTGGAATTTATTGAAAGATTATATGCTGTAATTGATGGTTTTCCATGTGTGTATTCTGCTGGAATTTTGTTGAAGAATTATGTGCTGAAATTGATGGTTCCGATTTGTGTGTTGTGCAGCGAAACTAAGCCTTCTGCAGCGAATTAATATTCGCTGCTGATTTGTGTATTGTGCAGTGGAATTCTGTTTCGCTGCTGCAACTGAACCTCCTGCAGTGAAATTTTGTTTTGCTGCCGAAACCGAACCTCCTGCAACGAATTGATATTCGCTGCTGATTTGTGTGTTGTGCAGCGAAACTCTATTTCGCTGCCGAAACTAAGCCTTCTACAGCGAATTAATATTCGCTGCCGATTTGTGTATTGTGCAGCAGAATTCTGTTTCGCTGCCGCAACTGAACCTCCTACAGCGAAATTATGTTTCGCTGCCGAAACCAAACCTCCTGCAGCGAATCGATATTCGCTGCCGATTTGTGTGTTACGCAGCGAAATTCTGTTTCGCTGCTGAGTTGTGCATTGTGCAGCGAACCTGTGGCACCAACAGCGATGCAGTTGTCGCTGCCGAACTGGCTGCCGGCAGTGAAACAGTTGTCGCTGCCGAACTGGCAGCCTGTTCGAACCAGTTCTCGCTGCCGAAGTGGGCAACCCGCAGCGAACCAGTTCTCGCTGCCGATTTCTACAATAAGTCTCCTATGCGGGAATGACTTAAATTCTAGCAACAATTTCATGATATGAAGGTGTAAAATATGGAACACTTGAATGTGAACATATGAACTCTTGAAATAAGTATGATGATGAATATGATTCAAAAATAAAATAAATACAACTGTGCTGATTTGTGACCATTGATGTCTTAGGTGGTGCGGTCGGGATTGGACCATCATCAAGACAGGAACAACCCACAGGTGGAGCAGGTAGGTGACTTGCACCCTTTTTTTTCATACGTTGAATCTTGAAATATTTTAACTTAAGTACTACCATATTGTTAGAACCGATATTAAATTGTTGAACGCTTAATTGTTGATTAAAGATTGATTAGCTTCGGCTAATGGCATCTGAATGGATGGCTGGGACAAATGAGTGATTAGCTTCGGCTAATGGCATCCGAATGGATGGCCGGGATGAAGGACTGATTAGCTTCGGCTAATGGCATCCAAACAGATGGTCGGGACAAAGAATGATTAGCTTTGTCTAATGGCGTCCAAATGGATGGCCGGGATAAAGGAATGATTTTGCTGCCGATGCAAAAATCGGCAGCGACGCAGTTCCGCTGCCGATTCTAGATCGGCAGCGATGCAGTTTCCGCTGCCGATTCTGGATCTGCAGCGACGCAGTCTTCGCTGCCGATACAGAAATCGGGAGCGACCCAGTTTCGCTGCCGATACAGAAATCGGCAGCGACACAGTTTTCGCTGCCGATTCCTTGATCGGCAGCGATGTATTTTCTGCTGCCGATTTTGGATCGGCAGCAACGCAGCTATCGCTATGGAATCCGGATGGATGGCCGGGACAAATGAATGACTAGTTTCGGCGAATGACATCCGAAAACTTGTGTATCTATATGTACTACTAGTTGTTACATCAAATACATGAAGAAATTATAAATGTTAATGCTTTATTTAATTGCCAGACCGTTAGTTACCATTATTATTATTATTAAGTATTTGCATTCTCTTAAATGTTTTGTACTGCTGCAGGGACGTCACACCAACGAGATGTCTAGGATACCCGATACACGGGAACCTACTTTTGCAAGGAATTAAGTAGATGCATTCAAAATCACAATGTATTTTGTATGGATCAATGTACTGAATGTATAACTTTTATTAGATCCTTTTTATTTAAAATTGTGATGGCTATTAGTAGGATAAGAATGCAAACTCATGTCTATGTATATATTTTTAATATGAACTTCGAATCATGCAACCTTAATATTATGTGTTTGTGTAAGATTCGCTTTTAAATGAAATGTTGATTGTATGGATTGTATTTTGATGATGTGAGGATTCAAGTTCTTTGATTACCGGCACCATGTGTATTAAATATATATATAAAAAAAAAATTTACTGTTGTTTTGGGCTTGGAAAGCCTGGTTGTTACAGCTATACTATTGTGATATTCGTATTTCAGTAATATGTATTTTGTTTTCAGGGTCATCGCATGCACGATAGGAGTAGATTCTAGATTGGGTTCACTTTTTTTGTAATTTAGGTTCTAGGGAATATACCCTTGTATTTGGTAATATTACAACTTTTATATAACTCAATTTGTATAATTGATGTTTAAACTTGAATAGAAGAATTTAATTATGTAGTTTGTATAACCATATTCCATGTATGCATGTTTATATCTTTATCCATCCATAATGATAATTGTTGTACAATGTATATCATCAACATTGTGGTTGATATGAATGATGATGTTTGTGGGATTGAGACTCAGGATGATAGGGTTCAATTGAGTTAGGAGATGCGGTGTATTAGAAGTGTAAACATGTTGTATGTCAATAACTTGGGACCTGCCAGTATAGGGGAGACTCCGTCAAAATTTCAGTACACTTTAATACAAACACCATGAATAGATATAGAAAAAAAAAGTCACTTTGTTTCTCAATTAACATGAGATCATTGCTTTATCCCGGATATGGGGATGTTACACACAATGTTGAATTGTTGTAATTACCTTATCACTATCATTCTTCTTGTGGGACATTTCTAAGCTTAGATTCGCGTTAAATTTTAACCTAACATAAAATAATATGTCAATAGATCTCTCATAAAATTTTAGTCAAATCCAACAATTGAATTGAGAGATATGCTCAATATCGTAAAACTAGACCGTTAGTAATTATAAGCCAAAACTCTGAGTTCACATACCATTTTATTTACTTAAATAGTTATAATTTTTAGACTAGTCCATTGGAGACTCCCATCATATTTATCATAAAATTCATTTAGAGTTTTTACCATTGTCAATCAAGATAGTGTGATTGTATGCGAGGTGATTAATGTTTTTCACACAAAAAATCATATTATTTGATTTAAAATTTCACTCCATTATTATTCTTGTATAAATATTTTCCACCCTAATTAGTAATTTTTTTTTCCTTTATTTACTTATTTTACCTGATTTTTATATTAGGGGTTTACAAGTAGTTGCAAAGAAATTAAGACTTATTTTTATGATCACTTTTATAAAACTAAACCAAAGATAACATTGGCTGACTTAAATAAGATAGTACAAGATCTACGAGAATCTATAAAAAGTTATGCTTTTTTATTTAGTATTTTAAAAATTAAATGCATTATAGTTATAACAAAGTAATAGTGCATGAAACTGTTTTTATAAATGATATAGTGGAATATCAATGAAAGGTCTATGGGATCAAAGTACTTGGATATCTATATCCTTATAAATGATGTTATTTATTATAAAAGATGTTATCAAAACAAACTGGAAAAAAATATATATGAGAGGGACATACTTAATTGGTTATTTGAATGATGTTGTAAATATACATTTAATGACCGACTCAAACTTTGAATAAGGGTTTGAAGAAATCCACTAGCAACTTATATTGATCGGAAAGCTTAAAGTAGGAACACCGTTTCAAATTACAATGTTGCAGAAGTAAAAAGTAGATAACAAACTTGGTTGTAAAGAAACAAAAACTTACCAAAGTAGTCAATTAAGGTAAATAATGCTTTTTGACATTAAAACAAAATTGATGAAATTTTTGGGGCAAATCAAGCTCCTTCGTAACCATACAACCCGTGCTACCTATCAAATCAAGAGGAAGAATTGCTGTAAGTTGCACTACTTATAAAAACATGACATTAATGATTATGTTATCTTCAAGAATTAGATCTAGAAGGCATTAGAGGTTGGTTTCGTTCTCTTTTTATAAAAAGAAAATTAAGGTAGAGAATGATTGTTTCCATTAAGTCATAACAAAAATAACCACCTCAAGCTAGAAGGACAAATTAATAAGGAAAAATTATACAAAGTAACATTTGATCAACCCCTACAAAGGCTAAAAGTGGTCATATATGCTAGAACTGGAAAGAGATACATCAATAATGGCAAAGATAAAGAAGTGATAAAAGAATATAAAAAGATGCCTTCGGTATACATGTTGGGAGGAATAGCTGAGTGAGTTATGACTCAAAATTGAACTGAGATATTTAAGCCTTTTCCACCATTTCTTAAGTTGATTTTCAACTTTATTATTGTAATGTTGAAATGTTCCACAATTTTTATATTTGTTTCTAAGTAAATAGGTATAATAATTTTTTATGCAATTATTTATAGAAGTAATGTAATACTTTTTTTCATCTCTTAGTTTATATAATTTTTAAATAACTAATATCCAAGAGAATTAAATTTAGAGGTTTACTAATTTTTTGAATTGCTTGAAAAAATGTTTTTCTGAGTTTTAATTCTACACAAATCTCATACTCATGATTTTTCTTAAAAAAAACATGCCTAGTAATTCAAGATTAATTAATCTTTGTATAAAATTATAATTCACATGTCTTAATTTCCATGTCACATATCATAAAACTCAAGTAAGAAGAACAAAAATTATTTTTTTTTATCTCATCCTTTATTGTAATGGCATTACATTCATTTTAAAGAGGCTATCACAAAGATATTTATTTCCTACATACATCCCACTTTTCGTGAGTATAAAATTGTCATTGTCAAAACTCTTCTTAAGACTATTTTTAATCAATAATAAGTCAGACACTAAGTTCTCTCTAATATCAACAACATAAAGAAAATAATTGTTGAGGGGGAAAAGCTTTTTGGAAGTCATCTTTAGTGTGACTTTTTCAATGCCAAGTACCATGGGGTTGATGAATTCTTCTTGTATAAGCATTCACCATCCATTTCTTTGTAAGTGAAAAAAAATTATCTTTTTAACATATACATGCCTTGTTATATCAACCTATCACTACTCAGGATTGATCAACAAGTTCATTTCCAAAACTTCATTTATAAAGTGATCGACCTTGGTGATTTTGGTTTGAACAGTCCTTTCTTTTTTAGGATTTCTTTGTTGATGTTGCGATGTCGTGGTCGTACAAATTATTTACCCTAACTTCAAACACAACACACAAGATAGTATAGAGCAAGCAAGGGGTCGATCCCACGGGGAAGATTTAGTTCAGATTTTTATGCTAGATGATATGAAATTTGGAGGGGTAAAATGAAATTTAATAAAATCAGAAAATTATCAAGAGAACAAACCTTGGTCGCAATCACACATCCACCTATAGAAATCAGAACTGATCCTTGAAACGAAACTCCAGTTTATATTCTGAATTTTTATCTTTTCTTAACGTTGGTTAATTAACGGATCCGCCGTATAACTAACCCTAACCAACAAATAATCACAGTGTCCGCACTAATGATTTAATCCAATGGCAGCCTTAAGATCTAGATAAATTCATTAATCTTAACAACCAAGTTGTCTGCTTATGTTGCTTTGATCAAATGTTCTCCCTAAGTTTAATAATGTAGTTCCGCTACAATCATCAAGCTTAGTTGCTTCACAAGTTTATATACCACAACTCCGGTTTTGATATCAAACTTAGCAATAGATTGTTCACAATAATAACTTAGAGTCCGCTCTAGCAAATTAAGATAAACAATCATAGGAAATATGCATAGAAAAACAAACATACTCATTCATAATACAAACTGAAAATAAATGGAAGAATAAATCTCACAGTTCTTGAAATCTGAAGGTTTTCGTGTCCTTGCAACTAAGAAAACAAGTTTAGTCTTGCATGTTTGTTGAATAACTAATCAAAAAGATGGAAGAATGCATGATTTAGGGTTTCTTAGAGGAAGGAGGCATTTTTCTCTTGTTGGCTGGCTGCCCCCCTTCTCTTCCCTCATTCTTTTTATATGCTAGGAAACCCTAATCTCTATTTTACAAAACAGTCCTCCCTTAAGTAGACAGTTTACATTTAAGTAGTTCAATAACTATTTTCCTAAAAAAAGAGAAATATCTTTGCATGAAATCTTCAAGCTTTGACTTAGAGGAGCTAAATTGCTGAAATAAAAACTTGTATGTCGGTTTATATGCTTCGGAACGTAATTTGGACTCGTTTCTTCACAAAACCTGTTTGCTGGCAGAATTCGGTTGTCATCTTTGAAAACTCATATGTCCCTCATATGACATCGTTGTTGGCTGAAATTTGGAGCGTTTATAGGCCTTTGAGTCAGGAATCCAAAACAATTTAGTTTGCATCAATTGGACTTTTATAACTCTAGATATTCAAGTCGGAGTGACCAAAGGTTAACACTGGCAGATTGCGAGATTTGACTTTGAAAGCTGCGATTTCCATGCTCTTCCTTATTTTATTGTCTTGCCTTAGATGTCCAGAAAGGTATGGATGTTAGCTTTTTAATGCTACTAGAATCACTTCATTTCGACCTTTAGAGCTCACGCTCTGCACAAAACATCGACTGAACGTCAAATTTGTCAATTACTTTCAATTTACTCATTTTTGCATCTTTCATCCAAAAGTGCCTTCAAAACATAAAACAAAGAATATCAAGGCATTTTATATATAAAACATAGTCAAAACACTAATTAAATATGGGTGAAACTATCGAATAATATAGTTGCATCAGTTGAGCTCTATTTCTTTAATTCTTGGCTTGGTGTCAGTTTCATTGCATATGAAGCATTTTTCATTAAACTTCTTAGCAATTTCCTTCCCTTTCAAAATAAGCTTTTGTTTTAGTTTTTATTGTAGGTCTTCATCATTTACTCAATAATGTTTACTTTGGGGGATATATTGAATGAGTTGGCTTTTTCTTTTAGACAATTTATTTCCCTTTTCTTTTCTCAACCTTAAAATAAGGTCTTGAACTCTCATTTTTTTATGTTTATGCTTTATATAGTTTTTGAAATCTTTCTAAATGATTGATAATTTTTTAATAATTGCAATCACCTAAAAGGATTCACTAAGAACAATTCTCTTTAGCATGAATATCATGCAAGGTTAGCTTAAAGTATTAAACTTGACTTATCATAGTTCTTGAATTGAATATCTTGAAATTAAAAAATTTACTAACTATTAGCTTTTTAATATGAGCATCTTCAACCTTGCATTTTCGATTTTTCATAGTGACTTTGCACTATTGATTGAATTATACATAGCATATAATATGTTGTTCAATTCATTTAAGATGTAGTTTTTGCATATAAATTATTATAATTTCATGCATTCATAGTTGTCATAACGATGAGATCAAATTCTTTGTTTTATAGTTTTTTCTATAATTATTGAGGAATATTTTTACTTTAAATGATGCAAAATGCTTTATGTTTTACTGTTTGTTTTTATATTTTATTTTAGATTATATAAAAAGTAATAACAAAATAATAAAAAGGTAAGAAGAAAAAAGAAGAAGAAAAATGATGATATTACCTTTGATGTTGAATGCATCTCTCCTCCCCCTACCTAAAAAATGATAATACAAAATAAAAAAAAGGAAAAAAAACATATATAGATGTAATAGATTTCTATTTATACATAAGAATTAATAACTGTATAATAAAAAATAATTATTTAATTAAATATTGTTCACCTGATTATGAGCAAAAGATTGTGTTAATCATAGTTATTAAACCCGGCCCGGCCGGCGGGTCGATCCGGTGGCTGGACCGGTTCGGGTTTAATAAAAGACCGGCTGTGGCAACAGCCCGCCCAAACCCGGGCGACCCGGGACCCGGGTGACCCGGGACCCGGGTGACCCGGGCAAACCCGGACGAGACCCGGGTTTTTTTTTTTTTTTAAATGTGGGATAAAAAAAAATTTGATTTAAATATTTCAACTTAAAATGATAACATAGTATCTTTTCAATGTGGGGTTTGAAGCCCTTTCATATATATACTCTATGTTCACATGAAAAAAATTATATTTTTTCAATGTGGGATTTGAAACCCATTAGTATATATACTCTATGTTCCCAAGGAAAAAATCATGTTTCTTCAATGTGGGATAAAAAACCTTTTGGTTTAAATACTTCAACTTAAAGGGATAACATAGTATCTTTTCAATGTGGGATTTGAAGCCCTTTCATATATATACTCTATGTTCCCATGAAAAAAGTTATGTTTTTTCAATGTGGGATTTGAAACCCATTAATATATATACTCTATGTTCCCAAAGAAAAAATCATGTTTTTTCAATATGGGATAAAAAAAACGTTTTGGTTTAAATACTTCAACTTAAAGGGATAACATAGTATTTTTTCAATGTGGGATTTGAAGCCCTTTCATATATATACTCTATGTTCCCATGAAAAAAGTTATGTTTTTTCAATGTGGGATTTGAAACGCATTAGTATATATACTCTATGTTCCCAAGGAAAAAATCATGTTTTTTCAATGTGGGATAAAAAACCTTTTGGTTTAAATACTTCAACTTAAAGGGATAACATAATATCTTTTCAATGTGGAATTTGAAGCCCTTTCATATATATACTCTATGTTTCCATGAAAAAAGTTATGTTTTTTCAATGTAGGATAAAAAACTTTTTTAATTTAAATACTTCAACTTAAAAGCTTAACATAATATATTTTCAATATGGGATAAAAAACTTTTTAAAATATTATTTTAAACTTCATTATTTATAATATGTATAATCTATATTTACATGAATTTTTTCATATGAAATATTAATTTTTTTTAATTATTACGGGTCAACCCGGGTTGACCCATGAAACCCGAGACCCGGCCCCTTGGCCGGGTCAACCCCCGGGTTGGGTTTAATAACTATCGTGTTAATGTATTCCATTACACGCGCACATAACCCCTCCTGTACTTCGACAACACGATCCGCACTTCACAGTACTCCACCAACTTTACGCTTCCTCCTCAGACAAAGGAACACAGGCACCTTTATCTTTATCTTGTGGTTCTTTAGGAAGGGGGAGAGAGAGAGAGGGAGAGGGAGAGGGAGAGAGAGAGAGAGATGGAAAGAAAGGCCCTGGTGTTATGCAGTGTTGTGGGTCTGTTGGGGCTATTATCAGTTGCTACAGGCTTTGGTGCAGAAGCAACAAGGATTAAGGTTTTTTTTTTTTTTTCATTTCAACTGTTCATCTTGCTCTTTGCAGGTTTTCTTTCTAATATTAGGACTCCTGCTGGGATAGTGTTGTTTAAGTCTATTTATAAATACAATTGACAGTGTTTATATTGATTTTCAATCACCGTGATTGGTTTTTGTATCTATTCGCTTGGTTTTATAGAATCACCGCTTATTCTGTATTGACCACTTGTGTGTCAATCCTGAAGTTCTGTAGTTGTAGATTATACCATTAAGTATGATGACATGACAACCATGATTTGAGAGGAAGAGGAACTTTTTGCTGATAACAATAAACACTGGCATCGTGAAAGGGGAGAGAAATATTACTTCACTTAGACAGTTTTCCTGGATAATGCTATTCCTTCTCCCCCCTGATTCCTCTTACTATATTCAGTCTCCATCAATTATCGATCTGTATCAGCCAGATATAAACAAGGATGGACCTACATGATTCCTTTTGTATCCCAGTCTTGTGGGGTATCATTGTAGTGAATTCCCTCATCTCCAATGTCATGTTTATATACAACATCTCTTTTATTATTATGTGCAGCTTATGCTAATTTTGGTTGGTAATGTTGAATTGTGAATTTGTGACAAAAAAATTAGATTTTTCAGTTTATTCTGCCATCTCGACATAACCAGAAACAACGATACCTATCTCTGTCATTCGGTTTTGCAGAAATTACTGCTCTAGAGTGCCAATTTTATTATCTTTTGCTATAGATTTTTTTTTTTTTTTCATATTCTTTTTGTGGATGAATATTGCTTTTCAGGACCTTTATGTTTGCCGCAACATGAATCTTTACTTCTGTACTCCGAGGAATTGTTGGAGTTATACAACCTCAATTGTAAAATGGTTTCTAATGTAATCATTTTCTATTCCTGCAGGGTTCTGAGGTTCAGTTCACATCTGCAACACAATGTACCTATCCTCGGAGTCCAGCACTGGGTCTTGGTTTGACTGCAGCTGTGGCTCTTACTATTGCTCAAGTAATTATTAATGTTGCAACTGGGTGTGTTTGTTGCAAAAGAAGCCAACACAGCTCAAACTCAAATTGGACAACAGCTTTTGTCTGCTTTGTTATTTCCTGGTAATTCTCAATGGCCATTTGTGTTTAAAACTCTAATTCAGCTTAACTTATTCCATTATTGAGGTTAACAGTTGATTGTTCATTCCTTTGTCAACATCTTTAGCTCTTCACCAACGTGTTTACCCCCCCTCTAGCAGCTTATCCTATTTTGATGCTTTAGATGTAATACCAATGAGCTAGAATGTGTCATCTAAATGTTAGATCATTATCAGCACCTGAGTTCCTGCGAATGCATCAACAAAAACATACTTTTGACTTAATGCTTAGTGGCATTGGCCACTTCTAATAATCATATATTTTTGATATCCTTTTTTTTTTCTTAACATACTTCACTATCTTTGTAGAGCATGTTTACTTGAAATTTCTAAGACCTAAATGCACTGTCATATCTTCTTGAATTGATAAACAACATGACTTGAAGACTATTCATAATGACTGGAAAAACCCCTGTTTTTATATACCCTTACACATGATCATAACTATTGCTATAATTTAATTTGTTTCTTATTTTTAATCAATCTCTGTGTTGATATTGTATTGATGTAGATCATGTCATGGAATACTTATTGAGACCAAATTGACCTGGTCTTTGATTGTCATGGTACATTAGGATTTTATATTCGAAGGATGATTTAGTAATAGTAACAATGTACTAAATGTCAGAGAGATGTAGTTTTGCTATAATTTAATTTGTTTTTAACCCTTTTGTGCTTTTATATTTTATTGATGTAGATCATGGTTGAAATGCTTAATTAAGGTCTAATTGAACTGGAATTTGATGTTCGTGATACATTAAGATATTAAATTCAAAGGATGATTTAGTAATCATTAGCAATACACTTATAGTTAGAGTGATGTGGGTACTTGTATACAAAATACTTGTGTTAGCGGATCCTTTTCTATATAATGAAATTATCAACACAAAATGATACATGATATTTATTGAATTTCAAACTTCTTTCCAGAAACTTTACTGCTAATATACCTCAAATCATGTAAAGCATGTAATTATCCTATTGTTTTATGTTACAATGCCACAGTATGTTTTGAATTGAAAATTTTCTATGCTACCAATCTTGATGACTTCTTTGAATGGCCTAAAATGATCCTGATAGAGGACAGCTTGAACTGAAGACCTTCAAATTCTCATTTTCTTAAAGTCCTCATGCTTGAATCTAGAAAACCAAACCAATTACTATATCACCTGTTAATCAATTTATAGTTTGTTTGGAAAGCTAAGAATTGTGTAGTATTCTATTCAATTCATCACTATTGACATTTCTCATGTCTGGAGGTGATTTTTCTTGTTGAAATTAATTGAATATGCTTAGATATAGAGTTTTCTATTAGGTCAATTTTTATAAATTAGCTGTGGGAGTGGTGAGACCGACTCTACATATGACTGTGTTTAAACCTATAAATTTACCTTTTAGTCCCTTGTAAAATTGAATGCAATGATAAAAAAGACAAGTATATTTAGGATATTTATCTCAATTAAATTAATTCAATTTTACTAAGAGCAGCTTGGAATTGTTGTGTTGTGCTTTGGCTATTTTTCTCTGTACTGTGTTGTGTTGCAAGTTGAAATTATAATAATACAAATAGGGTTCCCATTTGCTGCAGAGCTCTTGACAAATTATATTTTTTTCTCAAGAACATAATGGTACCCTATTTGATTAAAGAATAAAGCAGTTTCCTTTTAAAATATCACATGCTTTGATTTCAAAACTAAAATGGTCAAAATCAAACACTGATTTTAGATGAAAAGTAGGTAAAAACAGTTGTGCTTTAAAGACAGAACAATGCCAAACAAGCAC
This sequence comes from Populus alba x Populus glandulosa, assembly GCA_033617975.1. NCBI lineage: Eukaryota > Viridiplantae > Streptophyta > Magnoliopsida > Malpighiales > Salicaceae > Populus > Populus alba x Populus glandulosa. Next base: position 7,779,163 of record CM066161.1, read on the forward strand.
CAATTGTAAATTATAACTAACATTTATATGCAATATATAATTCCCTTCAACCAAATTCAATCCAGTTCTCTGTGAATAAAAAGTTAACACCACAATTAAATCCATGATCTTATCTTTTAACCCATGCAATGCATTAGGCTTCAAGGGGACTCGCAAGCATTGGCAAAAGCATTCCTTACTTGAACGCTTGAGATCCTCCAAGCATGCAGATGAATGAGCATAAACACACCCGCATAGAATATGTAACTTTGATATGAATAAAAAAAAAGGTGTCGGGCTAGATGAAAAAAGAGAAACTTGAGAATTAAGCTCTCAGCAAAAGGGAACACTTGAAAATGGAAATCTTTTGTTTAATTGGGAAATGACCATGGGCCAACATGCATATCCATGCATGTATGTTATCTTTATACATCAGCTTAATTTGAAACTATGTTCCGTTCATAATGATCGATTTGGCAATACATGCAGGTTCACATTTGTAATATCATTTCTTCTTTTGTTGACTGGTGCTGCCCTCAACAATCAGCATGGTGAAGAAACAATGTACTTTGGCAATTACTATTGCTATGTTGTAAAACCTGGGGTCTTTGCAGGTGGTGCTGTCTTGGCCTTTGCAAGCGTGGCCCTTGGGATTCTTTGCTATCTCACCTTAAATTCTGCTAAGGACAGTAACGATCCATGGCCAAATCCTCCTCGTTCTAATCAAAGTGGCATAGCCATGGGGCAGCCCCAGTTTGCACCACACACTCAAGACCCTGTTTTTGTACACGAAGATACATATATAAGACGACAGTTCACTTAAGTGGTAATTTCCCGGCCCGCCCGTTGTATTGTACTGCAAATGTCTTGGAAAATGTGCTGGTATTGGGCTTCAAAGTTTATCCTGACTGCTGTGCATTGTTGAGAAGGGTCGGTTTTTTTTGGGATGCGTCCTGTTTCCTGTGCTTGCAGTGGTGTAATATTGACCTTTATAACTTGTATTTTCGTGGGTTGACTGTCACAAGTTGTTCGTATGTATATTTACCTTATGGAAAGTGGGCCTCTATGATTCTGGTTCTCTATACTAGATAGAGTTTTAAGATAGAACTACTTATCTGACTCACCGACGCCATGCTGAATATTGTTTTTTAAACAAAAAAAAATTAAACATGTATTTTTAGGTAAAAACTAGCAAGTGTAAATCAAAAAGTTTATATATGTATTTAATTAAATAAATAAAGAATTATTTGTCAATAAATAAATAAAAAGTTATTAATGATAACTAAATATATATATGAAAAAGTTAAGAAGCAGATATAGATTAAGATGTTTAATCTTGTGATACAATCCAAACAAGGTTACATTTAGATTTTGTTGTAAAATCTTGTATTGTCTAGTTTTATTTTAATGAGCGTAACTTTCAATTTTATTGTTAGATCGAGATGAAATTTTTATAGGAGTTTTTAGATATGATGTTATATATCGGCTTAAAATTTAAAGTAAATCAGAGTTTGGTAAGAGATTATTTTATAGGGTCAAAGTTATTGGATCATGTCAAATTTGTCTATTTGAACCTTCATCTATTGTATAGACTATCTAGAGCTGCATAAGGAATTTACCTTAGATTTCAATTGGGTTGGAAATTATACATTCATACCTTCTCGGTGCTATATAATAGGCCTGTTAATTCATCCAGACAAGGAAGTACGACATGTTTGAAATCAGAACTAAAATCTATCAAGAATGTGTGAAAATTAGAGAAATATTGTTTACATATGTATTATGAATTTCAGTCAATACAAGGATTTCTTAATGCTTTTGGAAGCATGTGTGGCGGCTGGCGGCTATTAGCTCCTATTCTACAAGGATTCCAAGTCAAACGAGGAGATATTTATGTCAACAACTAATATTTATAGTTTGTAAGGATTCCATATCCATTATAGAATGTATGTAGTGGCAAGTAGGCTTAAGATTCTTTTGTTGTTTTTTATTTTTCCTTGTTTCATAGGGTTTTCTTATTCAAAAAGGAGATTATAGGAGGCTGTTTAAAGAAGATATTTCTGACATTTTTTTTTCTATTTTTGAGAGCATACTTTTGACTAAACAAGGGGAGAAACTTCAGCACCCAAGATAATTTCTTTCAAGCAAGGAAAGAGGATTAATGGATGACACAATGGGACATTCTTTCATTTATAAGTTTCAGATTTGGCTGCTAGGGATCGAATGAAAAGAGATGATTTTAGAGCTATTTTGATAACTTGTAAAATATATCTTAAGGTTTATTTATTGTTTTAATTAATATTTGAGATAATTATATTTTAAGGTTTGGGCTTTTATTTCTATTGAGTTGTTTTAGTCAAAAATCAATGTGTAGGCTTGTTTTAGACATTAGGCTTGTACTTGGCTGAGTTTTAGTTAAGGCTCATTGGTTTGCACTTCAATACGGGACCATTAGGGCTATTATTTTAGGACTATATTATGTTTTGTTTTGTTGCAAAATAAGGGGCAACCTTTAGACATTAATGAAATTCAGTTTTGAAGTGCAAACCAAACCAATACCTCTGGTTTTTAGTTATCGATTAACTTTAGGTCAAGGTTCAACCAAACTTAATTGTTCAATTTTCTTGGGGAAGTTATCATATTTGTTGTGGGTTGCGTGACCATATGAACACGAGATTTGCATCATATTGCAACAAGATCCATTTATCCAATTGTGTTCAATGACTCTATTTAATAAGAAAGTAAATAAAGTAAGAAGGAAATAGATTGCTTATTAAAAAAAATCAATGAAGGAAAATAAATAAATTGCAATACAACTTTAAATTGCATAAAGAATTTGTGTATATAAAGTTGACCATCATTTATAGTAAATGAATGACTTTTTACGTTGTTAGAAAAATGAAATCCTACATGAACTATAATTCTCAATCCTATATAAACTGTTCATAATAGATTAGAAGCTCACAACATGAATCATAATATAATTTATATTCCTATAAACACATCTCTTACATGGTAATAATATATTTCCTAAATAATTTGGAATTTTGCTAGTGTAATATACTACATTCTTATTAAGAGGAGCACTTGATGTTCTGGTCAATCGTACAAACTCTTTATCTATGTGATTGATTGACTTTTCCTAGTCGATCATGTGATATGGAATTGAAAGTGAGCATCTAGATCCAGGACTTTATGAGTATTGTTGGTCGCTGACCTGTTGTACGCGTTTTAGAGTGTTAGGCTCAAAAGTGGGCTCGCATCACCAGGAACAAAATCGTGAGGGCGGTAAGGACCAAAGTGGATAATATACAGCAGGTTGGGCTAGGCTATTACAATTGGTATCATAGCCGAGGATGACTCATCTTAAGGTGGGGGATTGTGATATACTACATTGGAAATGAGCATCTAGAGCCAGGGCTTTGCGAGTAGTGCTAGTCGCTGACCTGTTGTATGCGTTTTGGGGTGTTAGGCTCATAAGTGAACTCGTGTCACCAAGAACAAAACTGTGAGGGTGGTAAGACCCAAAACAGACAATATATGGTAGGTTGGGCTTGGCTATTACAGATCATGTCTTCTAACTCTCATGATTGATTATCACTATCATAACCTAATTTTAGGTCCCCCCAAAAATTATCGTTTTCTTTTATAGTAATAATAATATAATAATAATAAAAGACTAGTAACTTGGTAAAAACAGGCTGATAAGGGTTTCAAATGCATGAAAGAATGAAACTAAGATTTGTATAAAAATCAAGAACCCAATTGTGCCCAAAATTGGAAAACAATGTAGATTCAAGATAAAAAAAAATGATTATTGGATGAATTTGCATAAAAATTAAGTATGAGAACTTGATTAGACTTTTAGTAGGTCAATTTGATTTAATCATAGGCCTAATTAAAGGTTTAATTAAGTTTAAGAATTTATTTGGGTCAATTAAACTATCTCATTAAGTGCAAGGACTTAATTAGAATTTTAATGGGTCAAATTAATTTTATTAGAGACTTAATTGGTAAAAAATTAAGTTTGGAAGTTTAATATGGGCTTAATTAAGAAGAATGAAATTTTAAAGGACTAGATTTTTTTAAAAGCTTAATTGGGCCGATAAAATTATAAGAAAATCAAAGTTTGGGGGTTAATTAAGGGTATAATTTAAGAAATTCTAGACTAGGGACCTTTTTGCAAATGGCACATGAATTCAAAGGCTAAATTTTGTTGAAAATAAGGATGAAATTGAGGATAAAAATGAAAATATCCAAGATTAAAGACCAAGTTGAAAAATTCATAAAAATTAAAGGATGTTTTTCAATCTTGACAGGGGCAAAATTGAATTAATTTTTAAAAATCAAATTTCAATTGAGGAATTAATTGAACAAATTGAAAGATTGAGATATGAAATTCAAAGAGAAAATTTAAAATCTAAATTAACCCTAAACTCCAAAACGATGTCATTTCATTTAAATGAAACAATGTGTTTTGGTGTTGTTTTGACCAAAATAACATCGTTTTGGTCAATAGAAGTAAAAAACAATCAATAGCGTTAAACAACATATCATTCAAAACATTTCGATCACATCAATTTTGAAAAATTCCCTTTACCAAAATAATCCTGAAAAATTGAATTTGCTTTTTTATTTCAAAAATAATTTGATATTTTAAGAAAACATCGTTTAGAGATCCTTTTGTAAGGCGACAAATGAATCATTCAAGGAATTCTCATCTTGAGGTGACCAAATAATTTTGAAATAAGGCTTGAAAGATGAAAAATGCACAAAAAGCTTGCACCCCATGTCTCATGATCCATATTTTAGATGTATGCATAATCGTTTGCAGTTCAAATTGCTAGTTATCGATTCATAAAAACATGTCTTTATGCAAAAGCTCCAAGCAATCACACTGAATAAGGATAAAATTTATTAGTTTTAACCGTTTGTGCTTGAAATGATGAAATACCATATATGTTATCCATTCACATTTTAAAATATATCTCTTATAGTCCCCATTTTAGCTTGAATAAGTTTCTCTTTGTAAAAATATTGACTAGGATCACACCTCACACTAAAGGGTAAATGAGAATTTCAAAAGTTAAAGGTCCATCATGACTGGGATCACATCTCACACGAGGGGGTAAACAAAAATTTAAAGATCAAAGACCGGGAAGATGCTGTGAAAAATCCACAGAGCCCGAGAAATCTAAATGAAAAATAAAATGACTAAGTCAAGGTCAAAACAAAATAATGATGCATCATCAAAAACATAAAAAAAGGACGAATCAAAGAAACATGACACAAGAAAAGAAAGACATAATAACAATGATCTCAAGTCTTTAAAATCTTGAAACACTCCTTGAGCCTACAAATCATTTTCTTTTATAACCAAGAGCCATAGCCTCATTATATGCTTATAAAAGTCTTTTGTAATAAAGCAAGTAAACAAACTAAACCAATAAATTGCGTTCTCAAAATGTAAAATAAATTTTTCACAACAATCATGACATTGCAAATAGAATTACTCGTCATTATTCATGCTGATAAAATAAGTGCTAAAAATGAGACAAATATGGAACCTCAAGTTTTTACTCAAGCCAGCTTTGAAACCCATATAACTAAAGGTCACCTCATCATGTACCTTCACTAAGTTCAAATTTGCCTAAATAAAAGATCAAATTATCCTTTTTCTTAAAAAAAATATTAAACCCCTCGGAATTATAAGAAATAAAAAACAAAATTGTTCTAAAGCTTACATTGGGTAAATTTATGTTTTCAAAATGCAAAAATTCATTTGAGCCATGGGTAGTCCAACTCTAAGCTAACACTTCTTTCTTAACCTTCACCCTATTAATTCTCAATAAAAAATGCACAAAAGATACATCTTAGTGATGAATGGTAACATGATCAAAGAGTTGATGTTTTATTTCAAGTACAGGAGTGTCAAAGTAATAAATAACCCGGCAAGACCGGAGTCGAACCACAAGGAGGTGAACTATATAATTGAAAAACCTAAGTAAAGAATATCTTGAAAAACCCCTGTTTTAGATACAATGTCAAATTAGGTAGTTGTATTCTCTCTTTTTTTCAAGCAACATAAATAATATTTTCTTTCAAAATTAAGCATAAATCAAATGTCTAGCTATTGATAAGCAAATTAAAATAACTTATGAGGTTCAAATTAAAATAAAATAAGTACAAGGATTAAAATAAAATAAGTGACTAAAATAAAAAAAATCCATAAAAAACCAAAAAACCCTACAATATTATTTTAGCCAGTGTTTTATTTATGTCATCTATGTTTTTACTAGGGACGATAATAAGTATTCATGCGACAGATTTTTTTAATATTAATTCTTTACCTATTATTCATCATATTAGATATTCAGAAATTATTAAACTATTCATGAATTTTGAATATTCATTATCTATTATTATTAATTATTTAATAAAAAATAAAATAGTTAATATATATATATATATATATATATATATTCGTCAACTTTCCTTGCTCCAACGCTGCAAGAGAAGCACAAGAATGGAAGAACCAGAGTACTAACTTGGAAGCTGGATATAGGCAACGCGCTTCTTTCTTCTAAATCCCTTTATGAATTTAACTTCTGGAAGCTAATAAATTTTACAAAATCTGACAATTTAATCCATTATTACAGTGATTGTTGAGGATTTTTCTTCCTCTCCCCTTACCAGTGCCGTTTCAACCCAAAATAAAATCACTCTTCCAAGATTATACATTTTTTTATCATTAATGGGGAATGACATTCATTTAAAGTGAAACAAAACATAAAGTGCAATGCCATTTTAAGTTACAGCTGAGAATAATTATCACCTTCACACTATTATCACCAAGCAATGAAGTGCAGATGCTGCCCAAGCAAATCCTATGTGCTAAGATTCTTGCTGACATCCTAAGCATTTGCAGGATCATTTATAACTCCCAAGAAATCATCCTTTATGGTGCCAATGCAGAACTGCAAGAAAAAGATAATGGCAGCATTAGATGAGCAATCACAGCAGAAAAGTTTCAAGCGTTGACCACTGCAAACAACATTTTAGAAAGTTCAAGATTTTTCAAGCTCTCAGACGTCAAAACTCTCCTAACTATGTTCTTTTAAAACATTAATAATAAAAGAGAAAAGTTGAAGAGAATTTTTGAGATGTGATATTGATGTAAGGATTTAAACAAAGATAAAAACAGTTATCAAGGTTAGAGGATCCACTAATGGTATTTCAAATAAATATAATATAAACTCTTTTTATTATTCAATTGAAAACCACACACAAATAAGGTTCCAATCGGATGATTTATCGTTATTAGCTCATTATAAATTAACATGATCATATTAATCATCTTATCTAAGCAACACCATACTTGTAAATATTATCAAGTATTCACGATGCTAACTTATGTTAACAACAAATCAAGTTCCTCTCATAACAACGATGTCAGCCGAAGACTATGAAGGATCCAGCATTTATTGTACCAAGTGTAATACAACACAAATCTAGATTAACCATTAAACAAGCAAGGTATTAAGAGTGAATAAGATAAAAATGATAAGACATGTTAATAACAAACTTTCTTGGATATAAACATTGAATGTCATGTTGAGTTTATATTATATATATTCTAACACCACTAGTGAAACCTTTTCACGTTGACATAATAAACTTAGCTAAACATTATGAAAAAGATAAACATGAATAAATAAGATAAGATCATGATTATGATATAAGTTAACTAAGTATAGGAAAGGAAATGAAAAATCATAAACAAGAGATTAATATAGTATGAAAGAAAAGTTGAACATTACAAAGAGAGAAAGCAAGAAGATGATCTTGATCTAAAAAACAAGATGCCTAAATGTATGGAAAATGGCTAAAATTCAAAACTATTAATTGGTTGACTAGCTATTTAGTTGGTGGTCAACCATTGACATGGTGGTTGGTTATTGATATTGTTGGCTGGTTATTGACTTTATTGGCTAGCCAAATTTGAGCACACAGTCTTCATGCAAGTTGTGGGCTATTGTCTCAGATTTTCAACAAAAAAAACAAGAGCTCATTTGGACTTCTAAAACTCGAGATATGAGTTGAACACTAAATAGTGTCTGGGTTGCATGATAGATTTAGATGTCTCTTTTGTTGCTAAGATTTGAACTTGAAAACGAAAGATTTGAATCTTGGACTCTCATGAAAGTTTTAGACCTATGTCTTAGTTTTCCATCAAGATAAACCAGACCTAAATCCAAGATCTACAACTCCAGTTATGATCCAATAACCGAATGATGTTCCAGTTTGAATTGAACCCGCATATCTTCTCTAAGCTTAGTCCTCTTTTTGTCTCTTCACTTTCAATAGTTAATCACATCAATCAATCCTTTGAATTATGAGATATACCTGCAGTCAAATTAAGCATTTATCATAAATTAAAGATATCTTATATAATCAGACTTGTTATTATAAAATGTGCTTTAGTTAGGGAATTTAATGATACTTTAGTGCAATATGATGATATAAAACCTTAATGAATGTCGCACATCAACCGCACGGCGTCGTTGGTGATTTTTGTTTCGTTTGTTTGATTGGTTCTTTTGAGAGCACCACCTAGTATTTCATTAAGGGTTGCTAGGAAACGTGGATGTACTGGTCCTGTCAGAGATTCATGTGTAAGCGACTAGTTGTCGTTAGGGAAGGTTTAACACCCCTAACGCACCCTACCTAAGGTAAGTTGCTTCGTGATTTGATGTGATTTTAAAAAATAAATTATTAGCCAAATTCTAAAGCTTTAATAAATCAGTTATTAAATCCCAGAATATATGTAGAAACATGTTCTTACATTTTCATGGAAAATACAACATGATTTTATTTGTCCTTTAGATACTTGACCGTATACAAATTAAAACATTAAATTCATTTTTTTGTCCTTTTGATTTTATAATTCAATAGCACACATAAAAAAAAATACAAACACACGCACATCTCTTTTTCATTATTATTATTTTTTTCACCCCCATTTACATGTTACAAATCACAGAAATTCAAAATAAATCAAACCACGCATTACACAAATTAAAAATTACAAAATAGCCCCTAAAAATCTAGGAAAACTGCTGGGAAGTCTTCTGAACCACTGGAACAGTGGCGGGGCATCTTCTCCACACGCCGCTGAGGGCACAACCTGAGAGATGGGTGGTGTCACGGGGTAATTTTCACCTCGCGAATAAACCTGTGTAGCAGCCTAGTCCCTCACTAGACTCAGCCTTCCCTCACCAATCCCACTCGTGTTTGCCTAGAAACTAAGCAAGCGGAATACACAAGTAGAATAAGATAATCAAAGTGCACAACAAGCTTTAAAGGAACTCTTTCCCAACCTTTATTGATCTCGTAAACAAAGGAAACTTATACATAAATCCGTATATGTGCTATGCACAAAGATTGCATGCTACACCAAGATATCTCTAACTCGTACTCTATATGTTCTTGCATGCCCCTACATGTTGAACATGCTCCGTGCATGCCTCCCATGCCCCCATGCATGTCTCTCTTCAACTAAGAGCTGCAACTAGTATTTATAGACAAGCATTTACAAGGCACAACTCACATTCCTACTTTTAAGGAAGTAGTGGGACACTATCTCACCCATGTTCACCCATGAACATAGTGGCCCCATTATCTACCAAGTAGTGGGTAGTTTGCCCCCATGATCTCCCATGATCTTAGTGGGTTGAGAGCACTTCCATCCATGCCCCCACGTTCTCCAGCACAGCCCCCATGATCCCATGATCTTGGATGCCCATAACTGCCACTAACCCATGTTCTGCATGTCCACCTGGCAGCCCCAACTGCTAGTCCTTGTTGCGCCATCTGTTGAGTCTCTATCATGCCTTGGACAATCCTTCGTCCAAGTTTTAGATCGTGCCAAGTCGAACCAACAACTTGCACAAGCTGTTGCGTGCTATCGATTTTGCATCTGCGTGTCTGCGCTGCCGAATTCCGCGACAGCCCCAATTCTCTTCAGCCTTCCCCCCTGACGAGTTTTCCTACTTGGCCTGGACAGTCCATTGTCCAGCCCATGTTCGTCAACAATCTGCGTTGCCGATTTTCCTTTGACGAACCTTCAGCTGCACAAATCTGCGCTGCCGATTTATCCCACTGTTGGCATGGCTGCCAACACCTTTAGGCATTGTTTTGACCAGCCTGCCAAAGCGTGCACCTCATGCACATTTTAACACTGTTACAAACCACCCCACCAAAAGAGCTCGATGCCCTCATCGGACAGATTCGAAGTACCCTTGCACCGCATCTGTTCCTCGTCACACTCCATGTTTCTCCCCACGGAACCTCTAGCTTTGCCCACATTTAACAACAATTCAGTCCATCGAATTTCGTCAACCTATTTCAAAACCAAGCTGTGACACATTCTGTTTTGGCTCGTTAGTTTTCCACAAATGTCAATCACATCATACTCGCAAGCATGTTTTCATGAAGTTAAGATGCCACACCTAGCACCCAAGGAATTTGTCCCTTTCTTCACAAAATACAACCATACAAAAACCCCCATTGAAGAACCATATGAACTCCCATATGAACATACAATACCTCAAATATTCTGTATTCCACCTACAAGTAATAAAATGAGACAGTGTTGTTGACCCCAGCACCAACTCAGTTTCATTTATCAACTCCATCTTATGTCGAAGTCTTTCGGCATGGTCCTCCAAATCCATCTATAACCTTTCATAGCACAAATACATAGCATCCCAGCCTCAAATTCTGTCTGACCTGGTTCCTCCATGCACTACTATCATGCCCCAGAAACTTCGCCACCCACACAACATTTCGATGACGCAAAACTGCCCCTACTGTTTTCAACCTTCGCTGCATGTTTCGTCCACCGAAAACTCGAACACTTTATCCCAACAAAGATCATTAGCATTCTGCTTCCATCACTGCGAACCATCCATCGTCACAATGCACAGAATAGCCACTTGTACTACCTCCAAGACAGCACACAAAATCATCTTCGTCGACAATTTTGGCTTCTCAGCCGAGCCCACTGAATCGGCTGCTGAATCTGTCACCTAGATTGTCCTTCGTCAACGTGCAGACTCTTGAGACACATCACCATGATACTGCCTCTCCAATTCAGGTCCCAACGTGACTAGAGTCCATCTCAGCCACTGTTCTGTCTTCTTCGCCCTGCACTGTCCATCTTCAAGGTCTCCACCGAAGACATGAAATTTGCCTCCCTCAAGGCAGCAAAGCCACACCAAATCTTCGCAGATTTTTCTGGTCATTTGACCAAGTCTTCCTCAACTTCGTTGCTGAATTTGCTTCCACCACCCTGAACATTCCTTCGTCAAGATGCACAAAAATTCCCAAGTTCTGCCATCAACAAGGCAGTAAGGCCAGACAACATCCTCACTGGTATGCTGGCCCATGACGACTGAATTCCATCTCGGTCATCAAGCAAACGAATAAGATTTACGTATGCCAAACCCCAACACCATCTTCCACACTGACAGCATCAAACGAATAAGATTTACGTATGCCAAACCCCAACACCATCTTCCACACTGACAGCATCAAGATTTCCCCTCCTTGGGCAATAATCCCACACAAAGTAATTTCCATCGCAAGAGAAAAACAGTGTAAATTCAGTTTCGAACCCTTACCGATTTGCCTTCTCGTTTGACCTTCCATCGTCAGCAGCAAGTTTGGACTCTCTCCCACTAAATTGCTTCTTCTATTTCGCCCAATCCTTCCCTTTAGGCTTTGACGAAAATACAGAAACTCCCAGCAGTCCCTTCGCCGGCCCCTGCTCTCAATTCTACCATTCCATCGACAATTTCGATGGCTAAATCAGCACCCATTTTGGTCTAATCCCTTTGTCATCACCTTGCATCACCCATAGATTAGTTAAGCCATAAAACTTTGCAGGCCTTTGAACACCAACACTGCCCAAAATGCTGGTAAGTTTTTCCCAAAATGGCTTCGAACAAATCAGCCCTTCGATCTGTCCCACAGAACTATCCATCGTCTGTGCTACGAAACAGCCCATCATTTCATCATGAATGCGAACTGCGCTCTGTTTTCAAGTTTGCCAGTCCATCGGCAGCAGCAATACTTCAACAAATCAGTCCCTTCAATTTGTCAAGAGAAGCATCAACATTCTCGTCGCTGATCATTGCGCTGAAATCTACCTATCCATCGGCAACAGCAGTAGCCCTGCCAAATTAGTCCGTTGATTTGGCCGCAGAAACATGCTCGTCGTTCTGCTAAGAAAGCAACCGCGCTCTAATACCAAATTGTCACGGGGTAGTTTTCGCCTCGCGAATAAACCCGTGCGGCAGCCTAGTCCCTCACTAGACTCAGCCTTCCCTCACCAATCCCACTCGTGTTTGCCTAGAAACTAAGCAAGCGGAATACACGAGTAGAATAAGATAATCAAAGTGCACAACAAGCTTTAAAGGAACTCTTTCCCAACCTTTATTGATCTCGTAAACAAAGGAAACTTATACACAAATCCGTATGTGTGTTATCACAAAGATTGCATGCTACACCAAGCTATCTCTAACTCGTACTCTATATGTTCTTACATGCCCCTACATGCTGAACATGGCCCATGCATGCCTCCCTTGCCCCCATGCATGTCTCTCTTCAACTAAGAGCTGCAACTAGTATTTATAGACAAGCATTTACAAGGCACAACTCACATTCCTACTTTTAAGGAAGTAGTGGGACACTATCTCACCCATGTTCACCCATGAACATAGTGGCCCCATTATCTACCAAGTAGTGGGTAGTTTGCCCCCATGATCTCCCATGATCTTAGTGGGTTGAGAGCACTTCCATCCATGCCCCCACGTTCTCCAGCACAGCCCCCATGATCCCATGATTTTGGATGCCCATAACTGCCACTAACCCATGTTCTGCATGTCCACCTGGCAGCCCCAACTGCCAGTCCTTGCTGCGCCATCTGTTGAGTCTCTCACATGCCTTGGATAGTCCTTCGTCCAAGGTTTAGATAGTGCCAAGTCGAACCAACGATTTGCATAAGCTGTTGCGCGCTGCCGAATTCGCATCTGCGTGCAGGCTACCAATTCCTGCGCTACTGAATTCGCATCTGCGTGTCTGTGCTGCCGAATTCCACGACAGCCCCAGTTCTCGTCAGCCTATCCCCCTGATGAGTTTTCCTGCTTGGCCTGGACAGTCCATCGTCCAGCCCATGTTCGTCAACAATCTGCGCTGTCGATTTTCCTTTGACGAACTTTCAGCTGCACAAATTTGCGCTGCGATTTATCCCACTGTTGGCATGGCTGCAAGCACCCTTAGGCACTGTTTTGACCAGCCTGCCGAAGCGTGCACCTCTTGCACATTTAACATTGTTACAGGTGGGAAGTAACGTCACCTGCAAAGCCAAGAAAACGCAACAAGTGGTGGTTTTTATTTTTTTTTCTCCTTCTCAAATCTGCTCTCGGTCTTCTTTCTTCCCCTTGGTTCTCTGTTCTTTGCTTCTTCAGGTGGCAAACCTAGTGGCTGAGGAAGGAGTGTTGCGGGGCCAGCTTTGCTGCAGGAGGCCGAAGACGGGCAAATCTGTGGTGTGCAGAGGGCAGTCTTGGTCGGCAGTTTATGTGAGTTTAGGAGGTGGTTGGCTGAGGAAAAGGGAAGACTTTGGGCGGCGGCTTGGTTTTTAGAGGGAGGGATCTTACTAGTAGAGAGATTAAACAGATCTTGGAGAAAACAGTGAACCCTAATTGGAAAGATTGGTCTTTAAGACTTAATAATGCACTTTGGGCTTATTGAACTGCTTATAAATCATCATTAGGTATGTCACCTTATAGACTAGTCTAGGAAAAACCTTGTCACTTACCTGTAGAACTTGAACATAAAGCTGGTTGGGCTATTAAAGCTTTCCAATTAAATCAATAGTTCCAAAATTTGGCCTATAAAAGGAGGCATTTTCCATGCATTTAGGCATCTTGGTGTTCAGATTAAGATCATGCTCTTGCTCTCTTTCTTTGTATTTTGTAATGCTTAAGTTTTATTTTATGTTATATTAATCTCTTGTTTGTGTTTTTCATTTCCTTTTCTTTACTTATATAGTTATGTTCTTATCTTGTTTATTTATGTTTCTTTCTTTCATTATGTTTAGCTAAATCTATTATGTCAAGGTGAAAAGGTTACCCTAATGGTGTAAGAATAAGTATAGTATAAACTCAACAAGGACTTTAATGCTTGATACTAACATGTTTTATATTTATTATCTTGCTCACTCTTAATACCTTTCTTGTTAAATGGTTAATCTAGATTTGTGTTGAACAATTCTTGGTACAACAAATGCTTGACACTTTCATAACCCAACCGTATGGTATAACCTACACCTGTGCTATGAAAGGAACTTGATTTGTTGTTAACATAAGCTATCACCATGAATACACACTTGTTTGAAGTACCATTAGTGGATCCTCTAACCTTGACATTTGTTTTTATCATTATTTAATCCTCACATTAATCTTACATCTCCAAGTCCTCTTTATTATTACTATTACTATTACTATTATCATTATTATTATTATTATTATTATTATTATTATTATTACTACTACTAATATTACTATTATTATTATTATTAATACTACTACTACTAATTATTATTATTGTTGTTGTTGTTGTTGCTGTTGTTTTTATTGTTGTTATCATTATTATTTTGTGTTATTGTTATTTATAATTTATATAGTTAACCTCCCTGTGGTTCGACCCCGGTCCTGCCGAGTTATTTATTAATTCGACATTCCTGCACTTGGGAGAAGACATCAATCTCTTGGTCATGTCAAGTTTTTGGCGCCGTTGCCGGGGAGGTAAATTCTTGTATAAATTATAATATTTATTTTATTTTCTCTTTTCACTTTTCATTTTATCTAACTTTTGTTTCCTTTGTTTTGTTTTTTTTTCTTCTCTTTTCTTTTCTTCCTTTTATTCTATTCTTATATGTGTATGAGAGTTTGGTCACGTACATTAAGTGGTAGACTTTGTAGGGTATCCTTGTCATTTTCAGAAAATATGGCTGAAGAAGTTAACCAATCGCTTCATAATGAGAATAACCGTGTGAGAACACTTAGAGACCACATGAGTCCCCCAAGAACAAGTGCACCCTCATGCATAGTTTTCCCTCCTGATGCATCTCATTTTAATTTTAAGCCAGACATTATTCAACTTTTACCTTCTTTTCATGGCTTAGACCTAAAAAATTCATACTTGCATTTAAGGGAATTTGAGGAGGTCTGTAACACCTATAATGACTCAAATTGTAGCATGAACACCATTAGATTAAAGCTTTTTCCTTTTTCATTAAAAGATAAAGCTAAAACATGACTACAAAATTTGAGACCAGGATCTATTCATGCTTGGGATGAAATGCAACAATAATTTTTAAAGAAGCTTTTTCAGTCTCACAGAACAAACTCTTTCAAAAGACAAATCATCACTTTCACTCAAAATCCAGGAGAAATATTTTACCAATATTCAAATTATTTTATTTTTTGACAAACATCATCTTTTTCTTTACAAATCCTATCTATTTTCTTTTTAGTGTGCTTTTTAACCCTCACACATCGAATAATGTGTTTTTTTGCCCTATCTATTTTCTTCTAAACACGTTTTCTAGGCCTCTCATATCGGATTGTGTGCATTATTTTGCCCTATCTTTTTCTTTTTGAGTGTGCTTTCTATCCGTATCCATTTTCTTTTGAGTGCACTTTCTAGCCCTCAACTGTCAGATAGTGTGCCTGCAAGCCCTATGTATTTATTTTTTTAGTTTAGTTTTTCAGCCCTCATATCCTAAATAATGCACTTTCTAGCCATATCTTTTTCATTTTTAGTGTGCTTCCAAGCCCTCACTTCTGACACTTTTGGAAGGATTGATCATTTATTGATATGAAAAATCCATAATCTTTCATCTTTTCTTCTCTACAAGCTTACTATATAAAGTTTCTTATGAGACCTTTTGTCGTAAGAGTTATAAAGAGGGGGAAACTATCATAACCTAAATTTGAGTTTCCCTTAAAATTGTCTTTTTAAAATTGTCCTTTTCTTTTAAAAAACCAAGAAAATAAGAATAAAAAAGACTGGCAACTTGGCAAAAACAGGCTAAGAAGAGTTTCAAAAGCATGGAGGAATTGAACTAAGATTTTGAACAAAAATCAAGAATCCAATTGTACCCAAGCTCGGAAGACAATGTAAATTCAAGGTCAAATTAAATAATTATTAGATGAATTTGCATAAAAGTTAAGTCTGAGGACTTGATTAGACTCTTATTAGGCAAATTTTATTTAATCATGGCCCAATTAAAGGTTTAATTAAGTTTAAGAATTCAATTCAATTAAAAGATTTAGTTAAGTGTGAGGACTTAATTAGATTTTTAATGGGTCAAATTAATTTTATTAAGGGCTTAATTGGTGAGAAATTAAGTTTGAAAGCTTAATTTGGGTTTAATTGAGAAGATTTGAATTTTAAAGGACCAGATTTTTTTAAACTCAATTGGGTGAAATTAGAGATAAAATTGTACGAAAATCAAAAGTTGTGGGGGTCAATTAAGGGTTTAATTAAATAAATTCAACACCAAGGACCTTTTTGCAGAAGACATAAATTTAGGTGCCAAATTATGTTCAAAATAGTGGTGAAATTAAAGAAATTAGAAGTTTGAAGAATAAAATTGAAAATATCTAAGACCAAAGATCAAGTTGAAAAACATGTTGAAATTAGGAGATGTTTTTTAAACTTGACAGGGGTGAAATTAAATTGATTCTTAAAATTAAAATTCGATTGAGGACTTAATTAAACAAATTGAAAGATTGGGGGCTAAAATTCAAAGAGGAAGTTTGAAACCTAAATTAAATGAAATGATGCGTTTTGGCTTTTTTTTTTTTTTTTTTTACCAAAATGATAAGTTTTGGATTAAAACAACGTTGTTTTGGTCAATAAAAGTAAAACAAAAAAAAACAGTGTCAGACAACATGTCGTCTATCACTATTCATTATCTTTTTCAAAAGACCCGTGAAAAAATGCCCATGTAGCCACTTTTCAGGGTTATTTAATGGCTCGTTTCTCTCCCAAATAAGACAAGAAACACACCACCTTCATGACCTGACATTATACTACACCCTCAGTCCTTGTTCCATCGATTTGCTACCCAAAAAATCACTAAAAAGTTAACCCAAAGTCACTAACCCGACTAGCCTTTGCAACCCATGATGGTGACTTTTGACTAGCAATTAGGATCCTTCCTGTTTGAATCAAGGGCCAAGATTCATGTCCAATAAAGATCAAATGTCCCTTGTTCATCCCCTATAAATATGATGAAATTTGTGCAAAACGAATGGAGAAAAGGGGGGGGGGAACAACTACAAATCATCATTTTTTTTTTAATTGTCCAACTAGCAATGTTTCTCCTCCTCCAACAACTACCATGGGCCATCACTAGCACTTATTGTGCCACCAACCAACAACCACCTCTCGCCTAGGTAAGCTTCCTCCTCCTCCTGATTCATTACATTGTATTTTTTTATGGCTTCAACATAGTATGACAACCATGTTTGCTAGTATTCTTGCCAACAAAACCTTGTCACTAGGTTGGGCTAGTGACAAGGTAAATGGGTTGGACTCAAGCCCATCCTATATCTGGGCTCAGTCCAGTCCATGTTTATTTAAAAAAAAAAATGAGAGAAGAAGGTTTGTTGGACTAGCTGATTGCCCAATAAAAAAATCAGGTTGGGCTGGGCCTTAGCCTAACTTTTGTGCGTTCCTTAGGCCTAATAGACCTGACTCATATCGTTGGGCCAAGCCCAGCCCAAAAGTTAAGAGCGTGTTTGACTCGCCCCATTTTTTCTCAAGAAATAAGGCCAGTTTAGCCCCTATTAGTGTTTTTGCTAAAAACACCCTAAGCCTTTCCTTTGAGCTTTCAATTTGTTTATATTTGTGTGTCTAACCAGACAAACCTTTAGAATTTTCAAAAAAAATCAAAAACAAATTAGGGACCATTTCAAAATTATTTGAGTCGCTCGTATGCTTTTCTAGTAATTTTGCTTGATATTAGATTGTAGACTTGTATTATAAATACAGACCCGATATTAAAAACACCTAATGTTTCTAAAAAAAGTTTCAAAAAAAATTTGATAATTAAAAAAATTTATTTATTTCAAAAAATAAAAAAAATATTTTTTTTCTAGAATTTCATTGGGTTGTAGACTTACACTATAAAATACAAACTCAATATTAAAAGTACCTGATTTTCTCTGAAATTTAAAAAAAAAAACAATCTAAAAAGTTCAAAAACAATTCCTCATTTCAAAAACACAAAAAAAAAATATGATTTTTCTTAATGCATAAGGACAAATTCTAAAGCTTTTCATGCATACTATAAAAAAAAACAAAATCACATTTTATCTTGAAAAATAAATATTGTAACCAGTTTATACTTATCCATTAGGATGTGGTAAAAATACCAAAAATCCCTCAACAATTAATTTGCTTAAATAATATTTAGAGCATTAGGATTTCGTTGTAGACTTTAATATTTGGAAGTATAAAATTACACTATAATATATACCTTCAGGTTTTAAAGATGTTAAATAGAAAATAAATGCATTGCTAAAACTTAGGCTTTAGAATGGTTAGGATTTAAACCGATAAGGTAGAGATTTTCTCACAAAAAAAGATCTGTCTTGAATCTTAGATGAGACCCACAGATAAAAACATGTATTAGATTAATAACCAATCAACGATGCAACTTACTATATGTAGGGTATACTCGGAGTGATACATCTTTCCATTGCACAACTAGTCCCCTTACCCAAACTCTCATAAATCAAAAGTTTTTCAATGACCATGATACTAGGTGGTGACTCACTTTAATCATAACTTTATGATTAACCCAAAACACTCCCCATTTCTAAAAGACAGCTATGCCATTTAATGTCGTGCACATCATGACATTGACTCCTAGTTTCCTTGGTGAATCACGTCCTATCTTTTCTTGGACAATTTGCACTTTTCTTAGATGTGGTCAACTGTATCCTTCTTGTCCATGTTTGGTAGCAAACATTGTTTTTACTTAGTCAATATATAAATGTTTATTTTTTTCTATAAACACATTCATTCTTGTGTGAACACCTCTAATGGATGGATAATTAGATAACTTGTAGATTTACTATAACATAAGCTTTAGAAGATCTTTTCATGTGTGATTGATGTTTTTTTAAGAACAAGGTATTCTTCATGTCATTAGATAGGTTTTGATTGATTTTGAATCATGTGGATCATTGTTGAGGGGAAAATTTTAAAATTTTAATGCATTTATACCTCATAGACTTACGAACCATATTTTTTTCTAGTTTGATTTTTTGGCATTATTAATTTGTAATTGTTTTTATATTTCCTTTTACCTGGCATCTCAATCTATTGATTTGTAAGATAATTAATATGTTGATTGATTGTTGATTCTTTAATTAATATTCTACATGTTATTTTTTTTTCTAATAAAAAAATTATAATTAAAAACTTAATTTCAAGGACAACTAAGTATTGGCCTCACAAATCAAGCCAAGTGTTGAGTTTTTAACTTCACTTTAACGGTTAAGACAAGGATGACAAACTAGAAAAACAATAAAGAAAAACGACAAAAATAAAAATAAATTGTAAAGAAAAGCAATAAACAAAAGTTGTAAACTACAATAAACGAAAGAAAGAAAGCTTGTGAATAAATTTTATATATATGTGTGTGTGTGAGAGAGAGAGAGGGGGGGGGGGGTTGGGTCATCCTTTATATTTGTTAGATGGCTTTTTGTAATGTTATTTCATATAAATTTAAAATTTTATTTTTTTACAAACTATTTAAGTTAAATAAGGAGTATATAATCTTAATTTTAGTATAATTTGTATTTCTTATTCGCTCACAGTATGTGTTTTTATTATACTGTAACATCTATCTTATTGTGTCTGTCCTATTCATGACTTTGTTGATTGATATTGTGAATCTTCATCTTCTACTTGATAATTTATTTCAACTTGTCATTCTACCTTACAATATATATAAGAGAGTAATCACACAATATATTCGAAAGCTATCAAACTATGTAAGTTAGATAAGGAATATATTATTTTTGGTATAAACAGGAACACCATTCACAACAATCAGCTTCATATTTTCTTACCTTACTTTTATTCGAAAGCTATCAATTTTTTTTCTTTAATATTTCCAGATCAAACATTCCTTGACCAAGTACTCGTTTGAGAAATATAGACAATTCAAAGTTAAAAGCACAACGAACCCACGTCTGTCTTCCAAGTGGGCACGACAACGTTGTTGAGATAGAGTTGGAAACAGCTGTGGCCTCATGGCAGCTTCTAACAGCTCCTATTCAATAGGCTTGTTCCTTTGCTCTTTGTTCAAAATTTCGTATGAGGTGCACAATTTCATCTTAAATCATCTCACCATCTCTTTGCAAGCTATTAAACAGTTTTGTCAATCATGGATTAGCCGATTGGAAATATAAAAAATACGATCAAATGACAGAGCCAGTTCCGTGGCTTGTCAATGATTTAATATAACAAAACATAGAAGTTTCTAATCAATTCCTTGGATTATTAAATATACAAATCTGTACGGCCACATGATCTTTAATGGAAACAAGTTGGGTTTTTCTTATCACGAAGCAAGTTCGAAGTGGCTGATCTTGAATTCACTCTGCACTTATAATGCAATTGGTTTTCTTGGTCCGAAAATCAAAGTTTTTATGGCATTTACAAGTGCTTGAGGATTTAGAGTAGCATCAACTTTACATATTGCTTCAGAATCATCTATCTGAAGCAACTCCAACTGAGATTGCAACAGCTTTGCCGGCATGAAATGCTTCCCTTCTGCAGCTCTTTTATCTAATCGCTCCGCAAGCACCTCAGCCTTGGCATCCAGCAACACGAACTTAACTGCACTGTTAAAGCTTCCATGATGGTAATTACAGTCTGCAGATCTTAAAATTTCTCGATATTGTTTCTGCAGAGCAGAACAGCTGAGCACTACAGTTTTTCCACTGATCAAGCTCTCCCTTAAAGCATCTTGTAGGATTTCAAGCCATGGAATCCGGTCTTCCTCTGTTAGAGGTATTCCTTGATGCATTTTGTCTATAGTGATGGGGGGGGGGGGGGGCAAGAGTCAGTGATAGGACGCAAGAATGTAAAGAAATTTAATAAATGCATGAAGACTTTAAAAGCAAACAACAATGCAGTGAGTAGTTATATTAAAAATACCGAATTAGTTTATAGGTACCTTTGTTTGATTGAGGGTGAAAATCATCAGCATCCAGAAAACTACAGTCCAAAGCTTTGGCCAGAAGCTCACCTATTGTACTGTTGAAGTACAGACGTTTTTTTTGTTAAATAAAGGGGTTTGAAGCACGGGTTAAGTACGGGAGAAGGGGATATTTTTCCAGTCAGAGGATTTTTAGTTTTAGCAAGAGTTCGCGATTTCAACTTGTATGGGAGTTCGAACTTACACTATACAGCACATGATCAAGAAAATGAAATATATGCCAAGTAGATAAGACTATAAAATGCAAGAGAACAAGGAACAAAAGTATATGATATGGACAGGGAAATAATGAATGGTTAAATTCAGATTTGTACTAGCAATATCTAGTTGATCACTCGACAAGATCTAGTTTCACCAAGCCAATAAAGATGATGGAAATCAGCTTAAGCTTTACAGAAGAGATCAAAAGAGACAGATTTATAAGCATCAATCGTTGAATTGGTGAGATAATGGTGAAGCTGGTTCTACTTGGGAGTTAAGTTAGAGTCTTTTGGTGGTGGGTTGTTACTGTTCACGTTATTCTATCAAGGCACTCTTAATAGCAGCCTCCGCTTTCAAATTTTATTATTTTGTGAGTCTATTTTATGGTTTTTTAAAGTCTTTATTTTATTTGCATCCACTTGCACGATCTGTATTAATGCGTTTGGGTGGTTATGATTTATCGTTATACAGGTTAGGTAATTGGCAACTTTAGCTTTATATGTTCTTTTTCCAGCAGTCAATAAAGTCACAAACAATTCAGCGGTGTGGTTTATGTTGTTGAAAGTGTGAGGCTTTCTAACAAGGAATGATTCCTTGAATAGTTGAACCTACTGGTGTGAGACTAGTAGTCCATTATTTTCTCATCTTAAACTCTAAATTATCCTATGGTTTACAGTCTCTTAATCCTAAACTTGTTATCCCACCTGGTCCTACAAAACAATCTGTTCTGAGTGTAAGAATATTTCTTTGTTGTTGAACATTTGCTTTCTTACTCAGCTACTATGTATTTGAACTGTTGATAGCTCTAAGTAGATTCTCCCTTAAAAAGGAACACCATAAACATAACTGGGAACACAATCACAGCCGCAATGATGACCTTAAACACATTAGCCACTTTATAATGCTTTGAGAACAATAAAGATGGATATGAATCTTCAAGGGTGGGCAGCTAGCTTTGTTGAGGATATTACGGAAATAAAGAAATAAGAATCACTTTACATGTAGCTATCTCAGATACAAAAGGGAAGAAACTGTAAAACTTAGAAGCCTAGACATTTTGTTTCTTGTTTTTCCCACAAGGATTGAGGTTGATTCAATGAAACAGTGGACAAGACAATACTGAGGATTTTAATTCAAGGATGTATGAGATAAGATGAAGGGGAAACGTAAAAACATTGTGGTTGAGGTTCAAAGCTTTTATGATTTCTTAGAACTGATAACAACAAAAAGATACATGAGGATAGAACTTACGATTTCCCAGCGCCACTGACACCCATGATTACAATCGCTTTACCTATAAACTCAAAAGAAAAGAATACTATCAGGATATTAACAAAGAACAATCCCAGAATTGCAACAAAGAGGAAAAGAAGATTAAGTATGTTTGAAGCATTGAATATAGAGACCTTGGAGATCAGAAGCCATATTTGGGTAATTACACACACTTGCGTAATCTCAATGTTCTCAAAAGTATGCAGCTCCAAACGCCAATAAAAGTTTCCTTTTAACCCCAACCAAAGAATAAATGAATGTGACTGCAGGAGATTAGTATGAAAGAAATGAGAGGGCAATCGAATTCCAAACACCTTGCGATAATTTGAGGCACAAAATCCCAATGTAATACTGACCCATGGTCCGCATGATTATGGGAATTTAGATGTTGCACATAAAGATTAAGATTCAGGTCAGAGAGATAGATTTCAATTGAAGAAAGGAAATCAAGCAAGGTCACAATCTGGAAAACATATAAAATGAATGTTATTGATGCCTCTGTTCTTAGTTTAAACCTGATTATACTCGATCTCCAAAATCTGACAGAAACTCAAGGTTTGAGATGAGCCAACAACATCCGTGAACTTCAAATTTCATGTTTGTTTGACAAGACCAGAGTCCATGGTTCAAAACCAATTTTATATATTCATGCTGAGGGTGCAATTTGGGCACCATAAATAAACAACATACACTACAGCCTCAAATAATTAATAAGTTCGAAATGTAATCATAAATAACCATTACCTGACAGCAAATTGATTTCTGTTGAAAGTGGCATTCAACAATATAATGTCAGAAATATAAAGAGATGAGTTTGACCTTCTAAAGCAACTGAGGATAAAAATAGAAGACGAAGAGAGATTACCTAAACGATCTGATCTTTTTAGGCTTGCATCTGCCTGCGGCTGGCTTTATATATTTTTTTCAGACAAGACCTATGACCAAAATTATTTCTTCACAGGCAGCAGCTCCTGGCTAAATAACGTTTTGCAGCTGCCCTACCAAATTTGGCTACTGCCAGGTCCAACTCGCTTGTTGGACCTAAGTTTGACTTATTAAAACCAAAGAGCCGTCACTCCTTTTTCTTTTTTCTCTTTTAATTACCAGCTTCAGAGTTGGTGGCTAGTGAGACTCCCCTCAATAAATTTTAAGTTCTTCATCCATGTATAAATTAATTAATATATTTATGAAAAAACATTTGCGACATAAATAAAGACAAATAACCATCACATGCCGCTTGAGACTTAGGTTTTGTATGGTTCACAATTAAAAAAAAAACTACAAGTTAAATATTAATAAGTTATATAGCCCAAAATAACATATGTTGAGTTTCTTGAAATATTCAGCAAAATTAATAAATTTAAAATTCTTTTTGGAGTTTTAAGGATTTAGCAAATAGATTTAGGGGGATTATACGAATATTACATAAAGGTAAAATGTTTTTTGTGGCTTTAAATAATTATTTTAAAGTTATGTTATCACAAAACATAAATCATTAAAGTGTTCGATAACTAACAGTAATCCACACAAACCACTAATAAGAAATTTCCTGCACTCTTTTAAGAGAGATTGTTATGTCTTTGAATACTAGTTCTTTTCTTTTGTGTTTTTCAAGTATTCTAAAACTTATGTAGTTTCTATTTATAAAGAAACCTGAAAAATCCTATAAACAACGAAATATCAATTTATCCCTTGAATAAGATCACATATACTAGTTCATGATAATTTTAGAAATTTATTCTATTAATTCCCTACTTAATTTTTATTTGTCTAGAATTGTAATTTCATGTATAATTACATTCTAATCCTCAATTTCTAAAACTTATTTGCAATCAAGTCACACATGATTAATCATCCTATTTTAATTTCTGACTAATGGTTCTTATATGTGTGACCTATTAAGTTTCCTAATAAGTTGGTCTAAATATAAATCACAATTCTAAATAAAAATAGGATTAAATAAATTAAACAAATTAATTTATTGTCAATTCAACAAAATTGATTGATTTATATTTGAAGATCAAGTATTGGTCTATTATGATCCCCTATATATTAGAAAAGTCATAAATGATTTCACGTAATCTTTTAGTGATCAATTTTTTAATGTAATTATTATCCCTTCATCAACAATGTTCATATTTGGACATTATAGCATGTAGTGTGTCCACTATGTCAAATCATGTTTGTTATCAATCACGTAGTCATTGATTTTTTTAATCAGATTTGAAACTCTTTTCAAATCTCATTCCACCTTGCGCAAGAATTTACAAGCAATAGTATTTGAGAACAAATGAAATTTTTTTTTTCTAATTCACCTACGATGATGAATCCTCTCTTGATTACTCAAATACCTTCATATAGTTCTTGTTATACCCAATATTTTCTTATTTTTTACCCTTGATTAGGACAACGTGTAGTAAGATCAAAGCATAACATTTTTTATATAAGATAACTTAGTGATCTCAAGTATAAGGACCACTTACACAACTGTCATGTGAGTTTTTTCTGTAGATACATGTGATTTCTCCATATAGAATTCTCATATGGGTTAGTTTAGAGTAAATGTCATCTAACATGCATCTATATATTATTTCGAGGTATCCCTCATATTTTAACTTATGAGAACAACTGCTTCCTATCATAAAAGAAAAAAAAACATAATATATATTATTATCAACAACTATAATTAATATCATGTCTTAATAGAGCATTAACCAATAACATTTATGAACAATGCTTTAATGTAATAGGAATTACATAATTATAACTTTATAATTTTATTTGCAAAGCATTTTTGTCCCAATGACTTTATCTTCACTCTAGATTCATTAATCAAATATTTGATGAATATTAAAGATAAATATATTTTTATTAATAAATTAAATATATTAACAACTAATTGCCTACAAGACATATACACCAACATTCTCCCACTTACACTAAACTCAATTACTCATGTATTAAATATCATATCGCTCTACTTAACAATAATGCTTTTACAAGGATAGTGGCTTAGTAAGAGGATCTAGAAGATTCTTTATAGTAGATACTTGTTCTATCTTTACATCTTTCCTTTCTATGATTTTATAATCACATAAAAATTGTGATTATACATAAGACATAGGGGTAGAATAGTAGTTCTTCTTCATGCTGCAACTGGAAGTGGGCTCACTGTCGACCACCACCAACAACACCAGTAATGACAAAAAGGTTGTCGATGTATTGCCTGTAACGCGGGGCAGCAATCCTATGCTACACAAACCACCCATGTCTGGCAGCATTGTAGGTATTGTGCTTGGTGAGGCAATGTAAAACCCAATAAAAATATAGTATTAGGACAACCTATGCTAGGAAAGAATAAGGAAACAAACCGGCCTGTTCTATATGGAAATTGGGGGAGGAAAACCAGCCTATCCTAGGTGAGAATTGTGGGGTGGTAACCAACCCTAAGATAACCCGAAAGAGAAATAAGAACAACCATGACTAGCACCCAAACACCCTCATCTCATTTAAAAAGGGTATAAATACAGGAGAGGAAAAATATATGAGTTTTCGTCTCCCCCAAAACCAGCAACCTTAGCTGCAGCAACAACCACCCCTTCCCAAAAAGATAGTATTAGGACAACCTAAACCCAACTACATGTCTTGAGTGTTTGAGTGAATGGAGAGTTAGAACAAGGAGAGAAAACAAAAAACATGGAAGAAGAAGAAGCCCAAAGGGCCAACTGTAACAAACATAAGGAAGAAACCGAGAGAAAAGAGGAAGAAAAACTATTAAAACCTTCCCTAAGGCTACTTAAAATTGTAAGGTAAAAACAACATCATTTCCTTACTTGTTTCTTTGAGATTTCAAGACAAAATAGAGAAGGAAATCTCAAGGGAATGGCTTAAGGTTCTTACGCCTATGATTAACAAGGATTAGATATAAAGATTGAAAAGAATAGGGCTGCAGAGGGATATAATTCTAGAACCTTTAATAAAAGAAATGGATGAATGCCAAGGGAGATAATGAAAAGAGATGAAATGAAGTGATAAAATTCATAATTGTGACCTTGTTAAACTCATAGAAACATGCTTGAGCTAAAACAAAATTCATGTTTATGTTAATGTATTAATTGTGCATACATGATTGAAGAGCTTGTGTGAAAATGAAATGAAATGAAAGAATGTGCCATGATCTTGTTAAACCTTTAGAGGAATGCTGGAGCTGAATCGAAATTGATGCCATGATTAATGCCTTAATTTTGTTTGTATGATGAATGAACTTGTATAATTATGAACCAAGTGGATGGATATGTGATTATGAAATGTTATTGTGAACATAATTATGATAAAAAAAAATTTGATGAATTGCATGTGCAAATTAGAGAGAAATGGGTAGTAATGTTCCGGTCATAGAAAATGAGATAACCATGAAAGGACTTGCTATGATGAACACCTTAAGGGAAACAAGTCTTAGGACAAAAATGAACCCTTGTTTATTATGAAATTGCTATTAGTTTGTGTTTGTGTATTGGCATGATATAATTGAAAACATAAAATGTATGATTGTGGCAACTCTAGGTGTCGGTCTTGAATTGATAGTTAGGAGAACCTTTGGAAAATATACATGTTGAGACTTGGTTGCGTATTGCTTGATAACTTTGTGATAAATTGGATGTGATTTGGTGACGTTCTATATCCAACTAGATTGGGGTTCATTGATAAGGGGGAAAGCTTAGCTTATACCTTACGCTTAATCTAAGAAAAAAGTAAAACAAAAAATGACTCAATTGTCGCTGACAATTTCTGAATTGGCAACAACATAGTTTTTGTTGATGATTTCTAGGTCAACAGCGACTCAATTTTTGTTGATGATTTCTAAGTCAATGGTGGGACAATTCCAAGCGTCAATAGTGAAATTTGTTTTCATTGATGATTTCTATGTTGTTAACGACTCGATTTTCATTGATAATTTTTTAGTCAACAATGGTTGTGTTCACTAATGATTCCATGCATCATCCGTGGAATTTGTTTTCGTTGATGATTTCTGGGTTGACAGCGACTCAATTTTCATTAATGATTTTCGAGTCAACAGTGGATTGTGTTCGTTGATGATTCCAAGAGTCAGCCATGGAATTTGTCTTGGTTGATGATTTATGGATTGACAGCGACTCAGTTTTCGTTGACGATTTCTAAGTCAATAATGGTTGTGTTTGCTAACGATTCCATGCGTCAGTCGTGGAATTTGTTTTCGTTGATGATTTCTATATCACTAGTGATGTAGTTTTTCGCTGATGATTTCTGTGGCACCAACAACCCAGTTTTCGCTGACGATTTCTGTGCCATCAGCAACCTAGTTTTCTTTGAT
This sequence comes from Populus alba x Populus glandulosa, assembly GCA_033617975.1. NCBI lineage: Eukaryota > Viridiplantae > Streptophyta > Magnoliopsida > Malpighiales > Salicaceae > Populus > Populus alba x Populus glandulosa. Next base: position 7,807,338 of record CM066161.1, read on the forward strand.
GATTTCTCTGTCACCAGTGATCCAGTTTTCACTAACGATTTTTCATGATAGTAGTGACTTAATTCTGTTTACAAATTCCATGAAAAAAATGATTTTTAACTCTCGTGATGATTTCATCATCATGATTGTTGTGTCACCAGCGACCTAGTTTTCACTAATGATTTTCATTACAGCAGTGACTTAATTTTGTTGACAAATTCCATGTTAAATTATTTAACTCTCATGATGTTTTCGTCGTTAGTTTGACCTAACTCACTACAAGACTCACGAATTAAACACTGGGATGTCCAAAAGTTGCCTACGTTTAAAATTAAGAGAAACCTACGTTTAAAATTAAGAGAAGTGTCTTGATATGATGACTTTTATTGTATCATTATATGATGATTGGAACACTTGAATGTGAACATGTGTATTATTGGGATATGTATGGTATTGGTTTATGTAATTACTGGATGCGAATATGTTGATTAGGTAGGCGATACGACCGAGATCAGACCTTCGACCGGACGAGAACACCCCATGCGAGAAACTAGTAGGTGGTCTCCACCCTCTTCTTAAATAATATCGAACCTCTAAAATGATGTCATATAAAATAATTGTTCTATCTCATTGTGACTACTAAATTGTTCATGGAATGTTTGATTGGGTATTGTGATTAGTCCTGGGTAATGGCATCCGAATTGGATGACCGAGTTTCGATATTATGATTAGCTTCAACTAATGGTATTCGGGAGGGATGATTGGGTTTGGATATCGTGATTAGCTTTGGCTGATGACATCCAAATTGGATGATCGGATTTGAATATTGTGATTAACTTCGGCGAATGACATTCGAAATAGATGACAAGGTTTGGATATTATGATTAGCTCTGGTTAATGACATACGAGATGTATGACCGATTTTGGTATTACAACTTAGCTTCGGCTAATGGTATCTGAATTGGATGATTGAGTTTGAGTAATGCAATTGACCGTGGTTAGTGGTTTCTATACAGGATGACTGAGGTAAAGCGAAGTAATTTAACCATGGCCAAGGTATTAACTTCGATCCCTAAAAACTCCTATAGAAAGGTTATGACGTGTGAGAAAGGATAATACAATTGATGAAATAATAAGGGTTGTGTCATGTTTGTAAGGAGTAAGGGAAGGAATATACTCACTTATCTTATCAATGAAAAGTAGTGATAATATTCTTTTAAATATATGTTATTATGCTTATATTATTTACAATTCTTGTATCCATTTTGCATTATATCAGGGACGTCACACAATCAAAATGCATATGAATCCCATATCACAAGTCCATATATTTTGTTATGAACTATGTATTCGTATGTTAAGACGTTATGTATTTTCTTTGAACAAATGTATTAGTTGTGAAATTGTTGTTCGACACTTTTTTAAATATGTGTAATGATAACTATATCAGAACATGAATGTAAACTTATGAATATGTAAATATAATGATATGGTGCTTGTATTGTGAATTCTCTTTTATTAAGATGTTGAATTCTGAGATTTTATGCGTATTGTTGACACGACCAAAAGATTGATGTCTTCTTCCAAGTGTAGGAGTGTCGAAGCAATAAATAACCCGGCAAGACCGGGGTCGAACCAAAGGGAGGTTAATTGTATAAATTATAGACAACAATAATACAAGAACAACAATAACAATAATAATAGTAATAATAATAGTAACAATACTAATATTAATACTAATAATAATAAAATAAAATAAAAAGAAGAACTTGATGAGAACTTTGAGATGGAAGATTAATGTAAGGATTAAACAATAAAAACAAATGTCAAGGTTAGAGGATCCACTAATGGTATTTCAAACAAGTATAGTATTAACTCTTATTAGTCAACTGGAAGCCACACATAAAGGAGGTTTCAATCGGTTGATTTATCATTAATAGCTCATTATAAATTATTAACATAATCATATTAATTATCTTATTTTACGTAACACCAAACTTTTAAATATTGTCAGGAATTCATGATGCTAGCTTATGTTAACAACAAATCAAGTTCCTTTCATAGCATAGGTGTAGGTAATACCATACGGTTGGGCTATGAGAGTGCCAAGCATTTGTTGTACCAAGTGTTATACAACACAAATCTAGATTAACCATTTAACAAGCAAGGTATTAAGAATTAGCATGATAAAAAGATAAGACATGTTAATATTAAACATTAAGGTCCATGTTGAGTTTACACTATACATTCTTACACCATTAGTGTAACCTTTTCACCTTAACATAATAAACTTAGCTAAATGTAATGAAGAAGAGCAACATAAATAAACAAAACAAGAACATAAATAAGATACAAGTTAACTAAGTAAAGGAAAGAAAATGAAAAACATAAACAAGATATTAATGAAAGCAAAACTTAAGAATTATGAAAAAAAAAATAGAAAGAGAGAGAGCAAGAGCAAGTTCTTGCTCGGAACAACCAAGCCCCTAAATGCATGGAAAATGCCTCCTTTTATAGGCCAAATTTTAGAACTATTGATTTGATGACTAATTGTTGAGTGGGTGGCCAACTCTTGACTTGGTGAAAATTCTTATCTTCTTGTCTGAATAAAACATCATTGCTAGCATCAAAACTGGATCCACTTATACTATGAAAGTTATAGGAAATTGTCTTAGCTTTCCAGGAAAAAACAATTGAGGTCATTTGGACTTCTAGAACTCGAGATATGGGTTAAACACTGAACAATGTCTGGGTTGTAGGACAGATTCAGACTTCTCCCTTGTTGCTATAATTTGGACTTGAAAACGGCCTTTTTAAATCTTGGACTCCACATGAAAGTTGTAGGCCTATATCTTACCAAACTGTCCTAAAATTTGAGGTTATTTGAACATCTAGAACTCGAGATATGACCCAATTACCGAACAGTGTTCAAGTTTGGATTGCACCAACATCTCTTTTCTAAGTTTGACCCTCTCTTTGTCCTTTCAATGTCAATACTTAAACTCATCAATCAATCCTTTCATTTATGTGATAGGCCTGTATCTAAGATGAAAATTTACCATAAATTAAAGGTATCTTATATTATTAGGTGTGTTATTATAAAACATGCTTTAGTTAAGGAGTTATTGATACTTCAAGTGCAAAATGATGATATAAAACCTTAATAAAAATGCACTTTTAAGTACTAATCAATTGTATTATATGAAATGATGATACCTATAAAAAGCAACAATGATGAAATAAATAAAAAATGCCATGAATTTTGATCAAGAAATGATTGGAAATCTCGAGCTATAACAAGCAATAACCTATGGTTGCTTCCTTTATTGCCAACAGATACTAGTTGTGCCCCTAACATAGCCAGGTACGCTAGCATGTTGGCACCACCGCTGGTGGTTGTTACATCCACCAAATTATTATTTTTATCTCCTCAAAACTCTTGCTAGAATTGTATATTCTAGCCAGATTCAACTAAAAAGAACAATTCTAATTGTTTAACAATGGCTCTAATATAACTATTGGGTTTCTCGAAACACATACCCGATAAATTTAAAATTTGTTTGGGAGTCCCAAGGATCATGTTGGATAGATTTAGGATTATTTAGGGTTTATACGAATATTACCTAAAGATTATATGTTGTTTTTAGTTTTAAATAATTTCTTCAAGGTTGGGTTGTCATAAACTATAAGTCGTTCAAGTGTCTGGCTCTAACGGTAATTCATTCGAACCACCAGTAATAAATTTCCTAAGCCCTCTTAGAAGAGAGAGATTGGTATGCTTTTGAGTGCTCACTCTTTTCTTTTGTATTTTTCAGGTGTTCTATAATTTTTGTAATTTCTTTACAAAAAATAAGACACATAACATTCTATATATATAGAAACTTGAAAACCTTATAAATAATAAAATATCAATTTACCTCCTAAATAATATCACATATATATTATTTCATGATAATTTTAGAAATTTATTTAATGAAGTCCCTACTTGATTTTTTTAGATCTAAAATTATAATTACCTTTATAAATTATATTTTAGTCCTTAATTTCTAAAACTTATGTAATCATGTCACATTTGATTAATCATCTCATTTTAATTTATGACTGATGGTTCTTATGTGTGTCGCACGTCCCCCACGTGGCGTCCGATGGCGATCTTTCATTTGTTTCACTTGATTTGTTCTTTGGAGTCGCCACCTAGTATTTTGGTCACTAGGAACCCTAATTGGTCTTTCAGAGATTCTAAGGCAAGGGACTGGTTGCGTAAAGGGAAGATATTAGCACCCCTAGTACGCCCTACCTAAGATAAGCTGCTTGGTGTTTAGTTTATAATTGCTATGGTATTGATGTTTTCTGATCCTATTAATTTTCCTAGGTTTGATTCAAACTAAATTTATTATGATAGAAATCCAAGGAGATTCCATATGCTTTAAAAGCTCATTTTTCCCTTAGTATTTCAAGAGTTTTGCGTCTCGTAAATCACAAGGAGGAGGGACAAGAAATTTAGAAATCTAAGGAAATTCAAGGCGCTTTAAAAGCTTATTTTTGCCTTAGTGTTTCATACTCTCACGGCTCGTAAACCGTGGAGTAAAATTGAAATGTCCTCAATTATATTTAAGGCTTCTTTCCAGAATGTTTGATGACTTATTATTCCTAGAAAATTATTTTGGATATTTACCACCGAAGGCTTTTTTATCCAAATATTAACAGCGAATAATAACAAATTATTCCCAATAATATTTTGGATATTCATTTCTTTGGGACTTCTTTATCCAAACATTAATGGTGAATAATAGATTATTTATCCCCAAAATAAGATTTTTATATTTTTTTGAATATTGCCCAACACAGTTTTACAAACATGTTGTAAAATCCAGAAATGCAAGAAAATAATTTTTGTGTTTAAGAAATCTATGCGAAAACACATTTTTAAAACTTTCAATATTTTTTTATATAAAAAGAACGTTCAAAACATGTTAGGATATTGGTCGTATGCAACACATAAAAACATTTTTATATTTTTTTGTTAAAAACGCAAACATCACCTTTAATCGCAATTAAAGTCAACAAACTACATATTGGTCAAATTCTTAAGGCTTTAATAAATCAGTTATTAAATCCCAAAAAAATATGTAAAAATGTGTTCTTACATTTTCACGGGAAATACAACATAATTTTATTTGTCCTGCAGATACTTAACCATATACAAATTAAAACATTAAATTAAAATTTTTTTGTCCTTTTGATTTTATAATTCAATAACATACAAAAAACAAAAACACACACACACACACACACATCCTTTTTTATTTATTTTTTCTTACAAATCCTTTTTTTACATGTAAAAAAATAATAAAAATTCAAAATAAATCAAATACAATTCAAAAGTTACAAAATAGAAACCCAAAAATCTACAGGAATTGCAGAGAAGGCCCGGAACAGTGCTGGAAGGTTTCTGGACGCAGGAACAGTGGCAGCGCGTCTCCTCCACGCACCACCGCCACTTACAGCGCGTGGGTTCCTGCGCTGCAGAAAAACAACCGGGAAATAGGGGGGTCTGTCACAGCCTCCTCCCTTCTTCCCTTCCTCGCCGGTGATGAGCACAACGTCACCTGCAAAGCAAACAAGATCGCAACAACAGTCTGCTTTAGTTTTTCCTTTTTTTTTCATCTGTTCCCAGTCTCCTTTCTTTTCTAGATCTGAGTTTAGTTCTTCCCCTCCATGATGACTAACGGCTCCGAGGTGAGGGTGGAGGTTGCTGTGCTAGACCAAGTTGGGTTCTGTCGGGCTTGGATTGCTGGCGGTGGCCTCGGCGATACTGGAGCTGACGGCGGTGTTAGGGTGTTGATGTGGGACTGAAAGAAAGCTGGCTTCTTTCTTCCATGGGGAAGGAGGGTGGAAAAATGGGGGAAAATTAAAGGCAATGGTTGGCCACTGGTTTGGCTAAGAGATGGTGGTGGTGGCTAAGGTGATAAGGAGCGAAAACAGAGGGAAAATATTGGATTCGGGGCTTTAGGTGTGGCTAAAAGACGGAGCTGCGAGAGGGTCTGAAAACCACAGGAGAGGGGGGAACGGCAGCTGTGACTGAGTTGTGGTGGTCTAGTCTTTGGCGAGGACTAACAGCAAAAGGGGTCGACGGAGATGGGGAAGATCTGTGAGGTCTAGCCAGGCTCAGAAATGGGAGGCGGCTGATTTGGGTTTATGAGGGAGAGGCCAAGAGAGGAGCTGTGAGGGGAGGAGCTGTGAGGGGGTCTTGATCGGGCCAAGGGAGAAGGAAGCTTTTGTTTTTTTCAAAAGGAGGGGCGGTCGACTTGTTCTTTGGAGGAAAAGGGTGGCGGCTGCAAAGAAAGCCAAAGTATTTAGGTTTAGGTTTTTTTCTTTTTGTTTTCCTCAAAAACTTTCTTTTCCCGAGTCCTTCCCCCCGTCCATCAATTTGTTTTACCCCCTATCATATAGTTGGAGGTTCGCTTATATAATAGATCTCTACACATGCTACTTAAGGAATATTACAATAATTATTATAGAGATTGTCTTCTATAACCAACACCAACAAATCCTATATATATGGTATTTTATATTACAGTGATTATTTTCCATAACCAGCACGAATCAAATCATATATCTATGGTATTTTATATTGCAGTAATTATATATGATTTAATAATTATCTCCTTGACATATTGTTTCCTTAATATTAGCCCTGATGCTCTATGTTATCGCCACATGTAAACCCTTATTATTATTTTTTTATTTTTTGAAAAATTTATCAAAACATAGGTCAAAAATTGGGTAGCAACAATGTGTATGACCTATTAAGTTTTCTAATAAGTTGACCCAAATATAAATCACTATCCTAAATAAAAAACGATTACATAAATTAAACAAATTAATTTATTATCAATTCAAAATTGATTGATTTATATTTCTAGATCAAGTAAAATATCTACCAACTTGTCATGATTTCCCAAATATTTAGAAAGTCATAAGTAGTTTGACTTAACCTTTTAATGACCAGTTTTTAGTGTAATTATTATTTGTTCATCTACAATGTTTCGCTTTAGACATTATAACATGAACTATGCCTACTTTGTCAAATCACATTTGTTCTCAATATCATAATCATTGATTCTTTGAATAAGATTTGAAACTCTTTGCAAATTTCATTCCACCTTGCACAGGAATTTACAATCAATACTATTTGAGAACATATGAAACATTGTTTTTCCTAATTCATCTAGAGTGATAAATCCTCTATTGATTACTAAAATACATTCATATAGGTCTTTTTATTTCTAATATCTACTCATTTTTACCATTGATTAGGATAATGTGTAGCATGATCAAAGAATAATACTCTATATATAAGATAAATTAGTGATCTCAAGTCTGTGGATCACTTACACAACCATCATATTAGTCTTTCAATAGACACAAGTGATCTCTTCATATATGACACGACCAAAAGATTGATGTCTTCTCCCAAGTGCAGGAGTGTCGAAGTAATAAATAACCCAGAAAAATCGGAGTCGAACCACAGGGAGGTTAAATATATAAATTATAAAGAACAACAACAACAATAACAACAACAATAGCAGCAATAATAATTAGTAGTAGTAGTAGTAGTAGTAGTAATACTAATACTAACAATAATAGTAGTAGTAGTTGTAGTAATGATATTAATAATAGTAATAGTAATAATAAAGAGAGCTTTGAGATGTAAGATTGATGTAAGGATTAAACAATAATAAAAACAAATGTCAAGGTTAGAGGATCCACTAATGGTACTTCAAACAAGTATAGTATAAACTCTTATTACTCAACTGGAAACCATACACAAAGGAGTTTCCAATTGGATGATTTATCATTAATACCTCATTATAAATTATTAACATGATCATATTAATTATCTTATTTTACATAACACCAAACTTTTAAATATTTTCAGGAATTCATGATGCTAACAACAAATTAAGTTCCTTTCATAGCATAGGTGTAGGTAATACCATACGGTTGGGCTATAAGAGTGCCAAGCATTTGTTGTACCAAGTGTTATACAACACAATCTAGATTGACCATTTAACAAGCAATGTATTAAGAATTAGTAAAATAAAAAGATAAGACATGTTAATATTAAATATTAAGGTCCATGTTGAGTTTACACTATACTTATTCTTACACCATTAGTGTAACCTTTTCACCTTGACATAATAAACTTAGCTAAACATAATGAAGAAGAGAAACATAAATAAACAAAACAAGAACATAAATAAGATTCAAGTTAACCAAGTAAAGGAAAGGAAATGAAAAACATAAACAAGATATTAATGAAAGCAAAACTTAAGAATTACAAAAAAATATATAAAGAGAGAGAGCAAGAGCAAGTTCTTGCTCTGAACAACCAAGCCCCTAAATGCATGGCAAATGCCTCCTTTTATAGGCCAAAATTTAGAACTATTGATTCAATGACTAATTGTTGAGTGGGTGGCCAACTCTTGACTTGGTGAAAATTCTTATCTTCTTGTCTGAATAAAACATCATTGCTAGCATCAGAACTGGATCCACCTTGCTAACATGATTACATTAATTATCTTATTCGAGTAATGCCAATACTTGTAAATATTATTAGGTATTCATGGTGATAACTTATGTTAACAACAAATCAAGTTCCTTTCAGTGTGGGTTATACCATACAGTTGGGCTATGAAAGTGCCAAGCATTTGTTGTACCAAGGGTTGCTCAACACAAATCTAGATTAACCATTTAACAAGCAAGGTATTAAGAGCGAGCAAGATAATAAATATAAAACATGTTAGTATCAAGCATTAAAGTCCATGTTGAGTTTATACTATACTTATTCTTACACCATTAGTGTAACCTTTCCACCTTGACATAATAGATTTAGCTAAACATAATGAAAGAAAGAAACATAAATAAACAAGATAAGAACATAATTATAGAAATAAAGGAAAGGAAAAGAAAAGCATAAACAAGAGATTAATATAACATAAAATAAAACTTAAACTCAAAATACAAAGAAAGAGAGCAAGAGTAGTTGAATAAATGCATGGCAAATGCCTCCTTTTATAGGCCAAAATTTAGAACTATTGATTTAGAACTAAGCTTCACCCTCTCTTTATCTTCACAATTTCAGTAGTTGAATTCATCAATCAATCCTTTGATTTATGTGATAGGCCTGCATTTAAGATGAACATTTACTATATATTAAGGCATTTTATAGTATCAGACTTGTTATTATAAAACATGCTTTAGTTAAGGAGTTATTGATACTTCAAGTGCAAAATGATGATATAAAACCTTGATAAACATGCACTTTTAAGTACTAATCAATATAAAATTCTCATACGAGTCAATTCATTGTACAAATTATGTTACAAGCACCTATATATTAGTTATAGGTATCTCTCATATCTCAGCTGATGAGAACAACTGCTTTCTTTCAAAAAAGAAAGAATATAATATGTATCAGTCTCAATAGCTCTAATTAATATCCAGTCTTAGAAGAGCATTGACTAGGAACATTTAGTAACAATACTTTGATGCAATATGAATTTCATAATTATAACTTTATAATTTTCTTTGTAAAACATTTTTGTCCTAATGACTTCTTTACTTTAGATTCATTAATCAATTATTTGATGAATATTAAAGATAAATAAGCCTTTATTAGTAAAGATAATGCTTTGAAGAATAAACCTACTAAACCAACTGACACTATCAAAGAGTTGATGTCTTATCCCAAGTGCAGGAGTGTCAAAGTAATAAATAACTTGGCAAGACCGGGATCGATCCACAAGGAGGTTAACTATATAAATTATAAATAATATATATAATTTAACAAAGAGATATTCGAGATGTGAGATTAATGTGAGAATTAAAAAATGATAAAAAACAATTGTCAAGGTTAAAGGATCCACTAATGATATTAGAAATAAATATAGTATAAACTCTTTTTATTACTCAACTGGAAACCACACACAGAAGAGGTTCCAATCGAATGATTTATCCTTAATAGTTCAGTATAAATTTTTAACACGATCATATTAATTATCTTGTTTTAATAACACCATACTTTCAAATATTGTCAGGAATTCATGATGTTAACTTATGTTAACAACAAATCAAGTTCCTCTTAGAACAATGATGTCGGCCGAAGACTATGAAGGACCAAGCATTTATTGTACCAAGTGTTATACAACACAAATCTAGATTAATCATTTAACAAGCAAGGTATTAAGAATTAGTAAGATAAAAAGATAAGACATGAATAACATACTTTCTTGGATATGTTGAAGTCCATGTTGAATTTATATTATACATATTCTAACACCATTAGTGAAACGTTTTGATGTGAATCAGCCCAACACCAAGCATAATCATGCCAACGACCGATTGGAGGTGCCAATTGAGCCAACCACAAGAGCTAGGGCAAAGAAACTTAAGGAAGCATTGAATGTGTTTGTTCAGAACATATGGAGCAAAATGAACCTAGAGGGGCTTGAGACATTTGAGGAGCATGAAGGACAACATTTAATTCATCTAGTTCAAGTCCAAGAAGAGCCCAATTCGTGTGGAACAAGGGGCTGACGTGTTCGGCCCAATACCAGCCTTGTTAGGCTTTTTTTTTTCCTAATGCTACAAGGATAAAAAGTCAGCAATTTATTCTCCTAATTAAGCAAGGAAGTTGGCCATATCTTATTCCTAAAGAGGGAAGGACTATTTAATGCTTTTCCTAACTTAGGAAGGAAAGTAATTAAATCAGCAACAAATGAGGAAATTTGTTTTCTTATTTGTCCAAGTTAAACAAGGAAATCCAAGCTAATCAAGGACATCAAATGAGGGCAGTAACACAAATTTTCCAAATCAGATTTTTCCTAGTTTATGTAGGATATCTTAAGGGTGACAAATCTGATTCTAGCATATTTAAGATGGTAATTTTCAGATTTTTATTATTTTATTATTTTCTTCTTAGTTTTTTGGTTATTATTACTTATTTGGGTCAATTGTAAGTGGGCTTCATATAAGTCCACCTAAGGGGGGTCCATTAGGGTTTCTTTAAGTCTAGAGTCAGTATAAATAAATGCATAACCAAACATGTAAGGTTACATAATTTTCTGATCAATAAACTTCTTTGTTGCACTTGTTGTGTGTTGTGGGAATCCCTTTCTTGGTTCTCTAAAGGACTGAAAATGACTTATCGAAGAACAACTGTCTTCGTGGCATCATCCTTATACTTCTCGTTCACGAATCAATATTCGTTGGGTGGGGGTCTCCGTTTCCAATAATGCTGGTGCCTAGGTACAAGTTAACCTTGTGTCACACTCCTATCAAACCTGATTTACTTGGTTTTCCAGAAATTGATGTCTTTGGGTGTGGGTTGTGTGACCATGTGATCACGAGGTTTGCATCATTTGGTTTCGGAGCTTGGCTCCATTAATCAGGTTATATCCTTATGAGATTTTCGTTTCTTGTTGTTTCCGCAAAAAAATTCCTTAGTGTCCAATTTCTTCTTCTCCTTGATTTTTGCAGCATATAACAAAAAAGTTATTTTGTTTGGTTACTGTCTAAATATATCAGTAGCTATCAAAGAACCATCTCAACCCAAAAGCTTAAGCTTTTAGGTGAGGTCCTAGAATATGATTTATATTATTCTCTAACACACCCCCTCAAGTGAAAGCCCTTTGGGCTTGAAACTTGCACAGGCCCACATTACCTTGTGCTTAATGTTTTATCAAATAAATGGGGATGGTGAGATTCGAACTCGTGACCGCTTGGTCATCAAGGCTCTGATACCATATCAAAGAACCATCTCAACCCAAAAGCTTAAGCTTTTAGGTGAGGTCCCAGAATATGATTTATATTATTCTCTAACACTAGCATAAAAAAAAAGAAAAAAAATCGTTCAAAGAGACGTTTATTGGTTTTCTGCCATAGAAAGCTAAATAAGGGAAACTTGGACCAAATCAACTCGGAATTAGCTCAAATTTGACACACTTATTACTAGGGCCCTAATCACATGAAATATTAAGTTTGGGGTCAATTAGATATTGTTTTATTCGGTTTTGAATTTCGGGTCTAATCACGTCTAATTCATATTGTTTTTGCATCAGTATATCAAACCTTATCAAAAATTGCTCAAACTTCATATTCTATCTATTTGGGTTGATATCGCAATATATATAAAATTTTAGCTCAATTCGACATCATTGACTTTAGGTTCCAGATTCGGACTTAACTCGTCGTAAATGAGTCTACTTTGCATCAACTTTTGAAATTCGCTTTCTTTCTATTGTTTTATTTTCTTGCAGTATATGGTCAACATATCCAAGATATTTGGGTGTTCTTTCATCATATTTTTCATATTTCATTTCTATTTTTATTCGAGTCTTCAATTTCGTTTGTATTTCGGATAGATTCGCTTGCTACTCGCGAGACTATCATCGCTTTTCTATTTTGTTTTTACTTGTTTTCTAGTTTTTATTGCTTCTTGAGTCATATATACATATTTGGATTGCGCTGCTAAGATTGATTCTATTTGGTGTTAGTTTCAGTTTTGCAAGAACCACAAGAATGTGAGACAAGAGGTGTGAGCGTGTGAGGATATTAATAGTGTTTGAGTGAAGCACGAGGGACGTGAGGATATTTTTTTTTACCATTAACCAATTTTTACAGGTACTATCATGTCGAATCAAAACAACACACCACCCCATCCCGAGGGAGAACTTAAGTTCCAAATGCAAGCCATGACGCAGATGATGGAGAGGATGAATTTTATGATGGGAAACGTGTGTATCAGACTTAATAAGGTGGAGAAACATGGTAACATGGCTGGTACAAGCACCCAAGACATGAGGAAGCTTAGGGCTGAATGGAAACCAAACAGTGGTAGTAAGATCGAAAGGCCAAGATGGGTTGATTATGATGATTTTAAGGAGGACATTGATGATATTGGTGATGGTGGTTTTGAGGATGAGGCCATAGGCCATCAAGAAGGTTTTCAACAGCCTAGAAACCGAAGGGATTTTGGGAATAGGACTAGGGGCCAATTTGGCCAAAGGGAAAATTTTTGTGGTGTTGGGGGACATGCTGATTTAGATGGTGATTTGGATGCTATCAAACTTAAAATACCTTCTTTTCAAGGTAAAAAAGATCCCAAGGCATATTTGGAGTGGGAGAAAAAGAAGGATTGGATTTTTTATTGCCATAACTATTTGGAGGCAAAGAAAGTGAAATTGGTTGTCATCGAATTCACGGATTATGCACTGATTTGGTGGGATTAGAATGTGATTAGTAGAAGGAGGAGTGGAGAGAGGCCAATAGCGTTGTGGGAGGAGATGAAAGTGTTGATGAGAAGGAAATTTGTGCCTAACCACTATTATAGAGATTTGTATCAGAAATTTTAGGGTCTGAATCAGGGTTCTAGGTCCGTGGATGAGTATTTCAAGGAGATGGAGATTGCCATGATTCGGGCAAATATGATTGAGGATCGAGAAGCAACTATAGCTAGATTTCTAAATGGGCTGAATAGGGTCATTGGGAATGTTGTAGAATTACAACATTGTGTGGAATTGGAGGACATGGTCCATATGATAACGAAGGTGGAGAGGCAAATAAAAAGAATGGGCAATACATGTTTTCAGACCAATTCGGCTTCATCTTCATCAACATGGAGGGTGAATTTGAAGAGAGAGAGGGTTGTCCAACCAAAGCCTTATGCGAAGGCCGAACCACCTAAGGCCAAAAAGGATACTCATATGGTGGGAAAGGTAAATCTAAATCTCAACGTACTCATGAATGTCAACCTAATTTTTATGCAAAAGGATCTCAAATCAAATCTGCATTTTTCACTAAGAAGTCGATGATCTTACTAATGTATAAGAAAGCTTATTTTAACACTAACAATCTTGATTTTGCTATTCCTAGTGTGGCTGTTTCTTTGATGTAGGAGTTTGATGATGTATTCCCTGAAGACATCCCTAATGGATTACAAATGCACCTAGTACGTTTATGTGTTTAATGAATCATGTATTGCGTTCGTTTATAGGTAAGTTTGTTGTTGTGTATTTTGATGACATTTTTATCCATAACAAGAACTTAAATGAGCATTTTAATCATTTACATAATGTACTTAGTGTATTGCGTAGTGAGCGATTGTATTCTAATCTTAAGAAGTCTACTTTTTTGCATGGAGAAAATTGTGTTTCTCGGCTATGTCATAACAACGCAAGGTATCGAGATGGATGAGGAGAAAGTTAAGGTCATTCAGGATTGGCCTCCATCGTAATCGGTAAGTGAGGTAATGAGTTTTCGTAGACTTGCTAGTTTTTATAAAAGGTTTGTGAAGAGTTTTAGTACTATTGCTACACCTTTAACTGAAATTGTGAAAAAGTCTATTGGATTCAAATAAAATGATGAACAGGATAAAACTTTTAATTTGTTGAAAGATAAACTTTGTTCGATGCCTGTTTTAGCTTTGCCAGACTTTACGAGAGCTTTTGAAGTTGAATGTGATGCATTAGGTATTGGTACAAGAGTCGTGTTAATGCAGGATAAGAGGCCTATTGTGTATTTCAAAGAAAAACTTAATGGGGTAGCTTTGAATTACCCTACATACAACAAGGAGCTCTATGCCTTGGTAAGAACTCTAGAGACGTGGCAGCATTACCTGTGGCCTAAAGAGTTTGTGATACATTCTGATCATGAATCATTGAAGCACTTGAAAGGGCAAGGTAAGTTGAGTAGGAGACATGCCAAATGCGTGGAATTTATTGAAACTTTTCTATATGTGATCAAGTATAAGCAAGGAAAAGAAAACATTATGGCTGATGCACTTTCATGCAGGTATGTTCTTTTATCTACTTTGGATGCTAGATTTCTAGGATTTGAACACATAAAAGAATTGTACAAGAATGATAGTGATTTCGCTAATGTTTACAATGCTTGCAAAAGTTTGGCTTTTGGAAAGTTCTATAAACTTGATGGATATTTGTTTAAAGAGAGTCGCTTGTGTGTTCCATTAAGTTCTATGTGTGAATTGCTTGTACGTGAAGCATATGGAGGCGGGTTGATGGGGCATTTTGGTGTTGCTAAGACTTTGGATGTGTTACATGAGCATTTTTATTGGCCTAAAATGAAAAAAGATGTGTGACGCATATGTGATAAATGCATAACTTATAGGAAAGCAAAGTCTAGGACTCAACCACATGGCTTGTATATCCCTTTGCATGTACCTAAGGAACCATGGGTAGACATTTCGATGGATTTCGTATTAGGTTTACCTAGGTCAAAACAGGGTAGGGATTTAATTTTTGTAGTTGTTGATAGGTTTTCAAAGATGACACACTTTATTCCATGTCATAAAACTGATGATGCCACTAACATTGTTGATTTGTTCTTTAGGGAGATAGTACGACTTCACAGGGTCCCTAAGAGCATTGTTTCTAATAGAGATGTTAAGTTCCTTATCTATTTTTGGAAGGTGTTATGGGGAAAATTGAGTACTAAAATGTTGTTTTCAACTACTTGTCACCCCCAAACAAATGGACAAACTGAAGTAGTTAATAGGATCTTAACACAACTTTTGCGTGTTGTCATTCAAAAGAACTTAAAGAATTGGGAAGATTGTTTGCCATTTATGGAGTTTGCATATAATCATAGAGTGCACTTTGACACGACCAAAAGATTGATGTCTTCTCCCAAGAGTAGGAATGTTGAAGTAATAAATAACCCGGCAAGACCGGGGTCGAACCACAGGGAGGTTAACTATATAAATTATAAATAATAGTAATAATAATAAGAAGAAGAAGTTAAAGAGGATTTTGAGATGTTTGATTAATGTGAGGATTAAACAATAATAAAAACAAATGTCAAAGTTAAAGGATCCACTAATGATATTTCAAACAAGTATATTATAAACTCTTTTTATTACTCAACTAGAAACCACACACAAAAGAGGTTCCAATCAAATGATTTGTCATTAATAGCTCATTATAAATTGTTAACATGATCATCTTAATTATCTTATTTAAGTAACACCAAATTTTTAAATATTGTCAGGAATTCATGATGCTAACTATATTAACAACAAATCAAGTTCCTTTTATAGCACAGGTGTAGGTTATACCATACGATTGGGCTATGAAAGTGCCAAATATTTGTTGTGCCAAATACGATTGTGCCAAGTGTTATACAACACAAATCTAGATTAACCATTTAACAAGCAAGGTATTAAGAATTAATAAGATAAAAATGATAAGACATGTTAATAGCAAGTTGTTTAGGATAGAAGCATTGAAGTCCATATTAAGTTTATATTATACTTATTCTTACACCATTAGTGTAACCTTTTCACCTTGACATAATAAACTTAGCTAAACATAATAAAGAAGAGAAACATTTACCATAAATTAAAGCTATCTTATATTATCAGACTTGTTATTATAAAACATGCTTAATTTAGGGAATTTAATGATACTAAAAGTATAATATGATGATATAAAAGCCTTAATAACAATGCACTTTTAAGTACTAATCACCAATGAAAACAAATGAGAATAAAGAGAATAATGTATACAAAAAGTATGAACATGACTATGTTTGTTATATAGGATACATCATGAATACTTTCTCCAACTAGATGTATGATCTTTTTTGATGCTATGAAGATCCTGTGAAAATATGAAATGTTTTAGAGACTTAATACAAAAAAGAGAAGCAAGGTATTGATAAAAAAAATTATGAAATATTCTGAATTCAATATGGTGGACAACAAGTCTATTATGACTCAGCTAGATGAGTTGCATGTTTTTGTATCCATACTTAAACATTTGAAGATTAAAATTTCAAAACCAATACAAGTGGTTGGAAATTATTGCATAGTTGCCATAACTTAGAGCAATTATTTGATCAATCTCGAAGAAGTCTTGAGAATGGTAACTAAGTGAATGTTGTCGATAATAAATCTAAAGGCAAGAACATGTCCCAAAAGAGGAGGTTTACTGATTTGGACAACTCTATCAATATCAATAATGTTGTTGGCCCTTCCAACAACTTCAAAAAGAATAAAAGATGTTTTCATAGTGGAAAAAGGGACACATTAGAAAAAATTATAGGTTTTATAAGAAGTGCAAGTTGGAGAATCCAACCAAGCAAATACAATAGATAATAGATAAAGAAGAGGAATAAATGGTGATCATGGTGACTTGAATGTATATTAGAATAATCTTTGAAATTAACATGGTTATTAACACCAAATCTTTTGATTGATGGTATAATTTTGTTGCCATTGCCCAAATATTGATAAATACTTTAAAAATGTTAAAGAAGATAAATATTTTGTGATGCTTAACAATGCTAAAACAAAAATTATTGGAAAAGGAGTTGTGGATCTTTCTGTCATTTCTAAAAAAATTACTTTAGTCAATGTTATATCCATAATTATGTTGTGTAAGAATGGAAATAAAGCAGTGTTCAAGGTTGAAAATTTGATCTTGCCTAAAAAAAGGTGTTTTTTTAAAGGCTATTCATATGTTATAATATTCAATTTTAGTATTATTAATAATAAGAGCAATATTTATATTTAAACTGTCATATCTCATTATCACATAATAGTTGAGTAAATGTTAATGTTAGAGCTTTGAAGTTTGTGTCTAAAAATGGAATGATTTTTATAATTACGAAACTTGAGACAATAGTGAGATTTGTATAGAAGAAAATATGAAAAATAAATAATTTCTATGGGTTAAAAAAGATAATGATATCCTTGATTTAGTTCATTCAGGTATTTAAGAACTGAATGACATTTTAACTAAAGGTTATAATAAGTATTGTAGTACATTCATTAATGATAATTCTAGGTACACTTATGTTTATTTGATAAAAATTAAAAACTTAAGAGGTGATATAAGAGATGAATATTTCTTTATATGGTTTTTTTTATATTACAAAAAAAAAAAATTGTGACACGATCAAAAGATTGAGTCTTATCCAAAATGCAAGAGTGTCGAAGTAATCAATAACCTAGCAAGACCGGGGTCAAACCACAAGGAGGTGAACTATATAAAATTATAAACAATAAATGAAAAGGAGTTGAAGAGAAATTTTGAGATATGATATTGATGTAAGGATTAAACAAGGATAAACCAATTGTCAATGTTAGATGATATACTAATGGTATTTCAAATAAGTATATTATAAACTCTTTTTATTACTCAACTAGAAACCACACACAAAGGAGGCTCCAATCGAATTATAAATTATTAATATGATTATATGAATTATCTTATTTGAGTAATGCCAATACTTGTAAATGTGGTTAGGTATTCATGGTGATAATTTATGTTAACAACAAATCAACTTTCTTTCATAGCACAAGTGTCGGTTATACCAAACAGTAGACTATGAAAGTGTCAGGTATTTGTTGTACCAAGGGTTGTACAACACAAATCTAGATTAATCATTTAACAAGCAAGGTATTAAGAGTGAGTAAGATAACAAATACAAAACATATTAGTATCAAACATTAAAGTCCATGTTTAGTTTATATTATACTTATTCTTACACCATTATTGTACCCTTTTCACCTTGAAAAATTTAACTTAGCTAAACATCATGAAGAAGAAAAATATAAATAAGCAATATATGAACATAAACATAATATAAGTTAACTAAGTATAGTATGGAAAATGAAAAGCATAAACAAAAGATTAATATAACATAAAATAAAAATTGAACATTACAAAATACAAAAAGAGAGAGTGATCTTGATATGAACACCAAGATATCTAAATGTATGGCAAATGCCTTCTTTTATAGGCTAAAATTCAGAACTATTGATTTGATGACTAATTATGGAGTGGGTGGCCACCTTTTGACTTGGTGACAACCACTATCTTCTTGTCTGAACAAAATGTCATTGATAACGTCAGAAGTTGAATAGATAGTCTCATGAAAGTTATGGGCATTTATCTCAGCTTTCCAATAAAACAAGAATGAGTTTATTTGGATTTTTAAAACTCGAGATATGAGCTGAACACTGAACAGTGTCTAGGCTGCAAGACAAATTCCGACTTCTCTTTTCTTTCTACAATTTGAACTTGAAAACAATCGCTTTGTATCTTGGACTTTACATGAAAGTTTTAGGCCTATGTCTTAACTTTCCATCCATATATACCAAACCTAAATCCATGTTCTACAGGTCCAGTTATGATCCAATAACCAAATAATATTCCAGTTTGAATTGAACAAGCATCTCTTCTTTAAGCTTAACCCTTTCTTTGTCTTTTTCACTTTCAATAGTTAAACACATCAATCAATCCTTTAAATTGTGGGATATGCCTACATTTAAAATGAGCATTTACCTTAAATTAAAGATATATTATGTTATCAGACTTGTTATTATAAAACATAAAAATACTTTAAGTTAGGGAATTTAATGATACTTTAAGTGCAATATAAAATAAAAACAAATCTTGATAAAAATACTCTTTTAAGTACTAATCAAATTATACTTCAAGAAAGTTTTCCATAAAACCCATAACAAATGAATTGGCGGAAATAAACAATAAAACATTGGTTGAAAAGGTGAATGCCATGATTTTCAATGCTAAAGTGCCAATTAATCTTTGTGAAGAATCTTTGCCAACAACTTGTAATGTATATAATGAAAAACCTTTTAAAAGATAAAATATAAAGGAATTAGGAAAGGTAAAAAGCCTAACCTAAATCACTTTAGAGTTTGGGATTGTTTAGCTTATGATAGAGTACTCGATCTAAAAAGGATAAAGTTGAGACCAAGAGCCAATACAAGTGTTTTGTGTTGTGGGAAATGCTAAATATTTAAAAGCTTATAAACCATAGATGTTGATTCCAATGTTATTATGGAATCAAAAGATGTTGATTTTATTAAGGATAAATATCTTAATGATTCTAATAATGATCTAGA
This sequence comes from Populus alba x Populus glandulosa, assembly GCA_033617975.1. Taxonomy (NCBI): domain Eukaryota; kingdom Viridiplantae; phylum Streptophyta; class Magnoliopsida; order Malpighiales; family Salicaceae; genus Populus; species Populus alba x Populus glandulosa. The sequence goes on from CM066161.1 coordinate 7,827,274, forward strand.
TTTAGATAACATGTAAAAAATAGATATAAACTTAATGCTTCTTCTAAACATAAAAGAAAACTTAATGACTCATCTAATGAGATTAGAAAAAGTCAAAGAGGAAAAGTACAAAAACAATTAAATCCTAAATTTTTTTATACACAGATGGTAACTTTTCTCATGGATGGGTATTGTAAATTTATGGTTAATGAAATGTTTATGTTATTATTAGTTCAAAATGATCTCAAGTTTTATGGTAAAACAATGACATATTTAGATACTACCTTTTTTTAAAAAAGACAATTGATAAGAAAATCAATTATTTTCTTTTAAAAATATATATTTGATTTAACTTATCTTAAAAATCAAAATTAATTGGTTGCAAATAGATATTTAGAAGGGAGTATAATATGGATGGATCTATACAAAACTTTAAGGCTAGGTATTTATAGGGTTTAGATGAAAGAAAAATATTGATAATTTTGATACTTATGCTTTGATACTATAATAATCTCTATAAGAATAGTGTATGAAAGACCCAAAGCACCTAAGAGAAAGGGTGGATTAGGTATTTAAAAATTAAGTCTAAATATTTTGGTTTTAAACAAAACAATCATAAAACACATAATAATACCACATAACAATTTCTACCTGGTAAGCTTGGGCCTCTACTATACCCACAATGTATTTCAGGGCTAGACTATACCTTACAATGAATCATTTTACAAGTTAAGGACTCAAATATTTATGACAATCCTTTTACACTAGGGTTAAAATCAAACCCACCAATCTTATTTGTAGGACAAACATTGAAACCAATTGAAATTACAATATGAACAAGGTCAAACCTAACACAATATATTTTTTTTATGGAGATAGACCAAATACCTATACAAGCTCTCACATAAAAGCTCACAATTGAAACCCAAGTGGTTATAGTGTCACTTAAACTTTAACAAGAAGTTTCACTAAAAAAAATGAAAACAAATGCTCCTACAAAATATATTATAAAGAAAATGGACTTAAGTTTTTAATATGTGTGATCTAACTTTTAGGTGAGGTAGGTTGTGCAATAAATACATAAAAGAATAATCAAGAGTAAGCTTAAATAAGAAGATGATAGAAGTTATTTCATGTTATCAAATGAAAAATCATCTCAAATAACAGATCATATATAGGCTACCCAATTCATGCTACCAATTGAAATAACATGCCAATAAAGACATAATACCAATTGACCTACAAATATATCTTATTCTTTTGGCATCACAAAAGAATCCATGTAAACTAATATCATATATTCTGTATAAACATGAAAAATCATTAAATACCAAAAAAATACATGCACAAATAAAGTTGTTTATGATAGACAAAAAAATACATGAAATAAAATTGATCAACGATGATAATTGGCAAGCCACACATTAATACTAGGCATTAGTCCAAATATATTAATGAGATCCTCTTATTCCATCTGTTTCATTTGAACAATACCCATTGTTCATTTAAAGAAAAGGTTTAGTTTCTCAAAACATTAAAAAAAAAAACAATAATTTTAAAATCTTTCAAGAGTTTTAAGAATCAAGTTAGACAATTTAGAGTTGTTTAAGATTTATATCATTTTTTCTTATGGAGTTTAATAAACTATTCAAAGTTGGCTTGTCACAAACCATAAACACTAAAATTATCCTACCTCTAATAGTAATCTAAACAAATCACTTTATCATAAATCTCCATAACTATTTTAGAAGAGAGAGATTGTCATGCATTGAGTTCTAACTCTCTTTTTTTCTCTCTATTTTGCCTATCTATATAGGTGCATGTAGAGTGTGTTTGTGTGTATAGAAAAATATAAGGCCTGGTAACTAGTAGTGAAATAATTGTAATCAATTAACAGAAAAATACCACTTTTTTTCTTGAAAAATATCACACATTAGGACAATTTTATAAATGTATGCCATTAAGTTCATTCTTGAATTTTCTAGATCTAAAATTATAATCCTCTAAATTAAATGCATTTTAATACGTAATTTCTAAAATTTATTTACAATCATGTCTTAGTTAATTAATCATCATAGTTTAATTTATTACCAATGATTTGTAATGTGGCGTGACTTAATAGGTTTCTAATATAATGACTCAAATATAAATTATAATCTTAATCATAATTTAATTATAAATACTAATTTATTTTAATTTTAATTAAAAATCATCATGAAAAAGTCTTACTTGCTTACTCAATAAAAAAAACTCTTTTATATTAGATATATAATAAAATTTATATTTATGACATTAAATATGAAAATGTAAAAAGAAAAATAATTTTAATGTTTTAAATTGTTGAAAATCTCGTAAAGAAAAAATATGAGGAATCTTTTAAATATGTTTTCCAAACTTAGTGTAAATTTAAAGAGTCGTCTAATTTCAATTTTTTCAAATAATTGAAGTCCTACTCTGTTTTTGAAAAATACGCTCCAACATGGAGAAGTGGAAAAAAGCATCAAGTACCGTTTAATAATAAAATAAAATAAAGTACACATCATTGCCAGGTAGATTGATTATAAAATAAAATAAGAAATGAAAGGGAGACATGTGGTTTAACATTTTGGACTCCGCTATGGAGATGGAAAAATTACAATTTAACTGATTAAAATATCAAGTTAACTTTTAAAATTTTATAACTTTACGGTTAATATATATTTAATATGCTAAATCAAATTTAAAATTTAAAATCAGTAAAATTAAACTTAACTCATATAAATTCAATAAATTTAATCCGATTTTACAAATTTATTAAATTTATAATATGAACCAAGTCAGGTTCAAATTTAGTCTTAAAATATTTATTGATTAATTTTGTGAGATTGAATATATTTTTCAAACTATATATTGGATAAAGCTGAAATTTTACAGGGAAATATTAGATACATGAAAATATATTGTGGTAAATTTTCAGGTTAAATGGAGTTAAAGAACATAATATTTTAGAGGATTAAAATTAGTAAACTAATATTATCAAATATATCAAACACGACCTTCATGTACTGTTTGAGACATATCTAGATTACCGGTGGAATTTTACTTGGATTAAAATTGGGATAGAAACTAGACATCTAACTTTTCAACTATATATTGTAGGCTCAAAAATTAGAGACGTTTGAAATCATGACTCAAATCTACCAAGAAATATGCAAGAGATTCAGGTTACATAGAGGAATTTTAACATAAAGACTTTTTTTATTATTCTATTTTATTTCTTTAATTTTAAATAATTATTTTTAATTTGAATTTTTTTCTAACACATTAGATATTATTTAAGGGATTATTTCATTATTGAATTTATATTAGTTAATTATTAATTTAAACTCATTAGCTTGTAACCCAAACAAGATCTATCAAGACTTATTGTGATGTGAATAACCAGGTTATCACTAGGTTTATGTGTGTTTACTATCTTTCAGTGATTTCTTTATATTAAGAAATTTTGTTTTGAGAATTTTTATTTCTCATTGTTATTAATTTATTGATTCATACTATTTATCTCTCTCATTTTATTTAAATCACTTATTAATTATAATATTGTTGACTCATTTTATTAGATTTTAATATAATTTAATTTCTTAGCTAGAATTATTAATATATAATTAGTTAATAAATAATTATTTATGATTTTACAATTTAAGTTTATAATCTAAATTTATGTTGTATTTTTTATATTATATTTAAAAAATATTTTTAACATTCTTGACACTAGCAGGGAATTGATGGCAGGATTCTTTTTGGAATCATCTTTTAGTTTATTGATAACACGAACAAGAGAGACAGACCAGGGAGTACAAGGCAGATGCGCCACCTTTTTTCTTGAATTCTCATCGCACGACCACAGCGCATCAAGCCGCTAATTATAACTGCTTCCGGGAAGTCTTGCCCTTGGCGCATGTCTGGCATTCGAGAAAAAAATAGCCAAGAGCAGGAGCCATGGCTATCAGTACGTCTAATGATTGTTAATACCAAACTATATATTCAAATATTGTCACTGATCTGAGCTTCTCTGACTTCAATAGAAAATGAAAAATAAAAACCTGAAAAAGCATAAGCTTATATAGAATAAAATATACACATCTATCTGAATTCCAAGCTAGCTTCTACCATCTGCAATAAATTTCTAATCTTCTTTTGTGCCTAGTGAAAGCTCCGTTGGTTGAATACCAGGGACACCGGTGCCACGAACAATACCAAAATAGCAACACTGCAAATAAATGTTTTTCTTGAAAACCACACCATCTAATTCAAGACACATGATCCTCACATTGCCAATTTGACAATGTATTCAGCTTTTTGGTGCAGATATGGTAGTCAGAAAGAGCAATTTAGCAATTGTTGCCTGGACAGTATTAGCGTGCCCATATAACAACGTACATGTTATCTATCAAGGTTCCCTATCCCCATCCCTGTTCAAGACCACCGCCTTAGTAGCTGTGGTTGATGGTGGCCTATTGATATTCTCAAGCAACCTACTGAATGCTAACTTCACAGGTATGCATGCAACTGTAGTTGGCCCAGATGTCTCAGGTTTGATTAGCCCATCCATTTTACCATTACCCGTATCTTGTACAGAATTCCTAACAAAATTCTGCTTAGTACCAATTGATGACAGGGTTCTTGTTTTTTGATTAGATGGTAAGCTTACTTTCTTTGGCATCCTTCTAGGAAACTTCTTTTGTGCCGAAGGCTGGGGAACATGAGGTAGGCTCTTCCTTGCCAGGTTTGCCTTGTAACTGAAACTGCCCCCACATGATTTCCTAAATGGAACTCTTTTTTCTTGATCCATAAATTGAATATCCTCAGCAGCAGCATCGGAGCCTGACAATGATAATAAATGTGGGCGTGGTACCCTAGAATTGGTCCTTCTTGCAGTCCGCCATGCTGGTTGAAGTGATGTACTTTCATCTTGGTCAACTGCTTCATTGCTATAATAATCATTTAAAGGAAACTGATCATTTAAAGGAAACTGAGTTTCTGATGAACCATCTTCCACAGCTTCAATTGGTATCGGATGTCCGATTATTGCCTTCCCATCAAACTTGCTGATGAGAGAAACAATAGGTACCCGATCTTTTTGGTAGCTTGATTGGACCTTCAAATCCACATCTACTAACAAAGATCTCGCCCTTCCCCCAAAATGGTGCTGGCCAACAAATATTGGATTGGAATGCTCCCCCATGTCTTCCCAATGTCTCCTGAAAGTATGTTGATCCTCCAAACCCATGCCTTGCCATTTTATCATATTACGACCAGTATTATTTCGATCTCTGGACACAAACCTTGATGGAAAAGAGCAACCTCTATTACCAAGACGATACATTTTGGACCCAAAATATTTTCTGCCCAAATTGGCATCATGGGCACCAAATGCCCTTTGGCTTGAGGTACTTCCTTTCATCCCATGGAAGGTTCCATGAGAAGCTCCATTAGAAACTTTTCCATATTCCATATTGACAGGCTTCTGTGTAAGACATCGAATGTTCCTTTTCCCCTTCAATTTCCATTTGGACACTGCTTCATGTGCAAGAAAATGTTCATCATGGTAAAGGTCATCCATGTCATCAGAAGATATCAATCCATCAGACTCCTCGCTGCTTGTACTAGCATGTTCTAATGTTGCTTCAGGCTGTCCCAGAGCATCCTGCTCAGCTTCTATAGGGAAAGCAACATCTAGACAGACAAATAAATAAATAAACGCTAATGAGACAAAAACAATAAATAGTGACTTCTGAAGTAGAAGAGATATTATGAGCCATGACTCAGACAACCGACATTTGACACAAACAATTAAAATTAAACTAAACCATCAATTTCTTGGTCCATAGAGAATCACAATATTTGTGAGAAAGGAATGGTAAATACTTAACCTGAAAAAATAACCATTTCTTTGTCCACATCTGGTTCAGTCTGAGAAGAATCAGACTCGGATTCCGATGAATTAGATCCAGACAAATCAGATTCAACATCTTCCATAAATCCAGATGAAGAGTCTTCTTCATTTGAAGAACCAGGATGGGAATGCAACACGGCTTCAAAACCAGAAGGAAAGAACTTATTCTGGTTTGGAGGAATGTCCTTATCATCCATAGAATCACTAGAATCAGCTGGCAAGTAAACACATCTAGTCCTCTTTGCCCGGAAAATAGCTCCCATCTTCTCCACTCCTGAAAGAGAAACAAAACTAGTCAAATTGCAATAGCTGAGGGATTCCAAATTTTGCATAGTTTTCCATACTTCAATAAGCAAGAGGGCACCGTCACATCCCTCGGCTAAATATCCCCCCAACCAACCCTTGTGACTAACTTTATTTTCCTAAAGAATGTTTTACCATTTGCATGAGGGGTTATTTCCACATGAGGGAAGGTGTCAGGAGGATCTTCATATTTGTTGTCTGCTACAGGTCTTCTCCAAGAACCATCTAAATCAACAGAGGGTGAAAATTTTCTCTTTAAGGCAGTCCTCCGCCCAAAGTCTTGCGAACCTCTCATCCGCAGCATTGCCTCACTATGAAATTCCGAGACTGACTGACCTCCATCCTTGGCTTTCAGTGGAATTAGTGGGCTGCCTGGAATCTCTATATCAACTCCTCTCAAACTTTGGTTCAATTTAACATCCTCGGGTTTTCCACTATAATTTATTGAGCCTTCTGAAAATGCACCCAGCTCGGTCTTCACAGACCCAGATGATTTACTTCTTGGGCAATCAGAAGCAACACCTGATGCTCGGTGCTTTCTCAAGAGTTGCTTTTCAAGCTCAAGGGCATGTAGAATTGCATCTTCTCGACGTGCATATTTCTCTCTTTTCTTGATTGGCATGCCCAGGGCAGATTCAGCCCTTTCAATACAATCAGAAAATTCAGCACACCGAAATGTCTTCACACGCTTAGACTTTTCTAAATTGTACCAGTCCCTGAGATGAAGTAGCAGCATGTTGAAATCAGAATGAAGATGTGACAGATATTGAGAGATGGGAAAATCAAATAACTTGGAATAAGGGCAAGGAACACCTGGTTTAACTAGCAAAACACTTAGTGGAATATCAATAACTTAAATACCAATTGATTGCATTTTTTTCACCAAGCCAAGTTTAAGAATAGTTAAACCTCAATAAGTTATGACTGCATAGAAAAGAAGATAAACACAAAAAAGTTAGCATAATGAAGACCAGATAAACAATGCAATGCTTGTTTTCCAAGAAACAAAATCATGGAAAATTTCAGAATCTATGGACTCTGCACAAAGAGTTATTTTCTGGGACTCAAATCATGTTTGTTTTCTTTCAAGACAGACATTAGAATGCATTTAGAAAATTTGCAAATCATGCAATGACTTTTACTTCATAAAAATACAATGGAGATTGCCTTCGTCTTTTTTCATTTTGGCATCAGCAAGTGACAGATCACGAGAAGCTGAGTTTAAAGGATGGATTTTGACGAACCTTAGATGGAACATCCATGCAAGGTGGCAGGGATGAGTACAGTAATTTCAATACGAATTGATCAAACTAGTACAAGATTAACTATTTTATGGTGGTCGTGACACTGTAAAAAATGAAGCTATCATCAGAACAGAACTCTAATAGGAACAACGATTTTATCAAGATATTCTAACACTCCGTCATTGCCGGAGTAGTCCAAATATGCTTTAAGATTTTGCAAAAACACATAATGGGGAATATGCTTTTAAGACTCTGCAAAAGGGTTGTTACGATTAAATTGCACAGAATGGGGAAAGATAACTAAAGGCAAAAGATAGGATTGAAACAATCAGCCCCACTCACAACACCTAATGCAAGAACTCCAACAGAAAATTGCAGCTATTATCTACCCAACTAACTAACTAACTACAATCTTAAGCGAAATGGAATTGTGCACAAATTAGAAGCTAAAGTTTGGACTTCTCAATTATTAATACAACAACAGAGCAAAGCATTTCTCTTGTCTCATTTCAGCAATCATCGTCTAATTAAAACGACAACACGTTACTAGAATTCCAATAAGAAAGACTTACACGCTAGCATCATCCCTTCCAAGGAGTTTCACCGGAGTCCCTGTTCGCGGCGATGTTAGATTATACTCTGCCAGTTCATCCGCCTCCATTATCTGACCAGGCCACCACGACCCGTTTCTTCTCCGCACCCAAACAATCGGACCTATGTTACCATCCGCCGCCGCCGCCGAGCTCTCCTCCATCCGCACCCCTTCTCTCTATTTGTAAATGTAAAGTCAGGTTTTTTATTTTTTTTATTTTTATTTTACAAAAAAAAGAGGAAAATCAATCAATCAGCCTCCTGAGAAGAGAGAGAAGCGGTTGATCCGGAAAGATGCGTAAGTGGTTGATCTGGGTAAAGAGAATTGGGTTTCCATTCAGAATTGAATACTTTTCATCTTCTTTTCTATTAGGTTTTTTTTTTTACTGATTTGTTCTAAAAATTCCCCCTTTTTTTCTTTCTAAAAATTAAATATATAAATACTAATGAGTTTGGATGGCTGATTTTGGTTGGTTAGGGAGATCTTTGTTTGGTTTTAGAAGGGAAAAAAAATAAAGAACGAACAGACAAGAACTAGAGCAGGAGGAGGAGGAAGAAGAAAAGAGTGAAGTTGAAGGACGGGTGGCGTGTACCGGTGGTACCTCACTGATATTTTACGCGGAAAACTCAACGACTCTAACGATGTCCATGTGATCTCCATCGTTTTGGGCCTTCCATGGTTTTTTATCCATGATTTTTTTTTTAATTTGACACTGTTAAACTTTTTTTTTAAAAATGATAATAATGTTTGAAAAAATTTCTAGAAAATAGAATAGTTTAACATGTCTAAAATTGTGGTTTAAATAAAAATCATGATTCAGAATTATAGATTTATTATAACCGTGATTTATAATTGTTGTTATGTAGGGTTATTTAATTCTTCATGCGCTTTCCATGGTCATCATTTCTATATATATAAAAAAAAACCCTAAAATCCAAAAAACCCTTGCCTCTAATCATCCAAACAAGCCTTTAATCATCCATCAAAACATTGGAATCATCTTCTTTTTGTCTCCATAAGTTTTTCTAATTTTTTTTTTTGTTGCAAACCGCCGGCCTAGACAACCTTCTTATCACCTAGATATAAAAAAAAAATTAACATATAACAGTTGTATTGTCTCTTAGTTTATGGGCTTTATTATTGAATTAATAAATTTTAAGTTTTGATTTATGATTATTTGTGTTATGTTTTATAATTAGGTATTTTATTGATGTTGCGAGAATTTTGGGTTTTAAGTGTTGCAATCATGTGTTTTTAATAAAATTGATGTTATTTGTTGAATCAAATATGTTTGAATTAGAGAAATTAGATTTTAAATTGATTATTAGGTTGTTTGCATATTTAATGTAATTGTTTGAATTGAGATAAATATTGTTTGAATTGAGATAAATATTGTTTGAATTGATGTAATTAGATAGATAATTGATTTTTTGATGTTATTAATAAACTCATGATCAAAATCATAGCAATTAGAGTCTGCTTTGAATTTTGATAAAAATTGTCATAGCTAAGAATTTTGTTCAAATAAGATCATTTAGATTTTAATTGATGAAATTATATATGTTTTCATTGATATTATTAAGGTTAAAATAATAGCAATTAGGGTTTATGTTGAATTGTGAGATGATTTAATTTTGATGAAATGAGTATTCTTATTTTACAGCATATGTCTTCAAGCTTATTTATATTGTGTCAATATAGTGGTATTATTGTGATGCGAACCTCATGATCACGTGGTCACGCAACCCATAATCAAGATTGAGATCTAATCCCGTAAAGCTGAAATAGGACTGATAAGAGTGTGACACGATGGAAACATGCCCCAAGACACCAACACTATTGGAATGAATAGAATGACGCCACAAAGCCAGTTAATCTTCGATAAGTCAGATTCAGTTCGTTCAAGAACTGAAGAATGCAATAATCACTCTCACACATTAATACTAAAAATCCAGAAGTAATAATCATCAAAGCTGCCGAATTTTTGGCTTACATGAGTTTAAATAGTTCTTGAAAAATTAACCCTAATGGACCCCTTATATAGACTTATATGAGGTCCACTCAAAACTAACGCAAAACCCTAAACTGAAAAGCCCATAACTTAATCCAAACAAGCCTTGGATCCTAACTGAAAACAAAGTATTAACTAATCCCAAACATGAAAGAAAATAATAAAAATAACTAATTTGTCATTAAATACCACCAATCTTTTTTTCCTACTGTAGCTAGGATAAATAAGGAATCCTTATAAGAAAACGATTATGAAACATTAATGAATCCTTGCCACACTTGGAGATTATATTGCAGCTCATTAAAGATCCTTGTGGAACTAGAAAATGCCCAAAACAAGCTCCCATATCCTTGTAGGAAAAGTATCATTGCCAAATAAGAAGTCGAAAAGTCAAAAGGAAATAAATAACAGAATTCTTATAGCCTGTTCGGACCTATATTGCAAGTCCTTTTCAAATGTGGATTCTTCTGAAAATCTACTCCAACATAGACAAACACCTCTGAAATCTTCTGGTAAAGTTTCAGCTCGATCCAACGGTTGGATTTGAAGTTATGCTTAATAGCGTAAAACTGAATGGTAGAAACTTTTACGCTAAAATCCGAATCTGACTGACACGACCAAAAAATTGATGTCTTCTCCCAAATGCAGGAGTGCCAAAGTAATAAATAACCTGGCAAGACCGGGGTCGAACCACAGGGAGGTTAACTATATAAATTATAAATAACAACAACACAACAATAACAATAACAATAATAACAATAATAGTAATAATAGTAGTAGTAGTAGTAATGATATTAATAATAGTAATAGTAATAATAAAAAGGACTTTGAGATGTAAGATTAATGTGAGGATTAAACAATAATAAAAACAAATGTCAAGGTTAGAGGATCCACTAATGGTACTTCAAACAAGTATACTATAAACTCTTATTACTCAACTATAAATCATACACAAAGGAGGTTCCAATCAGATTATAATTGTTAACATGATTACATTAATTATCTTATTCGAGTAATGCCAATACTTGTAAATATTATCAGGTATTCATGGTGATAACTTATATTAACAACAAATCAAGTTCCTTTCATAGCACATGTGTAGGTTATACCATACGGTTGGGCTATGAAAGTGCCAAGCATTTGTTGTACCAAGGGTTGTTCAACACAAATCTAGATTAACCATTTAACAAGCAAGGTGTCAAGAGTGAGCAAGATAATAAATTTAAAACATGTTAGTATCAAGCATTAAAGTCCATGTTGAGTTTATATACTTATTCTTACACCATTAGTGTAACCTTTTCACCTTGACATAATAGAGTTAGCTAAACATAATGAAAGAAAGAAACATAAATATACAAGATAAGAACATAATTATATAAATAAAGGAAAGGAAATGAAAAACATAAATAAGAGATTAATATAACATAAAATAAAACTTAAACATTACAAAATACAAAGAAAGAAAGCTAGAGCATGATCTTGATCTGAACACCAAGATGCCTAAATGCATGGCAAATGCCTCCTTTTATAGGCCAAAATTTGAAACTCTTGATTTGATGACTAATTGTTGAGTGGGTGGCCAACTCTTGACTTGGTGAAAATCCTTATCTTCTTGTCTGAATAAAACATCATTGCTAACATCAGAACTGGAACCACCTGTACTCATGAAAGTTTTATGAAATTGTCTTATCTTTCAAGGAAAAAAAAAGTGAGGTCATTTGGACATCTAGAACTCAAGATATGACCCAATTATCAAACAGTGTTTCAGTTTGGACTGCACCAACATCTCTTTTCTAAGTTTGGCCCTCTCTTTGTCCTTTTAATTTCAATACTTAAACTCATCAATCAATCCTTTCATTTATGTGATAGGCCTGCATTTAATGTTATGTTCTAATGTTTAAGGTTAACTTTCTTGGGTTAAGATTATTATTTTATTTTATTATTATTATTATTTATTTATATACACATACAACTAAAAACACAATGCATCTTTAACCCATGTAACGAGTTTTCGGCCAATGACTCCCAGACCAGTTGGTCTTAGGGCATTAGGTGTTGAGACATTAGGTGTAACGAGCTTAGTAACTCGGGTTGCAGATGCTGATACGTAGATAGTGCGATGTTTGATTCCCTTAAGCTTTTCTCCTTAACCCATGCAACAAGCTTTGGGCCAATAGCTCCCAAGTCAGTTGACTTTAGGGTATTAGGTGTTAAAACACCCCTTTAGGCTTAATTGCTTAGATTAGGGAGGCTACGAAACCAAACTTATCTATGTTTTTATTATCATCAATATTATCAATTTGTTTTTATACTATCCCTTTCCCTTAGTTGTTACCTTTAACAAAAGAACATAAATAATGTAATAATCCAATGTGCAACCCGCAATCATATGTTAAAGTGTGTGTGTGAAAATGAAGGCTTAAGAATACTTGTTAAATGAGTATATGAGCAGGATCAAGTGATAACAATGTGAGAGTTTGTAAACCTGAATATTTCAAGAAGTATTTTGATAGACCTTGGTGATGATACTTACTAAGATGCGTCTCAAGAGTCAATAAAATTTCCTCCTTACTCTGCCATCCTAATAACAATTTTGTCAAATGGTTTTAATAATAGCAAAAACAGTTAGTAAGTTGGTTTTTTGTATGTCAACTACTACCCTCTTCCCCCCCAACCAAAACGAGACATTATCCTTAATGTCCTAAAGTAGAAAGATAGAGTATAAAAGACATCACCTGAAATAGCGAATAATGACAAAGCTGAAATACACTTAAACAAATATAAGAAGTAACAAAACAAAATAATATGCTATTAATAAAACCAAAAGCCACAAGGTTTCATAAATGAAGGCTCAAATCTAATCTAAGCTTTTTACGGCTTTCCTTAGTTGACCAATTTAGACGACTCATGCAGGGATCAATGACAGGGATGAAAGATTGTAGTTGGTCAATCAATTATTCAGTAGTAGCAACAGAGATTATGATTTGTTGTGCTGAAGATGTTAGAAATTCCTGTTCCACAACTTGATCAAGAAAAGACAACAATTTATTATAGAAAGCATTAACATTTAACAAACCTATAGGTTTACGGTGAATGTGCAGTTGGGCCCAAGAGGAAATATGAAATATCTCTTGCAATGTGCCTAGACCACCTAGTAAGGCAATGAAGGCATCAACATGGTTAAACATGGCATTCAGTCGATTAGACATTGTGGGGACCTGTAGTTCCTCTCCAATTGTTTTTCCAATGATGTCCCAATTTGCTAAAGCTTTGGGGACAACCACCAAAACTTGACTGCCTCCTAAAAATGCAGCCATTGACACACCTCCCATTAACCCAAGGATGCCTCCCCCATACACTAAATGAATCTTTCTCTTAGTTAGTACCTAACCAAGATGATTTGCTGATTCTAAAAACTCATTTTCTTTCCCAGGGTTGGATCCACCGAAAGCACAAATATTTCTTATGTGATGATTTAAGGAACCTGCCATTTCTACACACTTCTATATTTGATGAATGTATGGGTTGATTAGAAATGAAGGGAAGGAAGAGAAGAATTTATAGATGAGAAATTGAAAATGCAATCATACCACCTATATGTAAGCCAGTTGTAGTCTCTCACCACACACTCTCTCTCTCTGTCTCTCTCTTTATTAATTATTTATTTTGAAAAAGCATGTGTATGTACAAGTAGTTGTGATTGTGGCTCACATGTTCCATTGGTTTTACGTCCAAGAACGGCTTAAACGCCTTTTATGGGTCGGGGATAGGCTTCCCATCCAGTTTTCTTAAAAACCGGCAAACATGGTCTTTTTTAGTCAGATTCCCAAGACTAAGTCGAGCATGTTTTTTATGAAATTGTGGCCATAAATCATGAATTGCATGATGCACATCTCCATTAGGATGCGTCTCAAGGGTCAACAGAAGATTATCTAAAGACCCCTTACTCAGGCCATCCTTAATGAATTGTATTTTATCTTCACGGTTTACAGATACCATTCCTAAGGAATGACATGTCGCATTACAAGTCCATCTGGTACATCTGTGATAGATTTTCAGTAGTTTTGCATGATGTTTCTTTGCAAAAGTGCTTTTACCTGTTCCAGGCATGTGTGAAATGAAAAATTAGAGGACTCACCTGATAAGCGGACCTTTGCTTCGTTGGGTACAACTTGGGTAGGACTTACCCATTTGCTGTCAGAAATAGGATAAATGATTCCATTATCTACAAGCTTAATGACTTCATTTTTCACTACTTCTTTCATATTAGGCTTGAGCCTTCGTTGCATTTCTCTAGAGGGTTTAGCATTTTCATCCAAATAAATCTTATGTGTGCAAATCAAAGGGCTAATTCCTTTTATGATAGCTATGGTCCATCCTAATGCATTTTTGTGTATTTTTAAAGTCTGTAATAACTTACCTTCTTGATGTGCATTAAGTTTGGAAGAGATTATTACCGGAAAAGTTTCATTTTCTCCTAAAAATGAGTATTTGAGATTAAATGGTAACAACTTCAAATCAGGTTTTGGTGGTTGAACACTTGAAGGTATGTACTCAATTGATTGTGGTGGCAATTCTTCAATTTGTGGTCTCCAATTGCATGCCTTTGATTCTTCCGTGACAGATTTTCAGTCGTTTTGCATGACGTTTCTTTGCAAAAGTGCTTTTACCTGTTCCAGGCATGTGTGAAATGAAAGAATTAGAGGACTCACCTGATAAGGGGACCTTTGCTTCGTTGGGTACAACTTGGGTAGGACTTACCCATTTGCTGTCAGAAATAGGATAAATGATTCCATTATCTAAAAGCTTAATGACTTCATTTTTCACTACTTCTTTCATATTAGGCTTGAGCCTTCGTTGCATTTCTCTAAAGGGTTTAGCATTTTCATCCAAATAAATCTTGTGTGTGCAAATCAAAGGGCTAATTCCTTTTATGTCAGCTATGGTCCATCCTAATGCATTTTTGTGTATTTTTAAAGTCTGTAATAACTTACCTTCTTGATGTGCATTAAGTTTGGATGAGATTATTACCGGAAAAGTTTCATTTTCTCCCAAAAATGAGTATTTGAGATTAAATGGTAACAACTTCAAATCAGGTTTTGGTGGTTGAACACTTGAAGGTATGTACTCAATTGATTGTGGTGGCAATTCTTCAATTTGTGGTCTCCAATTGCATGCCTTTGATTCTTCTTGAAAGTAGACCATTTGCAAATCATCAGATTCATCAATCTCAGTTTCACTGGAAGTGGTTTGAAATTGATCATGAACTAATTTTTCAATAAAGTCCACTTCTTGTAAATCATTATCATCTCCAGGTTGCTTGTAAATGTTGAAAATATTCATCTCCAAGGTCATGTGTAAAAGCCCTAAAAAAAAAAAACAAGAAGTGGAACCGAAATGACTCCACCATCGCTGCCGATATCGGAATCGGCAGCGACGCAGTTTCAGGCTGCCGATATTGGAATCCGCAGCGACGCAGTTTCGGCTGCCGATTTATGAATCGGCAGCAACGCAGTGCAGCTGTCGATATCAGAATCGGCAGCGATGCAGTTTTGGCTGCCTATTTATGAAATCGGCAGCGACGCAGTGCGGCTTGCGATTTCTGAATCGGCAGCGACGCAGTTTTAGGCTGCCGATATTGCAATCGGCAGCGATGTGGTTTCGGGTGCCGATTTATGAATCGGCAACGACGCAGTGTGGCTGCCGATATCTGAATCGGCAGCGACACAGTTTCGAGCTGCCGATTTCTGACTCGACAGCGACATCAAAAAAAAAAAATATATATATATATATATATATAATAAAAGTTTTAGTGTGGGACCGACCTATCCTAGGGGGGGAGAAGGGGAATGAAAATCAGCTCAAGGATAACCCAAAAGGAGGATTAGGACAGCCTTGTCCAGCATCCAAACACCCCCTTTTTGCTTTTACGAGGGGTATAAATGCAGCAAGGAGAGAGAGAGGGAGACACCCTCCCCAAAAATGAGCTGGTCCCCTTCCCTCTCCCCAAAGTGAGCTGCATGCTCTTGTCCCCTTCCCTTTCCCCCAAAATCAGATACTTGTCCCCTTCCCTCTTTCCCTTTCCAAGGAAAGAGCTTGACCAAACCCCAGCTGCTAGTGCCCTCCTTAGACGTGAGAGAAAGAAGGGAAAGCTTGATAGGAGGCTGGATAGCTGCAACCATGAAGGGAGTAGAGGCCTAAAAATCGGTGGGGAACTAACAAGAGGAGAAAAACTGAAAGAGAGGAAGAGGAAGCAACAATCGGGAGCAGAAGGGGAGAAATGTTATCGAACCCCTCCCAAAAATGCTAAAGCCATAAGGTATGAACCATGTCTTTCTCCACCTGTTCTTAAGGTCTTGAAATCGAAAGGAAGAAGAATAAAAATATGGATGCATGGCCTAGGAACTTTACTCCAACTGTTATGGAAAAGAACTAAGCTAAAAGGAGGGACAAAAACGGGGCTGGATGGGAGACCTGATTCTAGAATATTTAACAAAAGATTATATGCTGAAATTGATGGGTTCAATGTGTGTATGCTGCTAGAATTTAGAAAGATTATATGTTGGAATCGATGGTTCCAATGTGTGTGTTCTGCTGGAATTTATTGAAAGATTATATGCTGAAATTGATGGGTTCAATGTGTGTATGCTGCTAGAATTCATTGAAAGATTATATGTTGGAATTGATGGTTTCAATGTGTGTGTTCTGCTGTAATTTATTGAAAGATTATATGCTGAAATTGATGGGTTCAATGTGTGTATGTTGCTAGAATTCATTGAAAGATTTTATGTTGGAATTGATGGTTTCAATGTATGTGTTCTACTGGAATTTATTGAAAAATTATATGCTGGAATTGATGATGGTTTCAATGTGTGTGTTCTGCTGGAACTTAGTGGCAGTTTATGTACTGGAGTTGTTGCAACGTGTGGTGTGTGTTCATGCCAAAATGTGGTTTGGGCAGCGAAATTGTGATTCGCTGCCGAAACTGAGTTTTCTGCAGCGAATTAGTTTTCGCTGCCGAAATGTGTCTTCTGCAGCGAATTTGTGATTCGATGTCGAAGTGGAGTTGGCTGCAGCGAAAGTGTGATTCGCTGCCGAAATTGAGTTGTCTGCAGCGAATTAGCATTCGCTGTCGAAATTTGTGTTCTGCCGCGAATTTATGATTCGCTGCCGAAGAGGAGTTAACTGCAGCGAAATTGTGATTTGCTGCCGAAATTGAGTTGTCTGCAGCGAATTAGCATTCGTTGTTGAAATTTGTGTTCTGCCGCGAATTTGTGATTCGCTGCCGAAGAGGAGTTGGCTGCAGCGAAATTGTGATTCGATGACGAAATTGAGTTGTCTGCAGCGAATTAGCATTCGCCGCCGAAATTTGTGTTCTACCGCGAATTTGTGATTCGCTGCTGAAGTTGAGTTGGCTGCAGCGAAAGTGTGATTCGCTGCCGAAATTGAGTTGTCTGCAGTGAATTAGCATTCGCTGCCAAAATTTGTGTTATGCCGCGAATTTGTGATTCTCTGCCGAAGTGGAGTTGGTTGCAGCGAAATTGTGATTCGCTGCCGAAATTGAGTTGTCTGTAGCGAATTAGCATTCGTTGCCGAAATTTGTGTTCTGTAGCGAATGTGTGATTCGCTGCCGAAGTGGAGTTGGCTGCAGCGAAATTGTGATCGCTGCCTTAATTGAGTTGTCTGTAACGAATTAGCATTCACTGCCAAAATTTTTGTTCTGCCGCGAATTTGTGATTCGCTGCCGAAGTTGAGTTGGCTGCAGCGAAATTGTGATTCTCTGCCGAAATTGAGTTGTCTGCAGCGAATTAGCATTCGCTGCCAAAATTTGTGTTCTGCCGCGAATTTGTGATTCGCTGCCGAAGTTGAGTTGGCTACAGCGAAAGTGTGATTCGCTGCCGAAATTTGTGTTATACCGCGAAATTGTGATTCTCTGCCGAAGTGGAGTTGGTTGCAGCGAAATTGTGATTCGCTGCTGAAATTGAGTTGTCTGCAGCGAATTAGCATTCGCTGCCGAAATTTGTGTTCTGTAGCGAATTTGTGATTCGCTGCCGAAGTGGAGTTGGCTGTAGCGAAATTGTGATCGCTGCCTTAATTGAGTTGTCTACAGCGAATTAGCATTCGCTGCCAAAATTTTTGTTCTGTCGCGAATTTGTGATTCGCTATCGAAGTTGAGTTGGCTGCAGCGAAATTGTGATTCGCTGCCAAAATTGAGTTGTCCGCAGCAAACCATTTTCGCTGCCCAAATGGGCAGCCTGTAGCGAACCAGTTTTAGCTGTCGAGTTGGGCAGCCTGTAGCAAGCCAGTTTTCGCTGCCGATTTCTACAATAGGCCTTCTGGGCAATTTCATGGTATGATGGTGTAAAATGTGGAACACTTGAATGTTAACCTATGAACTCTTGAAATAAGTGTAGTGATGAATGTGAATTGAAGATACAAATGAATTGATTGTGGTCTTTGGTGTCTTAGGTGTTGTGGCCGGGATACGACCATTGCCAGGACAAGGACAGACCACAAGTGGAGCAGGTAGGTGGTTTCCACCTTTTCCCCATTTTGATGTTTATGTTTTGAAATGATTAACTTGTGATGATATTTTATTAAATCCTTGTTGTAAGAGGAAACGGCGAAGAAGAGTTGGATTAAATTCTTGATGATTATCGAAACGACTATGAAATGTTGAACAAGTTCTTGATGAATATTGAAACAATGGTGAAAATGTTAGAATTCTAAACTGACCCATTTGAGGTGAACATCTTATTGAGTAGTGATGAATACTAAACCGAATGTGATGTTGGGCCTTTTATGAATTTGAGCTACTAATGAATGGTAGTATGTGTTGTCCAAAGGATCTACTTTTGTATTCTTACTGAATGTAATGGTGATGAATGATTGTATGAGTATTATGAAGGATCTACTATTTTATTATATTCAATGTAATTGTGATGAATGTGTTACAAAGGATCTATCATTTATTATACTGAATGTAATGATGATGAATGATTGTATGAGTGTTATGAAAGACCTATCGTTGTATCGTATTGATGGTTAATTACCACAAATGGTGGTCTGAGTATTACGGGGGATTTATTATTGTATTGCATTGAACATTAACTGTCAGGAATGGTTGGATGAGTGATACAAAGGGTACTGTTGTGTTATGTTATATTGAATGCTAAACTGTTGTGGGATGTTTGGTTCTGCATTACAAAGGATCTATCATCATGTTACGGAATGATAAATTACTAGGAAATGGTGGTACGAGTATCCCTAAGGGTCTGCTTTGATGTTGCAAGGAATGTCAAAACAATGATTAGCTTCGGATAATGACATCCAAGTGGATGACCGGAACAAACGATTGATTAGCTGCGGCTAATGACATCCGAGTGGATGACTGGAACAAATGATTGATTAGCTCCGGCTAATGGCATCCAAGTGCATGACCGGAACAAATGATTGATTAGCTGCGGCTTATGGCATCCGAGTGGATGACCGGAACAAACGATTGATTAGCTTTGGCTAATGACATCCGAGTGGATGATCGGAGCTAATGACATCCGAGTGGATGACCGGAACAAACGATTGATTAGCTTCGACTAATGGCATCCGAAGAGATGACCGGGGTAAATGATTGATTAGCTCTGGCTATTGGGATCCAAAGCAGATGACTGGGATGAACAAAGATTAGCTCCGACTAATGGCATCCTAAATGGATAATCGAGATCAATAAATGATTAGCTATGGTAATGACACCATAGATGAACTACCAGAATGAATAAATGATTAGCTTTGGTAAATGGCATCCTAAATGGATAATCGAGATCAATAAACGATTAGCTATGGTAATGACACCATAGATGAACTACCAGAATGAATAAATGATTAGCTTTGGTAAATGGCATCCTAAATGGATAATCGAGATCAATAAACGATTAGCTATGGTAATGACACCATAGATGAATTACCATAATGAATAAATGATTAGCTTTGGTAAATGGCATCCTAAATGGATAATCGAGATCAATAAATGATTAGCTATGGTAATGACACCATAGATGAATTACCATAATGAATAAATGATTAGCTTCGGTAAATGGCATCCTAAATGGATAATCGAGATCAATAAACGATTAGCTATGGTAATGACACCATAGATGAATTACTAGAATGAATAAATGATTAGCTTTGGTAAATGGCATCCTAAATGGATAATCGAGATCAATAAATGATTAGCTATGGTAATGACACCATAGATGAATTACCAGAATGAATAAATGATTAGCTTCGGTAAATGGCATCCTAAATGGATAATCGAGATCAATAAACGATTAGCTATGGTAATGACACCATAGATGAATTACCAGAATGAATAAATGATTAGCTTTGGTAAATGGCATCCTAAATGGATAATCGAGATCAATAAACGATTACCTATGGTAATGACACCATAGATGAATTACCATAATGAATAAATGATTAGCTTTGGTAAATGGCATCCTAAATGAATAATCGAGATCAATAAAGGATTAGCTATGGTAATGACACCATAGATGAATTACCAGAATGAATAAATGATTAGCTTCGGTAAATGGCATCCTAAATGGATAATCGAGATCAATAAACGATTAACTATGGTAATGACACCATAGATGAATTACTAGAATGAATAAATGATTAGCTTTGGTAAATGGCATCCTAAATGGATAATCGAGATCAATAAATGATTAGCTATGGTAATGACACCATAGATGAATTACCAGAATGAATAAATGATTAGCTTCGGTAAATGGCATCCTAAATGGATAATCAAGATGCATAAATTACTAGCTTCAGCTAATAACATCCTAGGTGGATAATCGAGATGAACAAATGATTAATTACGACTGATGACATCCTAAATGGATAATCGGGATGAATAAATGGTTACCTTCGGCTAATAGCATTCCAAATGGATAATCAGGATGAAGAAATGACTAGCTTCAGCTAATCGCATCTTAAAGAATGACCGAGATGAAAAAAAAGGAAGAAGAAGAAACGGTTAATGGCACCCTAGTGGATGGCATGATGAATAAATGATTGGCTTCGACTAATGGCCTCCCAAGAGGATTGTCGGATTTGAGTGTATGAGTTAGTTTTAAGAAGAACTGATGTGGTCATGTATACTACGTTTCGTATATACTAAGTATATGAAAGGACTATAATAGCTATGCTTTAACCAAAGAAAAACATTAATTCGGCTAATGACATTCGAGATTAATGATCGGGTTTGAGTACTGAAATTGGCCTCGTAAATTGATGGATTATTAATGGTGGTATTTACATAAGTAAAGGGAAATTAAAGAATTATGCTTTTTGGTCCATGAATAAAATGTGACTTTAATCTTGTTTTATTATGTTTCTTAAATGACCTATAATGCTTAAAATTTCCTTGTATTGTAACAGGGACATCATACCAATATGGTGCGTAAGGAAATTCATTTCGTGGCTCACACATTTCAAAAAAGAATTATATACTCGCATATTATGGGTGAATCAAATATTGAAATGGAATACGGATGATAATGTACAAACAAGTTGATACAAACTGTATGAATACTCATACAAGGTATTCATCTAATGAGGACGTCATGTTGTAAGAATCACAAGCGGTCAGGATAATAAAAGTACTAGTTGTGTAACTTGATGTTTGACACCCTTGTATGAACTCGTGATAATACGAGATTAGAGCACGAGATTAGAGCAAGAATGGGAATTTATGAATAAGTCAATATGATGTAATAAAAAAAAAATCCAGTGACTTTGGCCTTGAAAAGGTTGGGTCGTTACATCATGTTTCCAAATGATAGATTCATCAGTCCATTCCTACAATTAATCAATGCATTAGAAGTGGCAAGAAATGGACGTCCTAATATGACAGGAATTGAATTACATGCTTCAACAGGTTGTGTATCCAAGACAACAAAATCTATAGGGTAAATTAATTTATCAACTTGTACTAACACATCCTCAACTATTCCTCTAGGCATTTTTATAGATCTATCAGCAAGTAAAAAAGTTACAGAAGTTGGTTTTAACTCACCTAGATTGACACTTTGAAAGACTAAATATGGAAGTAAATTCACACTAGCTCCAAGATCAAGTAAGGCTCTTTCAATTTTATGTTCTCCAATAAAGCAAGAAATTGTAGGACAACCAGGGTCTTTATATTTCAAAGCATTATTGTTCTGAAGAATGGCACTTACTTGTTCGGCTAAAAAGGCTTTCTTTTTCACATTCAGTTTCTCTTCACAGTGCACAGATCTTTAACAAATTTAGCATAGGAAGGAACCTCTTTAATAGCATCCAACAAAGGTATATTGATCCTTACCTGTTTGAAAGTTTCAAAGATTTTAGAGTTGTGATTGACTTTCCTTTGTTTGGTAATAGCATGAGGAAATGGAAGTGCTGGCGGGGAATCAACCTTTTCTTTGCAATGTTCAGGTTTGGTCGTTACAATTGGTATCAGAGCACCTGGTTTGGATCTTGAGGATCAATGATATTAAAGTTTTTGTGATCAATCTCCGGATGATGCATCCTCGATGAGGGGCAAACATAATGCAACTTGGGCATGATTGATGTCACATGGGGAATTTATCACTTATGTGTTGAAACAGTTAAAGACTCGAGTACAGAATTACCCGAGACCTGACCTAAGGTCGCTTCCTATGGCATTTGCTCTAAGAATTTGGAGGCACTAGCAATATGAGTCCTTTTAATTTTGAGGACGAAATTTTATTAGGAGGGGAAAATGTAAAACCCCCCCAAAAAAAAAACAAGAAGTGGAACCGAAATGACTCCACCATCGCTGCCAATATCGGAATCGACAGGGACGCAGTTTCAGGCTGTCGATATTGGAATCCACATCGATGCAGTTTCGGCTGTCGATTTATGAATCGACAGCGATGCAGTGCGGCTGTCGATATCGGAATCGGCAGCGATGCAGTTTCGGGCTGCCGATTTCTGAATCGGCAGCGATGCAGTGTGGCTGCTGATATCTGAATCGGCAACGACGCAATTTCAGGCTGCCGATATTGGAATCGGCAGCGATGTGGTTTCGGCTGCCAATTTATGAATCGGCAGCAACGCAGTGTGGCTGTCGATATCTAAATCAGCAGCGAGGCAGTTTCGAGCTGCCGATTTCTGAATCGATAGCGACGCAATTTTCGGCTGCCGATTCACATAGTTTGAGGCTGCCGATTTCTGAATCGGCAGCGACATCAAAAAAAAAATATATATATAATAAAAGTTTTAGTGTGGGACCGACCTATCCTAGGGGGGGAGAAGGGGAATGAAAATCAGCTCAAGGATAACCCAAAAGGAGGATTAGGACAGCCCTGTCCAACATCCAAACACCCCCTTTTTGCTTTTAAGAGGGGTATAAATGCAGCAAGGAGAGAGAGAGGGAGACACCCTCCCCAAAAACGAGTTGGTCCCCTTCCCTCTCCCCAAAGGGAGCTGCATGCTCTTGTCCCCTTCCCTTTCCCCCAAAATGAAATACTTGTCCCCTTCCCTCTTTCCCTTTCCAAGGAAAGAGCTTGACCAAACCCCAGCTGCTAGTGCCCTCCTTAGACGTGAGAGAAAGAAGGGAAAGCTTGATAGGAGGCTGGACAGCTGCAACCATGAAGGGAGTAGAGGCCTAAAAATCGGTGGGAAACTAACAAGAGGAGGAGAAAAACCGAAAGAGAGGAAGAGGAAGAAACAATCGGGAGCAGAAGGGGAGAAATGTTGTCAAACCCCTCCCAAAAATGCTAAATCCATGAGGTATGAACCATGTCTTTCTCCACTTGTTCTTAAGGTCTTGTGTTGCGATGTCGCGGTCGCACAAATTAATTACCCTAGCTTAAAAGACACAAGATAGTATAGAGCAAGCAAGGGGTCGATCCCACGAGGAAGTTTCAAGTCAGATTTTTATGCTATACGTTATGCAATGGGGGGGCTTTGATTTGCAATGATTTAAACTATGGCAGAAATTAAACTAGCAAACAAAATCAATTGAAACTGAAATATATCAAGAAAACAAACCTTGGTTGCAAGCACAATCCACCAACGGAAATTAGAACCGATCCTTGAAACGAAACTCCAGTTTATATTATGAATTTTATCTTTTTTTAATATTGGTTAATTAACGGATCCGCGGTATAACTAGCCCTAACCAACAAACAATCACAGTGTCCGCACTAATGATTTAATCCAATGGCAGCCTTAAGATCCAGATAAATTCATTAATCTTAACAACCAAGTTGTCAGTTTGTGTTGCTTTGATCGAATGTTCTCCCTAAATTTAATAACGTAGTTCCGCTACAATTATCAAGCTTAATTGCTTCACAAGTTTATATACCACAACTCCGGTTTTGATATCAAACTTAGCAATAGATTGTTCACAATAATAACTTAGAGTCCGCTCTAGCAATTAAGATAAACAATCATAGGAAATATGCATAGGAAAACAATCATACTCATTCATAACATAAAACTGAAAATAAAAGGAAGAATAAATCTCACGGTTCTTGAAATCCGAAGGTTTGTTGTGTCCTTGCAACCAAGAAAACGAGCTTAGCCTTGCATATCTATTGAACAACTACTCTTAAAGATGAAAGAATACATAATTTCTGATTTGTAGAGAGGAGAGTTTGTGTTTCCTCACTTCTTGCTGCCACCTCCTTCTCCTCTCCCTCTATTTATACACAAATTGTAAGTAAGAAAATCAAAGTTCAAGTGTGAACATCAATAGATGGTGGTAGTGTGAAGGCGGCTGGCTGACTTGAGGTTGGTGGCTGCCTTCCTTGACCTTCTAGAATATTTACTAGAGGAGCTAAATTTCTGGTCGGTTTGGATGCTTCTGGATGAAATTTGGATTCGTTTCTTCACGCAACCTGCTTGCTGGCAGAATTCAGCTGTCATCTTTGAAAAATCATATCTCCCTCATATGACATCGTTTTTGGCTGAAATTTGGAGCTTTTATAGCGCTTTGAGTATGGAATCCAAAACAATTGAGTTTGCATCAATTGGACTTCTGAAGCTCCAGATATTGAATTTTGAATGGGCAAAGGTCAACATTGGCAAGCTGCGAGATTTGACTTTGAAGGATGTGATTTCCATGATCTTTCTCTTTTTATTTTTCTTGCATTACATTTCCAAAAAGGTATGGATGTTAGCTTTTTAATTCCATTGGAATCACTTCGTTTCGACCTCTAGAACTCACGCTCTGCACAAAACATCGATTGAACGTCAAATCTGTCAATTACCTCCAATTTACTCCTTTTTGTATCTTTCATTCAAAAGTGTCTTCGAAACATAAAACAAAGAATATCAAGACATTTTATATAAATAACATAGGCAAAACACTAGTTAAATGTGGGTGAAACTATCGAATAATATGGTTACATCAAATACCCCCACACTTAGCTCTTGCTCGTCCTCGAGAAAGGATAAATAAAATTAAATTGAAAATAACTATGACCAATCTCTTAATCTCCCATCAATGTCTAAGAGTACAAGCATTATAAACAAGAATACAATCATGAAGGATAAATAATATAATTCTCATGAATTTATTTACATGCAAACTTCAAAACTCAATCAATCATCTGGATTTAAATGAAATCTATGCCATGCCAAAGTGATAGGTCCTCTCATTGATATACACTCCAACACTTATGTGTTTAGGGTTTATGTGTTTAAATCTCTCAAATTCAATCAAAGAGTATGTTCTACCATAAGCTTGCTTTTCAATCTCATCTCCATTAGCAACTTATTACAAGTACTACATGAATCAAAAGGTCTTATTTTCCGGTTGTAATGGGGCTGAGGTTAAGGTGAGGTAAAAGAAAGTAAAAGGAAAGGTTCAAACAAAAGAAAGAAGAGCATTTTGAAAAATGATACTTCAAACAAGATATTCCATCAAAACTCATAAATTTTTCATCTTTAATCACAAATGCTTAACTCCTTTTGATTTCAAGCTCTTTCAACATAAAACCTTAATAACATAAAGGAATACTTTTTTTTTTTGGCAACTTTGCCCATTTTTTCATCAAGCATCACTTCTTTCTTTTCATATAATTTCCAACCATAATTCCATGAGATATTACAAGTATATGCTCTACTAATCCTTGGCCAGGGGAAAAGAAAAAAACATATATAAAGTTAAGGCTTATTCATGGATAAAGCAAAAAAAAGATAAACAAGCTCAAAACGGGCTCACTAAGGATAATATGCTTTAGGTTGGCTTTTTGGCTTGAGGGGTTAAAATTCCTAATGCCTTTATCATCTTCATGTATATTTGTAATGGGATATAATCTCAATAAGATATGAAGCAAGTTCTAGAGATACTTATCATTGAAAGAATTCACACTCAAAGAATATAATGTTGAAGGCTCAAAAGCTTGCATTGGTATAACACTATAAAGTCAACATGGCATATTCTCAAAGTCAATCCCTAAACCAATTAAACCTTAAAATTTGCATGCATACTCCTTCATTTGATTTATATCTTTATCTATCTCAATTAATTCTCATACATAATACTGATATTCTCAAAAACCAATGGGAGTTAAAAAGATCAAACATAATTTTATTTTTTTTTAAGAACAAGAAAACTAAAATAAGAAAACCATAAGTCTCCCAATACCCCCACACTTAAAACACAACATGGTCCTCAATGTTGAAATAAAAGCAAAAGAACATAAGAGAATGACAAAGATAAAGTAAAATACGAAAAATAAAAGATAAGGAAAAAGAAAGCAAATCTGATTTTTTTCTTTTTATGCTGGGTTGCCTCCCAGTAAGCGCTTTTGTTTTATGTCATTGGCTTGACATGTTGCATGCTCATTCTTCATAAATTGGTTCATCTAACTCTGCAGAAGCGGTGAGTTCTGCCATCCAACCTTCGTAGAAAGGTTTCAAACGATGCCTATTGACTTTGAGTATGTTGTTAGTTTCTAAACTTGTAATTTCAACTGCACCATAAGAAAAAATATTAGAAACAACAAAGGGTCCGATCCAACGAGAGCGCAACTTTCCAGGAAAAAGTTGCAAACGCGAATGATAAAGAAGGACTTTCTCTCCAACATTAAACTCTTTTCTTGATCATTCGATCATGGAGACTCTTAGTTTTTTCTTTGTAAATCCTTGCATTCTCGTAAGCATCATTTCGAATCTCTTCCACCATAATTCCAATCTTTTTGGGCACCAAAAGGATAGGCGCCACCCATTCACTGTCCGTGATGGGGTAAATGACTCCTGCATCATGAAAGACAATTTGCAAAGCTTGCAAATCCAATGTTGATTCGTGCATGTTTTGGGGAACACATATATGCCTTTCCATCTCTTCTATCTTGGTAAAATCATAGTCATTGCTCAAAGCCATGCTTAATCCATACTCATTATCAAAATCACAAACTTGCTGCACACACTTATCAACTTGGTCATAACATGTGATAGAATAAACATTGCTATAAGGATATGTCATTGCATCATGAAAATTAAATTCAATTTTTTCATCTCCTACCTCCATAGACAAGGTATCCTTACCACAATCAATCTTTTTGTTGGCAGTTTTCAAGAATGGTCTCCCAAACAATATAGGAGTGCTGGTTGATGAATCATAAGAATCATGTTCCATATCAAGAATATAAAAGGCACATGGAATAACCAAACTATCAATCTTGACTAGGACATCTTCTATCACACCAAGTGGGTAAACAAAACTACGACCCGCAAGTTGCATTACAATACTAGTTTTATTCAAAGGCTCTAGACTAAGAGAATCATAAACATGTTTAGGCATAACACTAATGGATGCACCTAAATCGCATAAAGCACTTTTAAAACTAGCATTACCAATAACACATGGGATAGTAAACGCACCTAGGTCTTTTTGTTTCAAAGGTAGATTCTTTTGAACAACAGCAGATACAACTTCAACCATACTTACCGTTTCATGACCTTTCAGTTTGAAAGCTCTCTTGGTAGTACACAACTCCTTCAAGAATTTTGCATACTTGGGAATTTGCTTAATAGCATCAAGCAAAGGAATGTTGAGTTCTACTTTCTTGAAAACCTCTAAAATCTCTTTTTCTTTGTCCTCTTTCTTTGACCTAGAAGAACTCACAGGAAAGGGTGGAATTGTTTTAAAACTGGAATTCATTGAGTGAGGAGTTACCTTTGGAGTGTTGGTCGATGTTTCAATTTGTGGAGGAGGAGGATATTCCATCTTTGTACTCAATTCGGTTTCTATATCTTCTTCTTCATCCATCTCAATTTGTTTCAACCTTTTCTCTTCAAGTTCTTTCCCACTTCATAGCATGATCGCACTAACATTTTCTATTTCATTCCATGCTTGGGATGACAATTTTCCATTCATTTGTGCTTCCAATTTCCCTACACTTGAAGCTACTTGCCCCATTTGCTTTTCCAAGTTGTGAATACTTGACCTTGTTTCCTGTTGAAAAGACATGACATTTTGTTGCAAGGTAACAATATTAGAAGCCAAAGTTTTCATCATCTCACGAAGATCATCATTGGATGACGACCCCATAACATTAGAGTTTGTGAATGGAGGGGGTTGTCTTGCTTGATAATTTTGTTGGGGCTGAAATCCATTGGGATGGAACTGTCGGCCTTGATTTCCTTGTTGAGGTTGGTTCCCATACCATAGGTTAGGATGATCTCTCCATCCAGGATTGTACGTGTGGGAAAAAGGATCATACTTACGTTGAGGTTGTCCATTAAATGCTCCATCAACTGCATTAGCTTGTTCAATGTAATCTTCTTGCATTGTTGGGCACATATCCGAAGCATGTCCTTGTGAGGAGTATATGCTACAAACTTTCACCTACTGCACATTTCCACAAGCCAAAGAACGTACAAGAGAAGTAAGATCATTAACTTTATTTTCAAGGTTAGAAATACTTACCTCATTTACTCGTTTGTTGGAGAAGTCTCCACGAGTGCCAAATTGTTTCGAGTTGGCTGCCATGTTTGAGATCAATTGGCGTGCAGCCTCGAGTGTCTTATCCACCAATGCGCCTCCACTTGCAGCATCAATGATCCTACGGTCAGTAGGCATCAATCCTTCATAGAAATATGGAATGAGCAACTGATCGGGTATTTGATGATGAGGGCATTGAATGCATAGTTGCTCAAATCTTTCCCAATACTCAGAGAGAGTCTCTCCATGAGATTGCCGAATCCCACATATTTCTTTCCTTATGTTGGCAACTCGAGATGCTGGGAAATACTTCTCAAGAAAAATCTTTTTCATGGCATTCCAAGTTCCAATAGATCCTGGGAGAATAGAGAAAAACCATGCCTTTGCTGCCCCTTTTAAAGAGAAAGGGAAAGCTTTCAACTTAACTTGTTCTTCATCAACTCCATTCGGTTTCATGCTAACACAAACCATATGGAACTCCTTGAGATGAGTATGAGGATCTTCTCCTGCAAGACCATTGAATGTTGGTAACAAATGTATAAAACCAGATTTGAGTTCAAAGTTTACATTATTGTCAATGTTTATGCACAATGGTTGATTTTCCACGTTAGGAGCAGCAAGCTCCTTGAGTGTTTGTTGTCGTGCAACCGCCATGGTGTTGAGGAGAACTTCCTTTCTTAACCTGCGTAAAGTGCTTTCTATTTCAAGATCAACCTGCACTAGACTCTGATTAGTAGAACGGGTTACTGGCATCAATCGCTAAGAAAACTCAAAAGAAAACAACCACACAAGAGATAAAAAAAATGCAAATTATATGAAAATCCTATGCTAGAAAACTAAAACTACCTAAAAACCTTAGCAAACAGTGGAATTTGGCCTCGATAGGGTGGGGCTAGTGGTGTACCACTAGTCTTGTTTAGAACGTCATTTCACTTCCAAAAAAAAAGGTAGAAACCTAATTCCACAAACAATTCTGTTTTGAACAGTACCGCTGCGACAAGTGAACAGTAACACCGCAAGCAAAAATTTTGTTTTTTTTTGAAATATAAATAACAATCACATAAACTAAAAATAACAGTACAGGCACAAGAATCAACTAAAATTACTTCCCCGGCAACGGCGCCAAAATTTGTTGCGATGTCGCGGTCGCACAAATTAATTACCCTAGCTTAAAACACACAAGATAGTATAGAGCAAGCAAGGGGTCGATCCCACGAGGAAGTTTCAAGTCAGATTTTTATGCTATACGTTATGCAATGGGGGGGTTTGATTTGCAATGATTTAAACTATGGAAGAAATTAAACTAGCAAACAAAATCAATTGAAATTGAAATATATCAAGAAAACAAACCTTGGTTGCAAGCACACATCCACCAACGGAAATTAGAACCGATCCTTGAAACGAAACTCCAGTTTATATTATGAATTTTATCTTTTCTTAATATTGGTTAATTAACGGATCCGCCGTATAACTAGCCCTAACCAACAAACAATCACAGTGTACGCACTAATGATTTAATCCAATGGCAGCCTTAAGATCCAGATAAATTCATTAATCTTAATAACCAAGTTGTTAGTTTGTGTTGCTTTGATAGAATGTTCTCCCTAAGTTTAATAACGTAGTTCCGCTACAATTATCAAGCTTAGTTGCTTCACAAGTTTATATACCACAACTCCGGTTTTGATATCAAACTTAGCAATAGATTGTTCACAATAATAACTTAGAGTCCGCTCTAGCAATTAAGATAAACAATCATAGGAAATATGCATAGGAAAACAATCATACTCATTCATAACATAAAACTGAAAATAAAAGGAAGAATAAATCTCACGGTTCTTGAAATCCGAAGGTTTGTTGTGTCCTTGCAACCAAGAAAACGAGCTTAGCCTTGCATATCTATTGAACAACTACTCTTAAAGATGAAAGAATACATAATTTCTGATTTGTAGAGAGGAGAGTTTGTGTTTCCTCACTTCTTGCTGCCACCTCCTTCTCCTCTCCCTCTATTTATACACAAATTGTAAGTAAGAAAATCAAAGTTCAAGTGTGAACATCAATAGATGGTGGTAGTGTGAAGGCGGCTGGCTGACTTGAGGTTGGTGGCTGGCTGCTGGCTGACTTGAGGTTGGTGGCTGCCCTTCCTTGACCTTATAGAATATTTACTAGAGGAGCTAAATTGCTGGTCGGTTTGGATGCTTCTGGATGAAATTTGGATTCGTTTCTTCACGCAACCTGCTTGCTGGCAGAATTCAGCTGTCATCTTTGAAAACTCATATCTCCCTCATATGACATCGTTTTTGGCTGAAATTTGTAGCTTTTATAGCTCTTTGAGTAAGGAATCCAAAAAAATCAAGTTTGCATCAATTGGACTTCTGAAGCTCCAGATATTGAATTTTTAATGGGCAAAGGTCAACATTGGCAGGCTGCGAGATTTGACTTTGAAGGATGTGATTTCCATGATCTTTCTCTTTTTATTTTTCTTGCATTACATTTCTAGAAAGGTATGGATGTTAGCTTTTTAATGCCATTGGAATCACTTTATTTCGACCTCTAGAACTCACGCTCTGCACAAAACATCGATTGAACGTCAAATCTGTCAATTACCTCCAATTTACTCCAATTTACTCCTTTTTGTATCTTTCATTCAAAAGTGCCTTCGAAACATAAAACAAAGAATATCAAGGCATTTTATATAAATAACATAGGCAAAACACTAGTTAAATGCGGGTGAAACTATCAAATAGTATGGTTACATCATCTTGAAATCGAAAGGAAGAAGAATAAAAATATGGATGCATGGCCTAGGAAGTTTACTCCAACTATTATGGAAAAGAACTAAGCTAAAAGGAGGGACAAAAACGGGGCTGGATGGGGGACCTGATTCCAGAATATTTAACAAAAGATTATATGCTGAAATTGATGGGTTCAATGTGTGTATGCTACTAGAATTCATTGAAAGATTATATGGTGGAATGGATTGTTTCAATGTGTGTGTTCTACTGGAATTTATTGAAAGATTATATGCTGAAATTGATGGGTTCAATGTGTGTATGCTGCTCGAATTCATTGAAAGATTATATGTTGGAATTGATGGTTTCAATGTGTGTGTTCTGCTGGAATTTCTTTAAAGATTATATGCTGAAATTGATGGGTTCAATGTGTGTATGTTGCTAGAATTCATTGAAAGATTTTATGTTGGAATTGATGGTTTCAATGTATGTGTTATGCTGGAATTTATTGAAAAATTATATGCTGGAATTGATGATGGTTTCAATATGTGTGTTCTGCTGGAACTTAGTGACTTTTATGTACTGGAGTTGTTGCAACGTGTGGTGTGTGTTCATGCTAAAATGTGGTTTGGGCAGCGAAATTGTGATTTGCTGCTGAAATTGAGTTTTCTGCAGCAAATTTATGATTCGCTGCCGAAATGTGTCTTCTCCAGTGAATTTGTGATTCGCTGCCGAAATTGAGTTGTCTCCAGCGAATTAGCATTCGCTGCTGAAATTTGTGTTCTGCAGCGAATTTATGATTCGCTGCCGAAGTGGAGTTGGTTGCAGCGAAATTGTGATTCGCTGCCAAAATTTGTGTTCTTTCGCGAATTTGTGATTCGCTGCCGAAGTTGAGTTGGCTGCAGCGAAAATTTGCTGCCGAAATTGAGTTGTCTGCAGCGAATTAGCATTCGCTGCCGAAATTTGTGTTCTGTCGCGAATTTGTGATTCGCTGCCGAAGTTGAGTTGGCTGCAGCGAAAGTGTGATTTGCTGCCGAAATTGAGTTCTCTCCAGCGAATTAGCATTCGCTGCTAAAATTTGTGTTCTGCAACGAATTTGTGATTCTCTGCCGAAGTGGAGTTGTCTGCAGCAAATTAGCATTCGCTACCGAAATTTGTGTTATGTCGCGAATTTGTGATTCGCTGCCGAAGTTGAGTTGGCTGCAGCGAAAGTGTGATTCGCTGCCGAAATTGAGTTCTCTCTAGTGAATTAGCATTCGCTGCTAAAATTTGTGTTCTGCAACGAATTTGTGATTCGCTGCCGAAGTGGAGTTGGATGCAGCGAAATTGTGATTCGCTGTCGAAATTGAGTTGTCTGCAGCGAATTAGCATTCGCTACCGAAATTTGTGTTCTGCCACGAATTTGTGATTCGCTGCCAAAGTTGAGTGGGCTGCAGTGAAATTGTGATTCGCTTCTGAAATTGAGTTGTCCGCAGTGAACCAGTTTTCGCTGCCGAATTGGGCAGCTTGCAGCGAGCCAGTTTTCGCTGCCGATTTCTACAATAGGTCTTCTGGGCAATTTCATGGTATGATGGTGTAAAATGTGGAACACTTGAATGTTAACCTATGAACTCTTGAAATAAGTGTGGTGATGAATGTGAATTGAAGATACAAATGAATTGATTGTGGTCTTTGGTGTCTTAGGTGTTGTGGCCGGGATAGGACCATTGCCAGGACAAGGACAGACCACAAGTGGAGCAGGTAGGTGGTTTCCACCTTTTTCCCATTTTGATGTTTATGTTTTGAAATGATTAACTTGTGATGATATTTTATTAAATCCTTGTTGTAAGAGGAAACGACGAAGAAGAGTTGGATTAAATTCTTGATGATTGTCGAAACAACTATGAAATGTCGAACAAGTTCTTGATGAATATTGAAACAATGGTGAAAATGTTAGAGTTCTAAACTGACCCATTTGAGGTGAACATCTTATTGAGTAGTGATGAATACTAAATCGAATGTGATGTTGGGGCTATTATGAATTTGAGCTACTAATGAATGGTAGTATGTGTCGTCCAAAGGATCTACTTTTGTATTCTTACTAAATGTAATGGTGATGAATGATTGTATGAGTATTATGAAGGATCTACTATTTTATTATATTCAATGTAATTGTGATGAATGTGTTACCAAGGATCTATCATTTATTATACTGAATGTAATGATGATGAATGATTGTATGAGTGTTATGAAAGACCTATCGTTTTATCGTATTGATGGTTAATTATCACAAATGGTGGTCTGAGTATTACGGGGGATTTATTATTGTGTTGCATTGAACATTAACTGTCAGGAATGGTTGGATGAGTGATACAAAGGGTACTGTTGTGTTATGCTATATTGAATGCTAAACTGTTGTGGGATGTTTGGTTCTGCATTACAAAGGATCTATCATCGTGTTAAATTACTAGGAAATGGTGGTATGAGTATCCCTAAGGGTCTGCTTTGATGTTGCAAGGAATGTTAAAACAATGATTAGCTTCGGATAATGACATCCAAGTGGATGACCGGAACAAACGATTGATTAGCTGCGGCTAATGGCATCCGAGTGGATGACCGGAACAAACGATTGATTAGCTGCTACTAATGGCATCCGAGTGGATGACCGGAACAAACGATTGATTAGCTTCGGCTAATGACATCCGAGTGGATGATCGAAGCTAATGACATCCAAGTGGATGAACGGAACAAATGATTGATTAGCTTCGGCTATTGGCATCCGAAGAGATGACCGGGGTAAATGATTGATTAGCTCTGGCTATTGGCATCCAAAGCAGATGACTGGGATGAACAAAGATTAGCTCCGACTAATGGCATCCTAAATGGATAATCGAGATTAATAAATGATTAGCTATGGTAATGACACCATATATGAATTACCAGAATGAATAAATGATTAGCTTTGGTAAATGGCATCCTAAATGGATAATCGAGATCAATAAATGATTAGCTATGGTAATGACACCATAGATGAATTACCAGAATGAATAAATGATTAGCTTCGGTAAATGGCATCCTAAATGGATAATCAAGATGCATAAATTACTAGCTTCGGCTAATAACATCCTAGGTGGATAATCGAGATGAACAAATGATTAGCTTCGGTAAATGGCATCCTAAATGGATAATCAAGATGCATAAATTACTATCTTCAGCTAATAACATCCTAGGTGGATAATCGAGATGAATAAATGATTAATTACGACTGATGACTTCCTAAATGGATAATCGGGATGAATAAATGACTACCTTCAGCTAATAGCATTCCAAATGGATAATCAGGATGAAGAAATGACTAGCTTCAGCTAATCGCATCCTAAAGAATGACCGAGATGAAAAAAAAAGGAAGAAGAAGAAGAGAAAGAAGAAGAAACGGTTAATGGCACCCTAGTGGATGGCAAGATGAATAAATGATTGGCTTCGACTAATGGCCTCCCAAGAGGATTGTCGGATTTGAGTGTATGAGTTAGTTTTAAGAAGAACTGATGTGGTCATGTATACTACGTTTCGTATATACTAAGTATATGAAAGGACTATAATAGCTATGCTTTAACCAAAGAAAAACATTAATTCGGCTAACGACATTCGAGATTAATGATCGGGTTTGAGTACTGAAATTGGCCTCGTAAACTTTATGAATACTCATACAAGGTATTCATCTAATGAGGACGTCATGTTGTAAGAATCACAAGCGGCCAGGATAACAAAAGTACTAGTTGTGTAACTTGATGTTTGACACCCTTGTATGAACTCGTGATAATACTAGATTAGAGCAAGAATGGGAATTTATGAATCAGTCAATATGATGTAATAAAAAAAAAATCCAGTGACTTTGGCCTTGAAAAGGTTGGGTCGTTACATCATGTTTCCAAATGATAGATTCATCAGTCCATTCCTACAATTAATCAATGCATTAGAAGTGGCAAGAAATGGACGTCCTAATATGACAGGAATTGAATTACATGCTTCAACAGGTTGTGTATCCAAGACAACAAAATCTATAGGGTAAATTAATTTATCAACTTGTACTAACACATCCTCAACTATTCCTCTAGGCATTTTTATAGATCTATCAGCAAGTAAAAAAGTTACAGAAGTTGGTTTTAACTCACCTAGATTGACACTTTGAAAGACTAAATATGGAAGTAAATTCACACTAGCTCCAAGATCAAGTAAGGCTCTTTCAATTTTATGTTCTCCAATAAAGCAAGAAATTGTAGGACAACCAGGGTCTTTATATTTCAAAGCATTATTGTTCTGAAGAATGGCACTTACTTGTTCGGCTAAAAAGGCTTTCTTTTTCACATTCAGTTTCTCTTCACAGTGCACAGATCTTTAACAAATTTAGCATAGGAAGGAACCTCTTTAATAGCATCCAACAAAGGTATATTGATCCTTACCTATTTGAAAGTTTCAAAGATTTTAGAGTTGTGATTGACTTTCCTTTGTTTGGTAATAGCATGAGGAAATGGAAGTGCTGGCGGGGAATCAACCTTTTCTTTGCAACGTTCAGGTTCAACCCTTTCCTTACCCTCAGAGATAGACTCATCATCTTTTTCACAAGGTTCAAGAATGAGTTTTTCAATAACCTTACCACTACGAAGAGTGATGACTGATTTGACTTGATCCATGTGTTGGCTTTCAGAACCACTTGCATTTGCATTGTATTGCCCCTTTGGATTTTGCTGTGGTTGAGATGGAAACTTACCTTTCTCTTGGAAACTGAGAACAAATGTTAACTTTGCAAGATTATCTTTAAAATCTGTCATGCCTTGAGCAAGTTGAGTGTTGATTGTCTCTTGCTTTTCAATAAATGCATGCAATGTTTCCTCAAGATTTCTTCTAGGAGGTGGAGCATAAGGAGGTGCATATCCATAAGAATTTTGGAAATTATGGTGTGCTTGAAACGGTGGCTGTGAAGTTTGTGCATTGTTGCTATCACTCTTCCAACTGAAATTTGGGTGATTTCTCTAACCAGGGTTATATGTTTGTGAGTATGGGTTATGGTTGGGCCTTTGGAAACTGTTTAAAGCATGTGCTTGTTCATGGAGGCATTCCCTAAAAGAAGGCAAAGTTGGACAATCATTTGTTGAGTGTTCATTGGTTTCATAGATTTGACACACAATGTCTTGAACAGATTTTAATTGACCACTCCTTTTCAATTCAAGTGCTTCGACTTTTCTAGCTAAAGATACAAACTTGGCTTGGAGGTCATGATCTTCCCTAAGGTTGTGCATACCTCCACTAGATGTATGAGGTTGAGTTTTACTTGGTGCCTCACAAGTACCTGTGCTATCCCAATTTTGAGCATTTTTGGTTAGCAAGTCTAGGTACTCCATTGCTTGATTAAGGTATTTATCTTAAAAAGTTCCATTGCACATCAATTCAACCATTTGCATATCTCTAGGTGTTAACCCTTCATAAAAATGTGAAAACAATCTCCATGTTTAAAAACCATGATGAGGGCAAGTATTAAGCAAATCTCGATACCTATCCCAACATTGGTAAAATGTTTTTCCTGGCTTTTGAGTGAAAGTGATGATTTGTCTTTTGAAAGAGTTCGTTCTGTGAGATGGAAAAAACTTCTTTAAAAATTGTTGTTGCATTTCATCTCAAGCACGAATAAATCCTAGTCTTAAATTTTGTAACCATGTTTTAGCTTTATCTTTTAATGAAAAAGGAAAAAGCTTTAATCTAGTGGTGCTCATGCTACAATTTGAGTCATTATAACGCCCTCAAACTCTCTTAAATACAAGTATGGATTTTCTATGTTTAAGCCATGAAAAGAAAGCAAAAGTTGAATAATGCCTGGCTTAAAATTAAAATGAGATGCATCAGGAGGGAAAATTATGCATGAGTGTGCACTTGTTCTTGTGGGATTCATGTGGTCTCTAAGTGTTCTCATACGGCTATTCTCATTATTCTCATTATGAAGCAATTGATTATCTTCTTCAGCCATATTTTTTGAAAATGATGAGGATACCCTACAAAGTCTACCACTTAATGTACGTGACCAAACTCTCATGCACATGTAAGAGGAGAATAAATGAAGAAAAGAAAAGAGAAGAAAAAGAAACAAAAGAAAAGAAAAGAAAAGAAACAAGAGTTAGAAAAAATGAAAAGTGAAAAGAGAAAATAAAATAAATATTATAATTTATACAAGAATTTACCTCCCCGGCAACGATGCCAAAAACTTGACACGACTAAAAGCTTGATGTCTTCTCCCAAGTGCAAGAGTGTCGAAGTAATAAATAACCCGGCAAGACCGGGGTCGAACCACAGGGAGGTTAACTATATAAATTATAAATAACAACAACAACAACAACAACAACAATAATAATACTAATACTAATACTAATACTAATAATAGCAATAATAATAATAATAGTAGTAGTAGTAGTAGTAGTAGTAGTAGTAGTAGTAATGATATTAATAATAGTAATTGTAATAATAAAGAGAGCTTTGAGATGTAAGATTGATGTAAAGATTAAACAATAATAAAAACAAATGTCAAGGTTAGAGGATCCACTAATGGTACTTCAGACAAGTATAGTATAAACTTTTATTACTCAATTGGAAACCACACATAAAAGAGGTTCCAATCAGATTATAAATTGTTAACATGATTACATTAGCTATCTTAGTCGAATAATGTTAATACTAGTAAATGTTGTCAGGCATTCATGATTATAACTTATGTTAACAACAAATCAAGTTCCTTTCATAGCTCAGGTGTCGGTTATACCATATAGTATGGGCTATGAAAGGCCAAGTATTTGTTGTACCAAGTGTTATACAACATAAATCTAGATTAACTATTTAACAAGCAAAGTATTAAAAGTGAACAAGATAACAAATATAAAACATATTAGTATACAACATTAAGGTCCATGTTAAGTTTATATTATACTTATTCTTACACCATTAGTGTACCCTTTTTACCTTGACATAATTAACTTAGCTAAACATAATGAAAGAAAGAAACATAAATGAACAAGATAAGTACATAAATGAGAAAGAAGTTAACTAAGTAAAGGAAATGAAATGAAATGCATAAATTTGATATTAATGAAAGCAAAACATAAGCAATACAAAGAGAGAAAGCAAGAGCATGATCTTGATCTGGAAAACCAAGATGCCTCCATACATGGTAAATGCCTCCTTTTATAGGCCAAAATTTGAAACTATTGATTTGTTGACTAATTGATGAGTGGGTGGCCACATCTTGATTTGGTGACAATCCTTATCTTCTTGTCTGAACAAGACATCATTCCTAACATCATAATTTGCACAGAATCCTTAGGAAAGTTATAGAAAATTGTCTCATATTTCCAACAAAAAAAGGATGAGGTCATTTGGACTTCTAAAACTCGAGATATGGGCTGAACACTGAACAGTGTCTGGGCTGCAGGATAGATTTGGACTTCTTCAATGTTCCTACAATTTGGACTTAAAAATGGCCTTTTTAAATCTTGGGCTCCCATGAAAGTTGTAGGAATATGTCTTACCTTTCCATCCATATAAAGTAGACCTAAATCCGAGATCTAGAGCTCCAGATATGATCCAATTACCGAGCAATGTTCTGGTTTGGACTACACCAGCATCTCTTTTCTAAGTTTGGCCATCTCTTTGTCCTTTCACTTTCAATACTTAAACTCATCAATTAATCTTTTCATTTATGTGATAGGCCTGCATTTAAGATGATCATTTACCATAAATTAAGATATCTTATAGTATCAAACTTGTTATTATAAAACATGCATTAGTTAAGGAGTTATTGATACTTTAAGTGCAAAATGATGATATAAAACCTTGACAAACATGCACTTTTAAGTACTAATCAACATACTTTCATGTGGAGTCAAAGATTTAAAAAGGCCATTTTCAAGTCCAAATTATAGCAACAACGGAGAAGTTCGAATTTGTCCTGCAGCCCAAACACTGTTCAGTATTCAGCCCATATCTCGAGTTCTAGAAGTCCAAATGACCTTAATTTTTTTCCTAAAAATATAAGACAATTTCCTATAACTTTCATGAGTAGAGGTGGTTCCAGTTCTGATGCTAGCAATGACGTTTTATTCAGACAAAAAGATAAGGATTTTCACCAAGTCAAGAGTTGGTCACCCACTCAACAATTAGTCATCAAATCAATAGTTCCAAAATTTGGCCTATAAAAGGAGGCATTTGCCATGCATTTAGGGGCTTGGTTGTTCAGATCAAGAACTTGCTCTTTCTCTCTCTTTTTATATATTTTTTTAATTTTTAAGTTTTGCTTTCATTAATATCTTGTTTATGCTTTTCATTTCCTTTCCTTTACTTAGTTAACTTGTATCTTATTTATGTTTTGATTTTGTTTATTTATGTTTCTCTTCTTCATTATGTTTAGCTAAGTTTATTATGTCAAGGTGAAAACGTTACACTAATAGTGTAAGAATAAGTATAGTGTAAACTCAACATGGACCTTAATGTTTAATATTAACATGTTTTATCTTTTTATCTTACTAATTTTTAATACCTTGCTTCTTAAATGGTTAATCTAGATTTGTGTTGTGTAACACTTGTGACAACAAATGCTTGGCACTCTCATAGCCCAACCATATGGTATTACCTACACTTATGTTATGAAAGGAACTTGATTTGTTGTTAACATAAGTTAGCATCATGAATTCCTGACAATATTTAAAAGTTTGGTGTTACTTAAATAAGATAATTAATATGACCCTGTTAACAATTTATAATGAACTATTAATGACAAATCATCCGATTGGAACCTCCTTTGTGTGTGGTTTCCAGTTGAGTAATAAAAAGAGTTTATACTATACTTGTTTGAAATACCATTAGTGGATCCTCTAACCTTGACATTTGTTTTTATAATTGTTTAATCCTTACATTAATCTTCCATCTCAAAGTTCTCATCAACTTCTTGTTCTTCTTCTTCTTATTTTTTTTTTATTATTAGTATTAGTATTATTACTATTGTTGTTGTTGTTGTTGTTGTTGTTGTTGTATTATTGTTGTCTATAATTTATACAATTAACCTCCCTGTGATTCGACCCCGGTCTTGCCGGGTTATTTATTACTTCGACACTCTTACACTTGGAAGAAGACATCAATCTTTTGGTCGTGTCACTTATCATAAAAATCATCTAGTAGTGGTGATACGGTAGTTGGACAAACTTTCAAAACTGAAGATGATTTGGTGAATGTTGTTAAGCAATGACATATTACACATTCACTTGAGTATCAAGTTTAATGTTCAAACCAAACGTTTGTTTAATTACAATGTATTAATGCACCTGAATGTCAATTATACTTGTGTGGGGGATACCATAAAAGGTCAGATTCCTCTGAGATAGAAAAGTCAAAAGGTAAACACATATACATGCATAAGAAAAGCCATCATCAACTTGATACAAAAGTTATTACATTAGTGGTTTCAGCTCTTATTCAAGATAACCTTGCTTATATCATTTCTAGCACACAAGAAGAAATCAAATTGCATTGTAAGTTTAAAATTTTGTATTATAAAGCATGAGCTGAAAAAACAAATACTTGAGGAACTTCTTGGAACACATGAGGACTCATTTGAAATGTTACCTAGATTGTTTTGGATTTATAAAAATCAAATTCTGGTACAGTTGTTGAATGGAAATATAATGAATAACTTAATAGTAAAACATTTGTTTTTGGTAAAGTTTTCATGGCATTTGGTCCTGTAATTAAGGGGTTCGAGTCTTGTATGTCAATTATTAGTGTGGAAGACACCTATTTGTATGGAAGGTTTAATGAAAAGCTGTTGATTGTTGTTGCTTTTGATGTAGATAATGAGATTTTTCCTTTGTCTTATGCATTATTTGAAGAAGAAAATAATATCAACTGGAGATGGTTATTACTACTTATTCAACATCACATTATAGGTGATCGTAGTGGTATATGTATAATATCGGATAGGCATACTAGAATTAAGCATGGAATGATAGAAAATTTGGCGCCTCGACCGATTGAATATCATTGGTATTGTGTTAGACACCTAGTAAGCAACTTCAATCACAAATTCAAAGATTTGTCGACCAAAAAAGTGTTGCTTAGGATGTGTTATGAAGCTTCAAAGTGTAAATTATGAATACAAACAACGTATGTAACAAGATACTCAATTACATGTCTATTTATTATTTTTTATAATGTAATTGTTTCTAATATTTATTTTCTAATTTTGAATTATATTTTGTATTTTATAGGTACACTAGATTAGGATTTCATGTATGCAAGGTGTGTCGTCTTCATCTACACGTAGAGTTTCCTAGTACATGGATCCTGATTTGGTTGATCTTTCTATTATACGGTTGTGGAAGTTACATAGATTAAAGACCATATAGAATGAAAATGTATGTTTATTTTTATTTTACAAATTTGATTAATTATTGTGCTAATTATCTTGTAATTCATGTTAGTACACCAAGTTTTTTATATTATGCAGGATTTGGGTAAGATGTACTGTAGATTCCATAAGCTGATACTGCTTATAGATCTTGTGTTCTCATTGGTCATACAAATGAATTTTTATTATATTACCTGTCTTTAGCATATAAATATGGATCATGACTTGCTTACGACACTTATTGAGAGATGAATACGAGAGACTCACACATCCCACCTTCTTGTAAGGAGATGATACCTACATTATATGATGCCACTGTTTTGCTTGACTTTTCTATAGATGGGCGAGCACTTACTTTTATAGGTATCCAGAATATGGTCACTCTATGAAAGTGTGCATTTGGATGAGCACCCTTTCCAAAAATATTCAAGGGGAATGCCTTATGCACGGGATGGATTGAGAAATTTTTTTTAAATTACCTGATGATTACAATGGCGAGATCATATAATGGTATGTTGATGTATACTAATTGTTTAGTAACACACTGATTTGTCTATATTTGATTTGAATTCGATGTTTTTATTGTGCAAATATGCTAGAGCTTACAGACTTTATATGTTTGAAAATATACTGTTCACGGATCTTAATAGGTCACATATGCCATTATTCTACCTACCACTATTAGAGGATTTTGAATCCATTCCACTATATAGTTGAGGTTCAGGCATTCTTGTATGTTTGTATAGGCATTTGTGTTAAGCTAGCTTGGAAAAAACAAAGCTAGTTAGGGGATGTTTATTGCTTTTACAGGAAAAATAAATGTAATAATTTTTATTTTTATTTTTGTATGATGTTTTTTATGTTTGAGTTGATTGCTAATTGTTGCATGTTTTTTTAATATAAAGTTATGGTCATAGAAGCATTTACACTTGAGGCACCCGCAAATTGATTTTAAACCTGTTATGTTTTGGAGGTTAAGCTACAACTTCCATTATGATACAAGTAATAATGCTATTAATAATATAAATATGTTATTTATATTTAGAGTATTTTTCTTGGAAACCTTATTTAATAAGTTTCATTACTTATTTATCAAGAGATTGATGTGAACTTCTTGAACAAGTGGCCAAGTAACCCACGTACAAAGACACCAATTCATGGAAAACCAAGTAAATCAGATTTGAGAGGAGTGTGACACAAAGATAACTCATGGATAACTCGTATCTAGGCATCGACACTATTAGAAACAAAAACC
Organism: Populus alba x Populus glandulosa; assembly: GCA_033617975.1. NCBI lineage: Eukaryota > Viridiplantae > Streptophyta > Magnoliopsida > Malpighiales > Salicaceae > Populus > Populus alba x Populus glandulosa. The sequence goes on from CM066161.1 coordinate 7,870,703, forward strand.
CCTACCCAACGAATATTGATTCATGAACGAGAAGTATAAAGATAACGCTATAAAGTCAATTGCTCTTTGATAAGTCGATTTCAGTTCTTTAGAGAACTAATGAAAGGAGAATATCTCATCAACTCACACAACAAGGTGCAAAAAAGAAGTTTTTATTAATCTCAATTTTGGAGCCCCCCACATGTCTAGTTATGGCTTTATTTATATTGACTATATACTCAAATAAACCCTAATGGACCCCCCTTATATGGACTTATATGAGGCTCACTTACAATTGACCCAAATAAGTAATAATAAATAAGACTAAGAAGAAAATAATAAAAATTTAAAATTAATATTCTAGATATGCTAGAATCAGATTTGCCACCAAAAAACAAAAATCCCAAATAGTAAAATCCCAAATGATGCGAATCTTGTGATCACATGGTCATGCAACCCACACGCAAAGACATCAATTCCTGAAAAGCCAAGTAAATCAGGTTTGATAGGAGTGTGACACAAAGATAACTTGTACCTAGGCACCAGCACTATTGGAAATCGAAATCCCCACCCAATGAATATTGATTCGCGATTGAGAAGTATAAAGATAACGCCACAAAGATGTTATTCGGTAAGTCTTTTTTTAAGTTCTTTAGAGAACCATGAAAGGGATATTATCTCACCAACACACACACAAAGTGCGGCAAACAAGAAGTTTTATTAATCTGAATTGTCTAACCTTACATGTTTGGTTATGCCATTATTTATAGTGACTCCAAACTAAAATAAACCCTAATGGACCGTTTATGTGGACTTATATGATGCCCACTTACAATTAAACCCAAATAATATAAATAAACCCTCAACTAAGAAGAAAATAAAAAAAAATCCGAATTTAATATCCTAAATATGATGCGATCATATTTGTTGCCATTTAGAAGTCCTATATATGCTAGGAGAATCAAATCTAAAGGTGTAATTAATTCTGAAATCTTCTTTCCTTTTTGTAACTAGGATGAATAAAGAATCCTTCTAAGAAAAGTATCCTGAAACATTTATGAATCCTTGACACACTTGAAAACTATGTTGCAGCCTATTAAAGATCTTTGTAGAATTAGGAGATTTCAAAAATAAGCTACCACATTCTTTTAGGAAAAGAATCCTAGCCAAATAGGAAGTCCACAAGTCAAAAGGAAGTAAATAACAAAACTCGTACAACATTTGTTGACCCGTGTTTGGATGCCTTCCTGAACTCCGATTGACATGATATTTTAACCCAAGGTAGGACAAATGTTAGGAGACTCCATGTAAAATTTCAGCTCGATCCAATGGTAGGATTGAGAATTATGACTGTTGTCGTCAAACTGGATAATTGCACATTTTACATCAAAATCCAAGTTTGACCTTGCCTGGATCGTATCACTAGGAAATGTGATCTGAATGTGGAATTAATTATGAAGTCTTGTTGCCTTATTGTGCTTGGTTTTCTTATTTTGCATGGACAATTAACGAAGAAAATTGCCCTCTTTTATACCTGCCAATTTAGTTTTCTCCATAGACTAGGAGAATTATTAATTAATCCTTCCTAGCTTAGGAAATCAGATTTGGCAACCCATTGATCCATATAAATTGGGCTCTTCTTGGACTTGAATTAGATGAATTAGAGGTTGTCTTTCATGCTCCTTAGGCGTCCCAATCTCCTTTAGGTCCATCTTACTCTATATGTTCTGAAGAAGCTCATTCAATGCCTCTTTATGCTTCTTTTCCCTAGCTATTCTAATTAGCCCACTTGCTACCTTCAATGGGTCTTTGGCATGATTAAGTTTGGTTGGGCCGATCCTCATTATCCCCACTCTTTAAAAGGATTTGACCTCGAATCATCACCTATATTAAATAGAGTAACATCAAAAACAATAAAGGTAGCACTAACACCATACTCACATAGCAACTTTATAAGCAGTCATTGATCCTCTCAAGGATCTGAAATGACCCATCTCCTTATGGTTGTAGCTTGGATTTTCTATGAGCTAGGAATCTCTCCTTGTGCACAATCAAAAGATTGATGTCTTATCCTAAGTGCAAAAGTGTCGAAGTAATAAATAACATGACATGATCGGGGTTGAACCATAGGGAGGTGAACTATATAAATTACAAATAATAAAATGATATTGATGTTGAAGAGAACTTTAAGATGTGCTAATGATGAAAAGATTAAACAATGATAAAATAATTGTCAAGGTTAGAGGATCCACTAATGTAATTTCAAACAAGTATAGTATAAACTCTTTTTATTACTCAACTAGAAACCACATACAAAGGAGGTTCCAATCAGATTATAAATTGTTAACATGATTACATTAGTTATCTTATTCGAATAATGCTAATACTTGTAAATGTTGTCAGGTATTCATGATGTTAATTTATGTTAACAACAAATCAAGTTCCTTTCATAACATAGGTGTCAATTATACCATACAGTTGGTTATAAAAGGATCATGTATTTGTTATACCAGGGTTTTACAACATAAATCTAGATTAACCATTTAACAAGCAAAGTATTAAAAGTGAACAAGTTAACAAATACAAAACATGTTAGTATCAAACATTAAAGTCCATGTTGAGTTTCTACTATACTTATTCTTACACCATTAGTGTAACCTTTTCACCTTGACATAATAAACATATTGAAGAAGAGAAACATAAATAAACAAGAGGAGAACTTGATTATATAAGTATAGTACAGGAAATGAAAGGCATAAACAAGAGATTAATGAAAGCAAAACTTAAGCATTATAGAAATATAAAGAAAGAGAGCAAGAACATGAGCTTGATCTGAACACCAAGATGCCCACATGCATGGTAAATGCCTCCTTTTATAGGCCAAAATTCAAAACTATTGATTTTATGACTAATTATTAAGTGGGTGGCCACCTCTTGACTTGATAACAATCCTTATCTTCATGTCTGCATAATAATCCATACTTGAAGGTATGGACTCAATTGATCGTGGTGGCAATTCCTCAATTTGTGGCCTCCAATTACTTGCCTTTGATTGTTCCTGAAAATAGACCATTTGCAAATCGTTAGATTCATCAATCTCAGTTTCACTGGAAGTGGTTTTAAATTGATTATGAACTAATTTTTCAATAAGGTCCACTTCCTTTGAATCATTATCATCTCCAGGTTGCTTGTAAATGTTGAAAATATTCATCTCCACTGTCATGTTTTCAAATGATAAGTTTATCAGTCCATTCCTACAGTTAATTAATACATTAGAAGTTGCAAGAAATGGACGTCCTAAAATGATAGGAATTGAATTACATGCTTTAACAAGTTGTGTATCCAAGACTATAAAATCTACAGGGTAAATGAATTTATCAACTTATACTAGCACATCTTCAACTATTACTCTAGGCACTTTTACAGATCTATCAGCAAGTAAGAGAGTTACAGATGTTGGTTTTAACTCACCTAGATTGAGACTCTAAAAGACTGAACATGGAAGTAAATTCACACTAGCTCTAAGATCAAGTAAAGCTCTTTCGAGTTTATGTTCTCCAATAAAGCAAGAAATTGTAGGACAACCAGGGTCTTTATATTTCAAAGCATTATTGTTTTGAAGAATGGCCTTACTTGTTTAGCTAAAAAGCCTTTCTTTTTCACATTCAGATTTATCTTCATAGTGCACAAATCTTTCAAAAATTTAGCATACGAAGGTACTTGTTTAATAGCATCCAACATAGGTATTTGATCCTTACTTGTTTGAAAGTTCCAAAGATTTCAAAGTTGTGATTGACTTTCCTTTGTTTAGTAATGGCATGAGGAAATGGAAGTGCTGGTGGGGAATCAGTCTTTTCTTTGTAATGTTCAAGTTCAACCCCTTCCTTACCGTCAGTGATTAACTCATCATCTTTCTCACAAGGTTCAAGGGTGGGTTTTTCAATGACCTTACCACTACGAAGAGTGATAACTGATTTGACTTGATCCATATATTGGCTTCCAGAACTACTTGCATTTGCATTGTATTGCCCCTTGGGATTTTGTTGTGGTTGAGATGGAAACTTACCTTTCTCTTGAAAACTGAGAGCATATGTGAATTTTGCAAGAGCATCTTTAAAATCTGCAATGTTTCCTCAAGATTTCTTCTAGGAGGTGGAGTATAAGGAGGTGTATATCCATGAGAATTTTGGAAATTATGGTGTGCTTGAAACGGTGGCTGTGAAGTTTATGCATTATTGTTATCACCCTTCCAACTGAAATTAGGATGATTTCTCCAACCAGGGTTGTATGTTTGCGAGTATGGGTTATGATTGGGCCTTTGGAAACTGTTTAAAGCATGGGCTTGTTCATGGAGACATTCCTTAAAAGAAGGCAACGTTGGACAGTCATTGGTTGCATGTTTATTCGTTTCACAGATTTGACACACAATGTCTTGAACAAATTTTAATTGACCACTCTTTTTAAATTCAAGTGCCTCAAATTTTCTAGCTAAAGATGCAACTTTGGCTTGGAGGTCATGATCTCCCTAAGGTTGTACATACCTCCACTAGATGTATGAGGTTAAGTTTTACCTGATGCCTCACAAGTGCCTCTAGTGTTCCAATTTTTGGCATTTTCAGCTAGTAAGTCTAGGTACTCCATTGCTTCATCAGGGTCTTTATTTTCAAAAGTTCCATTACACATCAATTCCACCATTTGCCTATCTTTAGGTGTTAACCTTTCATAAAAGTGTGAAACCAATCTCCACGTTTCAAACTATGGTGAGGGAAAGTATTAAGCAAGTCTCGATACCTATCCCAACATTAGTAAAATGCTTCTCCTGGTTTTTTAGTGAAATTAGTGATTTGTCTTTTGAAAAAGTTTGTTCTCTGAGACGGAAAACACTTCTTTAAAAATTATTATTGCATTTCATCCCAAGCACAAATGGATTCTAGTCTCAAATTTTATAGCCATGTTTTAGCTTTATCTTTTAATGAAAAAGAAAAAAGCTTTAATCTAATGGTGTTCATGCTATAATTTGAGTCGTTATAAGTCTTACAAACTTCTTCAAATTCTCTCAAATGCAAGTATGGATTTTCTAGATCTAAACCATGAAAAGAAGGTAAAAGTTGAATAATGCCTGGCTTAAAATTAAAATGAGATGTATCAGGGGGAAAACTATGCATGAGGGTGCACTTGTTCTTGTGGGATTCATGTGGTCTATAAGTGTTCTAACTCGATTATTCTCATTATGAAGCAACTAGTTATCTTCTTCTCATTATTCTCATTATTTTAAATTTTTCTGAAAATGATAAGGATACCGTACAAAGTCTACCATTCAATGTACGTGACAAAACATGAGCTTGATCTGAACACCAAGATGCCCACTCAACAATTAGTCATCAAATCAATAGTTCTAAATTTTGGCCTATAAAAGGAGGCATTTGCCATGCATTTAGGCATCTTGGTGTTCAGATCAAGATCATGCTCTTGCTCTCTTTCTTTGTATTTTGTAATGTTTAAGTTTTATTTTATGTTTTATCAATCTCTTGTTTATGCTTTTCATTTCCTTCCTTTACTTATATAATTATGTTCTTATCTTGTTTATTTATGTTTCTTTCTGTCATTATGTTTAGCTAAATCTATTATGTCAAGGTGAAAAGGTTACACTAATGGTGTAAGAATAAGTATAGTATAAACTCAACATGGACTTTAATGCTTGATACTAACATGTTTTATATTTATTATCTTGTGCGCTCTTAATACCTTGCTTGTTAAATGGTTAATCTAGATTTTTGTTGAACAACCCTTGGTATAACAAATGCTTGGCACTTTCATAGCCCAATCGTATGGTATAACCTACACATGTGCTATGAAAGGAACTTGATTTGTTATTAACATAAGTTATCACCATGAATACCTGATAATATTTACAAGTATTGACATTACTTGAATAAGATAATTAATGTAATCATGTTAACAATTTATAATTTGATTGGAACCTCCTTTATGTGTGGTCTCTAGTTGAGTAATAAGAGTTTATATTATACTTGTTTGAAGTACCATTAGTAGATCCTCTAACCTTGACATTTGTTTTTATCATTGTTTAATCATCACATTAATCTTATATCTCAAAGTCCTCTTTATTATTACTATTACTATTATTACTATCATTATTATTATTATCATTAATACTACTATTATTACTAGTATTACTATTACTATTATTATTGTTCTTGTTGTTGTTATTAATGTTGTTGTTGTGTTGTTGTTATTTATAATTTATATAGTTAACTTCCCTATGGTTCGATCCCGGTCTTGTCGAGTTATTTACTACTTCGACACTCCTGCACTTGGAAGAAGACATCAATCTTTTGGTCGTGTCAAGTTTTTGGCGCCGTTGCCGGGGAGGTAAATTATTGTATAAATTATAATATTTATTTTATTTTCTCTTTTCACTTTTCATTTTATCTAACTTTTATTTCTTTTGTTTTGTTATGTTTCTTTTTCTTCTCTTTTCTTTTCTTCCTTTATTCTCCTCTTACACGTGCATGAGAGTTTGGTAATGTACATTAAGTGGTAGACTTTGTAGGGTATCCTCATCATTTTCATAAAATATGCCCGAAGAAGATAATCAATCGCTTCATAATGAGAATAATTGTATGAGAACACTTAGAAACCACATGAATTCCACAAGAACAAGTGCACCCTCATGCATAGTTTTCCCTCTTGATGCATCTCATTTTAATTTTAAGCCAGACATTATTCAACTTTTACCTTCTTTTCATGGCTTAGACTTAGAAAATCCATACTTGCATTTAAGGGAAATTAAGGAGGTCTGTAACACTTATAATGACTCAAATTATAGCATGAACACCATTAGATTAAAGCTTTTTCCTTTTTCATTAAAAGATAAAGCTAAAACATGGCTACAAAATTTGAGACCAGGATCTATTCGTGCTTGAGATGAAATGCAACAACAATTTTTAAAGAAGTTTTTTCCATCTCACAAAACAAAATCTTTCAAAAGACAAATCATCACTTTCACTCAAAAGCCAGGAGAAACATTTTACCAATGTTGGGATAGGTATCGAGACTTCCTTAATACTTGCCCTCATCATGGTTTTGAAACATGGAGATTGGTTTCACATTTTTATGAAGGGTTAACGCTTAGAGATAGGCAAATGGTTGAATTGATGTGCAATGTAACTTTTTAAGATAAAGACCCTAATGAAGAAATGAAGTACCTAGACTTGCTAGCCGAAAATGCTCAAAATTGGGACACCACAAGTACTTATGAGGCACCAAGTAAAACTCAACCTCATACATCTAGTGGAGGTATGCACAACCTTAGGGAAGATCATGACCTGCAAGCCAAGTTTGCATCTTTAGCTAGAAAAGTCGAAGCACTTGAATTGAAAACGAGTGGTCAATTAAAATCTATTCAAGACATTGTGTGCAAATTTGTGAAACCAATGAACACTCAACAAATGATTGTCCAACTTTGCTTTCTTTTAAGGAATGCCTTCATGAACAAGCCCATGCTTTAAACAATTTCCAAAGGCCCAATCATAACCTATACTCATAAATGTATAACCCTGGTTGGAGAAATCACCCAAATTTCAGTTGGAAGAGTGGTAACAACAATGCACAAACTTCACAGCCACTGTTTTAAGCACACCATAATTTCCAAAATTCTTATGGATATGCACCTCCTTATGCTCCACCTCCTAGAAGAAATCTTGAGGAAACATTGCATGCATTCATTAAAAAGCAAGAGACAATCAACACTCAACTTGCTCATGACAGATTTTAAAGATATTCTTGCAAAGTTAACATCTGCTCTCAGTTTCCAAGAGAAAGGTAAGTTTTCATCTCAACCACAGCAAAATCCAAAAGGGCAATACAATGCAAATGCAAGTAGTTCTGGAAGCCAACACATAGATCAAGTCAAATCAATCATCACTCTTCGTAGTGGTAAGGTTATTGAAAAACGCACTCTTGAACCTTGTGAGAAAGATGATGAGTTTATCTCTGAGGGTAAGGAAGGGGTTGAATCTGAGCATTGCAAAGAAAAGGTTGATTCTCTGCCAGCACTCCCATTTCCTCATGCTATGACCAAACAAAGGAAAGTCAACCATAACTCTGAAACTTTCAAGCAGATAAGGATCAATATACCTTTGTTAGACGCTATTAAACAGGTTCCTTCCTATTCTAAATTTTTGATTTCTTACAATGCAATTTGATTTCTTCTTGTGTGCTAGAAATGATATAAGCAAGGTTATCTTGAATAAGAGCTGAAACCACTAATGTAATAAATTTTGTATCAAGTTGATGATGGCTTTTCTTATGCATGCATGTACATATGTGTTTACCTTTTGACTTTTCTATCTCAAAGGAATCTGACCTTTTATGGTATCCCCCACACAAGTATCATTGACATTCAGGTGCATTAATACATTATAATTAAACAAATGTTTGGTTTGAACATTAAACTTGATATTCAAGTGAATGTGCAATATGTCATTGCTTAACAACATTCACCAAATCATCTTCAGTTTTGAAAGTTTGTCCAACTACCGTATCACCACTACTAGATTTTTATGATAAGTGACATGACCAAAAGATTGATGTCTTTTTCCAAGTGTAAGAGTGTCGAAGTAATAAATAACCCGGCAAGACCGATGTCGAACCACAGGGAGGTTAATTGTATAAATTATAGACACCAATAATACAATAACAACAACAACAACAACAATAATAATAGTAATAATACTAATACTAATAAAAAAAAATAAGAAGAAGAAGAAGAAGAAGTTGATGAGAACTTTGAGATGGAATATTAATGTAAGGATTAAACAATTATAAAAACAAATGTCAAGGTTAGAGGATCCACTAATGGTATTTCAAACAAGTATAGTATAAACTCTTTTTATTACTCAGCTGGAAACCACACACAAAGGAGGTTCCGATCGGATGATTTGTCAGTAATAGCTCATTATAAATTGTTAACATGGTCATATTAATTATCTTATTTAAGTAACACCAAACTTTTAAATATTGTCAGGAATTCATGATGCTAACTTATGTTAACAACAAATCAAGTTCCTTTCATACCATAGGTGTAGGTAATACCATATGGTTGGGCTATGAGAGTGCCAAGCATTTGTTGTACCAAGTGTTACACAACAAAAATCTAGATTAACCATTTAAGAAGCAAGGTATTAAGAATTAGTAAGATAAAAAGATAAGACATGTTAATACTAAACATTAAGGTCCATGTTGAGTTTACACTATACTTATTCTTACACTATTAGTGTAACCTTTTCACCTTGACATAATAAACTTAGCTAAACATAATGAAGAAGAGAAACATAAATAAACAAAATAAAAACATAAATAAGATACAAGTTAACTAAGTAAAGGAAAGGAAATGAAAAGCATAAACAAGATATTAATGAAAACAAAACTTAAAAATTTAAAAAATATATAAAAAGAGAGAGCAAGAGCAAGTTCTTGATCTGAACAACCAAGGCCCTAAATGCATGGCAAATGCCTCCTTTTATAGGCCAAATTTTGGAACTATTGATTTGATGACTAATTGTTGAGTGGGTGGCCAACTCTTAACTTGGTGAAAATCCTTATCTTTTTGTCTGCATAAAACGTCATTGCTAGCATCAGAACTGGAACCACCTATACTCATGAAAGTTATAGGAAATTGTCTTATATTTTCAGGAAAAAAAATTAAAGTCATTTGGACTTCTAGAACTCGAGATATAGGCTGAATACTGAACAGTGTCTAGGCTGCAGGACAAATTCGGACTTCTCCGTTGTTGCTATAATTTGGACTTGAAAATGGCCTTTTTAAATCTTGGACTCCACATGAAAGTATGTTGATTAGTACTTAAAAGTGCATGTTTATCAATGTTTGATGTCATCATTTTGCACTTGAAGTATCAATAACTCCTTAACTAAAGCATGTTTTATAATAACAAGTTTGATACTATAAGATACCTTAATTTATGGTAAATGCTCATCTTAAATGCATTTATGGTAAATACTCATCTTAAATGCATGCCTATCACATAAATGAAAGCATTAATTGATGAGTTTAAGTATTGAAAGTGAAAGGACACAGAGATGGCCAATCTTAGAAAAGAGATGCTAGTGCAGTCCAAACCGGAACATTTCTCGGTAATTGGATCATATCTGGAGATCTATCTCAGATTTAGGTCCACTTTATATGGATGGAAAGGTAAGACATAGTCCTACAACTTTCATGAGAGCCCAAGATTTAAAAAGGCCGTTTTGAAGTCCAAATTGTAGGAACAACAAAGACCTCTGAATCTGTCCTGCAGCCCAGACACTGTTCAACCCATATCTCGAGTTTTAGAAGTCCAAATGACCTCATCTTTTTTTGTTGGAAAGCTGAGACAATTTTCTATAACTTTTCTAAGGATTCTGTGCAAATTATGATGTTAGCAATGACGTCTTGTTCAGACAAGAAGATAAGCATTTATGGAGGCATCTTGGTTTTCCAGATCAAGATCATGCTCTTACTTTCTCTCTTTGTATTGCTTATGTTTTGCTTTCATTAATATCAAATTTATGCATTTCATTTCATTTCCTTTACTTAGTTAAATTCTTTCTCATTTATGTTCTTATCTTGTTCATTTATGTTTCTTTGTTTCATTATGTTTAGCTAAGTTAATTATGTCAAGGTAAAAAGGGTACACTAATGGTGTAAGAATAAGTATAATATAAACTTAACATGGACCTTAATGTTGGATACTAATATGTTTTATATTTGTTATCTTATTCACTTTTAATACTTTACTTGTTAAATGGTTAATCTAGATTTATGTTGTATAACACTTGGTACAACAAATACTTGGCACTTTCATAGCCTATACTGTATGGTATAACCGACACCTGAGCTATGAAAGGAACTTGATTTGTTGTTAATTTAAGTTATAATTATGAATGCCTGACAACATTTACAAGTATTAGCATTATTCGCTGCCGATGCGGAAATCGGCAGCGACACAGTTTTTGCTGCCGATGCAGAAATCGGCAGCGATGCAGTTTTCGCTGCCGATTCTGGATTTGACAGCAACGTAGCCTTCATTACGGATACATAAATCGACAGCAACACAGTTTTTTGCTGCCCATTTCTTGATCGGCAGCGACGCAGTTTCTGCTGCCGATCCAGAAATCGGCAGCGATGCAGTTTTCGCTGCCGATTTCTCAATCAATAGTGACGCAGAGCTGGGAGAGAGGGGTAAAACCGATTTTAGATAAACCAAAACAAGGATAAGGACACATCTAAACCAACCCCCAAATAACCCATTTCTTTTGATGGGGAGTATAAATACATGGAGAGGAGAGAGAATGATCCATCTTCTTCCCAAACCAGCAGTTGCATGCCATTCTTCCCTTCTCCTTTCACAACAGAAATGTGAATCAAACAAGTAGAGATTGCTTTGTGAACTTGTGAGGGAGAGATGAGACCTTGAGAGAGGAGTGGGCAGCTGCATAGAGGAGAGGAAAAAGAGAGCTGGAAAACGTGAGAGGAAGAAGGAGGAGAACCAGCACCTGAGCCACCTGCAGAGAATTAATATTCGCTGCCGATTTATGTGTTCTGCAGCGAAATTCTTTCTCGCTGCCGCAACTAAGCCACCTGCAGCGAATTGATATTCGCTGCTGATTTGTGTTTTATGTAGAGAAATTCTGTTTCGCTGCCGCAACTGAACCTCCTGCAGCGAATTGATATTCGCTGCCGATTTGTGTGTTGTGCAGCGAAATTCTATTTCGCTGCCCATTTGTGTGTTGTGCAGTGAAATTCTGTTTCGCTGCCGCAACTGAACCTCCTGCAGCGAATTGATATTCGCTGCTGATTTGGGTGTTGTGCAGCGAAATTCTGTTTCGCTGCCGCAACTGAACCTCCTGCAGCGAATTGATATTCGCTGCCAATTTGTGTGTTGTGCAGCGAAATTCTTTTTCGCTGCCGCAACTGAACCTCCTGCAGCGAATTGATATTCGCTGCTAATTTGTGTGTTGTGCAGTGAAATTCTGTTTCGCTGCCGCAATTGAGCCACCTGCAGCGAATTAATATTCGCTGCCGATTTGTGTGTTGTGCATCGAAATTCTGTTTCGCTGCCGCAACTGAACCTCCTACAGCGAAATTCTGTTTCGCTGCCGCATCTGAGCCTCCTGTAGGGAATTGATATTCGCTGCCGATTTGTGTGTTGTGCAGCGAAATTCTGTTGGCTGCCGAAACTGAACCTCCTACAACGAATTGATATTCGCTGCCGAGTTGTGCGTTGTGCAGCGAAACTATAGCGCCAACAACGAATTGATATTCACTGCCGAACTAGCATCCTATGGCGAACCAGCTCTCGCTGCCGAACTGGCAGCCTGCGGCGAACCACTTCTCGCTGCCGAAGTGGGCAGCCCGCAGTGAACCAGTTCTCGCTGCCAATTTCTACAATAAGCCTCCTAGGAAGGAATGACTTAAATGCTAGTAACAATTTCATGATATGATGGGATATGATTCAAAAATAAAATAAATACAACTGTGCTGATTTGTGACCATTGTTGTCTTAGGTGGTGCTATCGGGATGGGACCATCATCAAGACAGGAACAACCCACAGGTGGAGCAGGTAGGTGACTTGTACCTTTCTTTTTCATACGTTGAATCTTGAAATATTTTAACTTGAGTACTACCATATTGTTAGAACCGATATTAGATTGTCGAACGCTTAAATGTTGATTAAAGGTTGATTAGCTTCGGCTAATGGCATCCGTATGGATGGCCGGGATGATGGACTGATTAGCTTCTGCTAATGGAATCTGAATGGATGGCCAGGACAAATGAATGATTAGCTTCGGGTAATTGCATCCGAACGGATGGCCGGAACAAAGAATGATTAGCTTTGGCTAATGGCGTCCAAATGGATGGCCGGGATGAAGGACTAATTAGCTTCTGCTAATGGCATCCAAACGGATGGTCAAGACAAAGAATGATTAGCTTTGGCTAATGGCATCCGAATGCATGGCCGGGATGATGGACTGATTAGCTTCGGCTAATGGCATCCGGGTGGATGGGCAAGACAAATGAATGATTAGCTTCGGCTAATGGCATTCGAAAACTTGTGCATCTATTTGTACTAGTAGCTGTTATATCAACTACATGAATAAATTATAAATGTTAATGCTTCATTTAACTGCCAAACCGTTAGTACCATTATTACTATTATTAAGTATTTTCATTGTTTTAAATGTTTTATACTGCTGCAGGGACGTCACACCAACGAGATGTTTAGGAAACCTTATACACGGGAACCTACTTTTACAAGGAATCATGTAGATGCATTCTATATCACAATGTATTTTGTATGGATCAATGTACTGAATGTATAACTTTTACTAGATCCTTTTTGTTTAAAAATGTGATGTCTATTAGTGGGATAGGAATGCAAACTCATGACTATGTATATATTTTTAATATGAACTTCAAATCATGCAACTTTAATATTATGTGTTTGTGTAAGATTCACTTTTAAATGAAATGTTGATTGTATGGATTGTATTTTGATGATGTGAGGATTCAAGTTCCCTAATTACCGGCACCATGTGTATTAAATAAAAAAATAATAATTTACTGTTGATTTGGGCTTGGAAAGCCGGGTTGTTATAGTTGATATCAGAGCACTTGGTTTAGATCCTAAGGATCATTAATAAATGTGTTGTTGCGATAAATTTCAGGATGGTACGCACCCGACAAGGGACACAAACTGAGTCGCCCTCCTTCGAAAGGAGGGGCATGAACCAAGGTGCCCAAGGTTGGCAAGACGAAGATCCCTTGGATGATACGGCATCTCATGCTCCGATACTACCACCCGAAACCTTGTAGAGGGAAGATACGGTGGCAAGGGAAGGCCCGAGGCCTAATCAGACAGAGGGAACACCCCCAATCGCAACGGAGCAGCGAGAAAGATCAGAAGCACAACCATCTACTGTTCCAACTGGTGTGCCCCCATAATATGTAGATGCGAGACTCCTTGTACAAATAGTAAAAGCAGTGATGGAAGGCATGGCTAGTTCAGCGGCACAAACAACTCCCACCACGCAGATTCCACCAGCAGCCCCTACGACTAGCATGACCATGGATAATGTGGTACCACTGGTACGACTAGTCAAGAGTATGAGGGAAATAGGTTGTGAACTGTATATGGGGGAACAAGATGCAGAGATAGCTGGAAGATGGATCAGGGTTTAAGGGTAAATTGTGCGTCCCAGTTACTATCTGATAGGGCCATGACATGGTGGGAAACAATTCAGCTGAGGCGTGCGATTGAGACACTAACTTGGAGTGATTTCAAGACAGAGTTTGAGAATCAGTTTTATTCCAAGTATCACCGTAAGGTGAAAGAACAAGAGTTCTTGGCATTAAGACAGGGTGATATGTCAGTATTGGAGTACGAAAGGAGATTCCATGACCTCTCATTGTTCGCCCCATACTATGTGCCGACAGAGGAACATATGATTGAAAAGTTGAGAGATGGTTTACGATAGGATTTGAGACAAGGATTGATCGCCTTGCGATTTAAATCGGTGAGGGAGTTGATTGAGGTTGCACAAGCTCTGGAGGCATGTATTGGAGAAAGCCAAGGGGGGTATCAGGGTATAAGCAAAACGAGAGATGGGGACTATTTCAGCGGAAAAGTGGAGTGTTTGAGCAGTACGGAAAAAAGGGGAGTTTGATATTACCGCCTCACCAGCAGTCAAGTGGGTGAGTGATGGTTGGACAGTCGCACTCGAGGGCAAACTCTTCTACTGGGACTGGTGACCGCAAGGGTGTTGACTATCCTTTTTGTGTAAAGTGTGGACAAAAACACCCTGGGGACTGCTCAGTTTCCCCCGGGCGATGTTTTGTGTGCAGAGGAGAGGGTCATAGGTGGAGGAACTGCCAGTATCTTAGTCAAGGGTGTCATTACTATGGTGGAAGAGGTCATTACAAGAGGGACTGCCCCAAAAGGAACACCAGACAAGTACAGAGCTACAGACAGCCCAGTTAGAGCCACCAGCAGTCAGTCACCGTTAATAGGCCAGTGAGATCTTCTCAATCAGGGGCAAACTCCAGTCGAGGGAAGCCGAGGGCACAAAATGATCGGACCCCGGGGAGGGTCTTCCACCTGACACAGGAGGAGGCCAGGGCTGCATCAGATATGGTGGCAGGTACACTACTATTGAATGGTTTTAATGTGCATGTGTTGTTTGATCCGGGTGCCACCCACTCATTCATTGCTAAGAGAACTGTCACTAAATTGAGAAAGGAAGTAAAAATGGTAGAGAAGGGGTTTGTAATTGGAACTCCAATGGGAAACATGGTTTAAACAAATATTGTATATGTGGATGTGGGGGTTAGTTTATTCGGGTATGAAACAGAAGTAGACTTGATTCCCTTAGAGCTGCATGATTTTGACATAATACTAGGCATGAATTGGTTAAGTAAATACAAGGCACTAATAGATTGTTATGCTAAAACTATTACTTTCCAAACACCTAAGGGCGAGAAAATGACTTCTGAAGGAGAGAGAGTTCTCAAACTGAATGCTTTAATATCGGTGGTAACAGCCCAAAAACTTTTAAGAAAGGGATGTATGGGATACCTCGCATACATCTTAAACTCTGATGAAGAAGGTCCACGATTGAAGGATATTCCTGTGGTGAAGGATTTCCCAGATGTGTTTCCAGAAGAACTACCAGGACTACCCTCGGAGCGAGAGGTAGAGGTGTCTATAGACACTTTTCCTGGAGTCCCACCCATAGCCCAACAACCGTATCGGATGGCTCCAGCAGAACTGAACGAGTTAAAGACTCAATTACAAGAATTATTAGACAAGGGGTTCATACGGCCTAGTAATTCTTCTTGGGGAGCACCGGTACTATTTGTAAGAAAGAAAGATGGAACCCATAGACTTTGTATTGACTATCGATAGTTGAACAAAATAACAATGAAAAACAAGTATCCGCTACCTCGGATAGATGATTTGTTCGACCAATTAAAGGGAGCGAGGGCATTTTCGAAGATAGATCGGAGATCAGGGTACTACCAGATGAAGATTAAAGAAGCGGATGTAGCAAAGACCACATTTAGAACTCGTTACGGACACTATGAATTCTTGGTGTTGCCATTCAGGTTGACGAATGCCCTAGCTCTTTTCATGGATTTGATGAATCGGGTTTTTCAACCATACCTGGATAAGTTTGTGGTGGTATTCATTGATGATATACTGGTGTACTCGAATTCTTTCGAGGAGCACGAAGAACACTTGAGACAAACCTTGAGAGATCACCAGCTATATGCAAAACTGAGTAAATGTGAATTTTGGCTGAAAAGAGTGACGTTTCTAGGACATGTCATTTCAGCCGAAGGTGTTTTTGTTGACCCCCAAAAAGTCGAAGCAGTCTTGAAATAGGAAAGACTGACTTCGGTCACTAAAATACATAGCTTCCTGGGACTTGCAGGATACTATCGGAGATTTATCGAAGGTTTTTCCCTGATTGCAACCCCTTTGACCCAACTAACTAGGAAGGATAAGAAATGGGTGTGGTCAGAAGAATGTGAGGCAAGCTTCCAAGAATTGAAGAGGAGGCTCACCACTGCTCCAGTGTTAACCCTCCCCTCAGGGACCGAGGGTTTTATGGTATATAGTGATGCCTCGGGGAAGGGATTGGGGTGTGTTTTGATGCAACATGGGAAGGTGATCGCTTATGCATCAAGGCAATTAAAGACTCATGAGGTGAACTACCCGGTGCACGACCTGGAGTTGGCAGCTGTAGTATTTGCCTTGAGGATATGGAGACACTATTTGTATGGGTCTCGAACCCAAATTTTTACTGATCATAAGAGTCTGAAGTATCTGATGTCGCAAAAGGAGTTGAACATGCGACAAAGAAGGTGGATAGAGCTCATTAAGGATTATGATTGCACCATAGAATACCACCCAGGGAAAGCAAACGTGGTGGCAGATGCCCTCAGTCGCAAAAATAAAGCCTCCTTGGGAAGCATAACAGTGGGAAAGGAGCAACAATTGGCAGAACTAAAAGAGTTGGGTGCAGTTTTGGGAATTAATGCAGGAGGTGGTTTGGTAGCCTAATTAGTGGTGCGACCAACGTATCGAGAACAAATACTACATGCCCAATTCCATGATAAGGTGGGGTCCAAGATTAGGAAGAAGGTGGAGGCCGGGGTAGAAATGAAATTCCGAGTAGCAGACGATGGATCCTTGATGATGGGACAACGATTGTACGTGCCTGATGACGAAACAGTCAAACGAATGGTTCTACAAGAAGCACATGAGTCTAAATTCTCCATACATCCTGGCAGCACTAAGATGTATCGAGACCTGAAACACCTCTATTGGTGGCCTAATATGAAAAGGGAAATAGCTGAGTATGTGTCAAAGTGTGGGATATGTCAACAAGTCAAGGTTGAACACCAAAGGCCTGCGGGACCATTACAACCATTACAAATTCCAGAATGGAAGTGGGAGATGATCACCATCGATTTCGTGTCAGGATTTCCCAAAGGGAGGAAAGGAAATGATGCGATATGGGTCATTGTAGATCGGTTGATGAAATCCGCACTATTCTTGCCTATAAAGATGACCGACTCGGTGGACAAGCTTGCCAATATCTATATAAATGAGGTGGTATGACCTCATGGGATTCTGGTGTCCATTGTATCGGATCGAGATCCCAGGTTCACCTCTCGGCTTTGGCCCAGCATACAACATGCCTTGGGGACAAGATTGGACATGAGCACTGTGTCTCACCCTCAAACGGATGGCCAATCAGAAAGAGTCATCCAAGTCTTGGAAGACCTATTACGGGCTTGTGTGCTAGAATTTGGAGGAAACTGGGAGGAACACATGGCATTGGTGGAGTTCACGTATAATAATAGTCACCAAGCCACAATAGGGATGGCCCCATATGAAGCCTTGTATGGTAGGAGGTGCAGAACTCCTTTGTGTTGGGAGGAAATTGGGGACCGGAAGTTATATGGCGCAGAGTTGGTCCAAGTCACCACGGAGAAAGTGAGAACTATCAGGGATCGCATCAAAGCCGCACAAGATAGACAAAAGAAGTATGCCGATGTGAGGAGAAGACCTCTCGAGTTCAGTACGAGGGACCAGGTGTTCTTGAAGGTAGCCCTATGGAAGAACATGTTACGGTTTGGATTAAAAGGGAAGTTAACTCCCCGCTTCATCGGACCCTTCAAAATCTTACAACGAGTAGGACCAGTAGCCAACAAGGTGGATTTTCCCCCACAGTTAGCCAAGGTCCATGATGTGTTCCATGTCTCCTTGCTAAGGAAGGTTGACGTGGACCCCGCCCGAGTTCTACCCCAGGTCCTAGTAGAAGTCAAGGAAGACTTAACACTAGAATTGAGGCCCATAAGGATACTAGATCAAGAAGTGAAGGAGCTACGGAGCAAAAAGATCCCCATCGTCAGAATCTTATGGTGAAATGCTCAAGTAGAAGAGGAAACTTGGGAGAGGGAGGCTAAGATGAAGAAAAAGTACCCCAATTTATTTGAACTACCAGGTATGGAGTGTGAAACTTCTTAAATTTTGAGGATGAAATTCATATTTAGGAGGGGAGAATGTAAACACTCAAAGGAATATATATATATATATATATATATAGAGAGAGAGAGAGAGAGAGAGATGATGATGCATTTTTCGATGCCGATGCGGAAATCGGCAGCGACATAGTTTTCGCTGCCGATGCAGAAATCGGCAGCGATGCAGTTTTCGCTGCCAATTCTGGATTTGGAAGCAACGTAGCCTTCATTACTGATACAGAAATCGGCAGCAACACAGTTTTTCGCTGCCCATTTCTTGATCGGCAGCGACGCAATTTCTGCTGCCGATTTCTGGATCGGCAGCGATGCAGTTTTCGCTGCCGATTTCTCAATCAATAGTGACGCAGAGCTGGGAGAGAGGGGTAAAACCGATTTTAGATAAACCAAAACAAGGATAAGGACACATCTAAACCAACCCCCAAACAACCTATTTCTTTTGATGGGGAGTATAAATACATGGAGAGGAGAGAGAATGATCCATCTCCTTCCCAAACCAGCAGCTGCATGCCGTTCTTCCCTTCTCCTTTCACAACAGAAATGTGAATCAAACAAGTAGAGATTGCTTTGTGAACTTGTGAGGGAGAGATGAGACCTTGAGAGAGGAGTGGGCAGCTGCATAGAGGAGAGGAAAAAGAGAGCTGGAAAACATGAGAGGAAGAAGAAGGAGGAGAACCAGCAGCTGAAGAGAAAAGAATAGTGTCAAACCTTCCTCATACTTAGTTAAATTCAGAAGGTATGGGTCATGAAACTCCCTTCCTCTCCCCCTTAAAATCAGAAACGAAAATGAAGAAGAAAAACCCTAAGAAAAAATTGATCTAAGACCTAAGCCAACTGTGAAAGAAGCTGAAATTAACTAGGAGAACAAGCAAACAAAAGTGAAATACAGCCAATTTCAGAACATCTAACAAATAAATAAAATGGAAATAACAAATCATGATAGAGGGCTGGCTCTAACTATGGGGTGGGCCAGCATGCATGTGTGTGTGTTCTGCTGGGGTTTTGGTTGTGCTGTAATTGATGTGTCTGCTGGAATTTATTGGAAAGATTCCATGCTGAAATAAATGTGTTCTGCTGGGGAAATTAATGTGTTCTGCTGTGATGTTGTTATGATGAAATTAATATGTTCTGCTGGAATTTTGTTGAAGAATTATGTGCTGAAATTGATGGTTCTGATTTGTGTGTTGTGCAGCAAAATTCTGTTTCAATGCCGCAATTGAGCCTCCTGCAGTGAATTGATATTCGCTGTCGATTTGTGTGTTGTGCAGCGAAATTCTGTTTCACTGCCGCAACTAAACCTCCTGCAGCGAAATTCTATTTCGCTGCCGCAACTGAGCCTCCTACAACGAATTGATATTCGCTGTCGATTTATGTGTTGTGCAGAGAAATTCTGTTTCGCTGCCCCAACTAAACCTCCTGCAGTGAAATTTTGTTTCGTTGCCGCAACTGAGTGACCTGCAACGAATTGATATTCGCTTCCGATTTGTGTGTTGTGCAACGAAATTTTGTTTCGTTGCCGCAATTGAGTGACCTGCAACGAATTGATATTCGCTACCGATTTGTGTGTTGTGCAGCGAAATTCTGTTTCGTTGCCGCAACTGAGCCACCGTAGCGAATTGATATTCGTTGCCGATTTGTGTGCTGTGCAGCGAAATTCTATTTCGCTGCCGCAACTGAGCCTCCTGCAGCGAATTGATATTCACTGTCATTTGTGTGTTGTGCAGCGAAATTCTGTTTCGTTGCCGCAACTGAGCCTCCTGCAGCGAATTGATATTCGCTGCCGGTTTGTGTGTTCTGCAGCTAAATTCTTTCTCGCTGCCGCAACTGAGCCACCTGCAGCGAATTGATATTCGCTGCCGATTTGTGTGTTGTGCAGCGAAATTCTGTTTCGCTGCCGCAACTGAACCTCCTGCAGCGAAATTCTGTTTCCCTGCCAAAACTGAGCCACCTGCAGCGAATTGATATTCGCTGCTGATTTGTGTGTTGTGCAGCGAAATTCTGTTTCGCTGCCGCAACTGAGCCACCTGCAGCGAATTGATATTCGCTGCCGATTTGTGTGTTGGGCATCGAAATTCTGTTTCGCTGCCGCAACTGAGCCTCCTATAGGGAATTGATATTCGCTGCCGATTTGTGTGTTGTGCCGCGAAATTCTATTCGCTGCCGAAACTGAACGTCCTCCAGCGAATTGATATTCGCTGCCGAGTTGTGCGTTGTGCAGCGAAACTGTGGCGCCAACAGCAAATTGATATTCGTTGCCGAACTAGAATCCTGTGGCGAACCAGCTCTCGCTGCTGAACTCGCAAGCCGCGGCAAACCACTTCTCGATACCGAAGTGGGCAGCCCGCAGTGAACCAGTTCTCGCTGCCGATTTCTACAATAAGCCTCCTAGGCAGGAATGACTTAAATGCTAGTAACAATTTCATGATATGATGGGATATGATTCAAAAATAAAATAAATACAATGTGCTGATTTGTGACCATTGTTGTCTTAGGTGGTGCGGCCGGGATTGGACCATCATCAAGACAGGAACAACCCACAGGTGGAGCAGGTAGGTGACTTGCACCTTTCTTTTCCATACGTTGAATCTTGAAATATTTTAACTTGAGTACTACCATATTGTTAGAACCGATATTAGATTGTCGAACGCTTAAATGTTGATTAAAGGTTGATTAGCTTCGGCTAATGGCATCCGTATGGATGGCCGGGATGACGGACTGATTAGCTTCTGCTAATGGAATCTGAATGGATGGCCAGGACAAATGAATGATTAGCTTCGGGTAATTGCATCCGAACGGATGGCCGGAACAAAGAATGATTAGCTTCGGCTAATGGCGTCCAAATGGATGGCCGGGATGAAGGACTAATTAGCTTCTGCTAATGGCATCCAAACGAATGCCCGGGACAAAGAATGATTAGCTTTGGCTAATGGCATCCGAATGGATGGCCGGCATGATGGACTGATTAGCTTTGGCTAATGGCATCCGGGTGGATGGCCGGGACAAATGAATGATTAGCTTCGGCTAATGGCATTCGAAAACTTGTGCATCTATTTGTACTACTAGTTGTTATATCAACTACATGAATAAATTATAAATGTTAATGCTTCATTTAACTGCCAAACCGTTAGTACCATTATTACTATTATTAAGTATTTTCATTGTTTTAAATGTTTTATACTGCTGCAGGGACGTCACACCAACGAGATGTTTAGGAAACCTTATACACGGGAACCTACTTTTACAAGGAATCATGTAGATGCATTCTATATCACAATGTATTTTGTATGGATCAATGTACTGAATGTATAACTTTTACTAGATCCTTTTTGTTTAAAAATGTGATGTCTATTAGTGGGATAGGAATGCAAACTCATGACTATGTATATATTTTTAATATGAACTTCAAATCATGCAACTTTAATATTATGTGTTTGTGTAAGATTCACTTTTAAATGAAATGTTGATTGTATGGATTGTATTTTGATGATGTGAGGATTCAAGTTCCCTAATTACCGGCACCATGTGTATTAAATAAATAAATAAATAATTTACTGTTGATTTGGGCTTGGAAAGCCAGGTTGTTACAAACTGGTTTGGGAGTCAGTAGCAGAAAACTCATTACATGGGTTAAAGATGCATTGTGTTTTAAGTTGTATGTGTATATAAATAAATAATAAAAAAAAACAAAAAGAAAGAAAGAAAAAATAATAATAATAATCTCAACCCAAGGAAGTTAACCTTAAACATTAGAATATAATATTGTTTCTTCCAACAAAATCCCTATCATCTATGTTTTCATATATTGAGCACATAAAAAGAACGTTTATTAATATCTTGTTTAAGAAATATAAAGCAGAAATATAAATTTAATGAGAGTTTGTTTATCTGGATAGATTAATGAAAGTTGAATGACGAATGCCCTGCTTTGTGGAATTTTCAAATTATTTATCTATTTTAACGCTTTGATTACTAGGGACTAGTAATAAGCTGGTTGGGGGGTGTGATTGACACTTAAAAGTGAATTTTTATCAAGGTTTTATATCATCATTTTGCAGTTGAAGTATCAATAACTCCTTAACTAAAGCATGTTTTATAATAACAGACCTGATAATATAAGATACCTTTAATTTATGGTAAATGTTCATCTTAAATGCAGACCTATAACATAAATGAAAGGATTGATTGATGAGTTCAAGTATTGAAATTGAAAGGACAAAAAGAGGGCCAAACTTAGAAAAGAGATGTTGATGCAGTCCAAACTGGAACACTGTTTGGTAATTCGGTCATATCTTGAGTTTCTAGATGTCCAAATGACCTCGAATATTTGGACAGATTCAGTAAAACATAGGCCTACAACTTTCATGTGGAGTCCAAGATTTAAAAAGGCCGTTTTCAAGTCCAAATTATAGCAACAACAGAGAAGTCTGAATCTGTCTTGCAGCCCAGACACTGTTTAGTGTTCAACCCATATGTTAAGTTCGAGAAGTTCAAATGACCTCAATTTTTTTTTTTTGGAAAGATAAGACAATTTCCTAGAACTTTCATGAGTATAGGTGGTTCCAGTTCTGATGTTAGCAATGACTTTTTATTCAGACAAGAAGATAAGGATTTTCACCAAGTCAAGAGGTGGCCACCCACTCAACAATTAGTCATCAAATCAATAGTTCTAAATTTTGGCCTATAAAAGAAGGCATTTGCCATGCATTTAGGCATCTTGGTGTTCAGATCAAGTTCATGTTCTTGCTTTATTTTTTTGTATTTTGTAATGTTTAAATTTTATTTTATGTTATATTAATCTTTTGTTTATGCCTTTAATTTCCTATACTATACTTATATAATCAAGATGCATGATTTAAGGTTTCTTAAAGGAAATGGGTGTTTTTATCCTCTTGGCTGGCTTCCCCCCTTCTTTTCTCTCATTTTTTTTATATCCTAAGAAACCCTAGTCTCTATTTTACAAATAGGTCCTCCCTTAAGTAGATTGTTTACATTTAAGTACTTCAATAACTACTTTCCTAAAAAGGAAGAATTTGCCTTACATAAAATCTTCAAGCATTGACTTATAGTAGCTAAATTGCTAAAATAAAAACTTGGATATCGGTTTAGATGCTTCGGAATGTAATTTGGACTCGTTTCTTCACGAAACCTGTTTGCTGGTAGAATTCAGTTGTCATCTTTGAAAAATCATATCTCCATCATATGACATCTTTTTTGGCTTAAATGTGAAGTGTTTATAGGCCTTTGAGTCAGGAATCCAAAACAATTGAGCTTACATCAATTGGACTTTTGTAGCTCCAGATATTCAAATCGGAATGGCCGAAGGTCAACACTGGCAGATTGCGAAATTTGACTTTGAAGGCTACGATTTCCATGCTCTTCCTTATTTTATTTTCTTGCCTTACATGTCTAGAAAGGTATGGATATTAGCTTTTTAATGCCACTAGAATCACTTCATTTTGACCTCTAGAGCTCATGTTTTGCATAAAACATCGACTGATGGTCAAATCTGCCAATTATCTCCAATTTACTCCTTTTTGCATCTTTCATCCAAAAGTGCCTTCAAAACATAAAACAAAGAATATCAAGGCATTTTATATATAAAACATAGGCAAAACACTAGTTAAATGTGGGTGAAACTATTGAATAATATGGTTGCATCATTGGGATAGGTATAGAGACTTGCTTAATACTTGTCCTCATCATGGTTTTGAAACATGGAGATTGATTTCACATTTTAACGCAGGGCTAACACCTAAAGATAGGTAAATGGTGGAATTGATGTGCAATGAAACTTTTGAAAATAAAGACCCTGATCAAACAATGGAGTACCTAAACTTGTTAGCTAAAAATGCTCAAAATTAAAACACTACAGGCACTTGTGAGGCATCGATTAAAACCCAACCTCATACATCTAGTGGAGGAATGTACAACCTTAGGAAAGATCATGACCTCCAAGTTGCATATTTAGCTAGAAAAGTCGAGGCACTTGAATTTAAAAAGAGTGGTCAATTAAAATTTATTCAAGACATTGAGTGTCAAATTTATGAAATGAATAAACATTCAACCAATGATTGTCCAACTTTGCCTTCTTTTAAGGAATGTATCCATGAACAAGCTAATGCTTTAAACAGTTTTCAAAGGCCAAATCATAACCCATACTTGCAAATATACAACCCTGGTTGGAGATATCATACAAATTTCAGTTAGAAGAGTGGTAACAATAATGCATAAACTTCACAACCACCATTTCAAGCCAACCATAATTTTCAAAATTCTCTAGGATATTCACCTCCTTATCCTCCCCCTTCTAGAAGAAATCTTGAGGAAACAGTGCATGCATTCATTGAAAAGCAAGAGACAATCAACACTCAATATGCTCAAACCATAGCAGATTTAAAAGATACTCTTACAAAATTCACATCTACTCTTAGCTTTTAGGAGAAATGTAAGTTTCCATCTCAACCACAGTAAAATCTCAAAGGGAAATATAATTCAAGTGCAAGTAGCTCTGGAAGCCAACATATGGATCAAGTCAAACCTGTCATTACTCTTTACAGTGGTAAGGTTATTGAAAAACCCATTCTTGAACCTTGTAAGAAAGAAGATGAGTTATTCTCTGAGGGTAAGGAAATGGTTGAACCTAAACATTGCAAAGAAAAGGAAAGTCAATCACAATTCTGAAATCTTTAATACTTTCAAACAAGTAAGGATCAATATACCTTTATTGGATGCTATTAAACAAGTACCTTCTTATGCTAATTTGTTGAAAGACTTGTGCATTGTGAAGAGAAAAATGAATGTGAAAAAGAAAGCCTTTTTAGCTGAACAAGTAGTGTTATTCTTCAAAAAAATAATGCTTTGAAATATAAAGACCCTAGTTGTCCTATAATTTCATGCTTTATTGGAGAACATAAAATGTAAAGAGCTTTACTTGATCTTAGAGCTAGTGTGAATTTACTTCCATATTTGGTTTTTCAAAGTCTTAATCTAGGTGAGTTAAAACCAACTTTTGTGACTCTTTTACTTGCTGATAGATATGTAAAGGTGCCTAGAAGAATAGTTGAATATGTGTTAGTACAAATTGATAAATTCATTTATCTTGTGGATTTTGTTATCTTGGATACATAACCTGTTGAAGCATGTAATTCAACTCCTGTTATTTTAGGATGTCAATTTCTTGCAACTTCTAATGCATTTGATTAATTGTAGGAATGGACTGATGAAGTTATCTTTTGGAAACATGACATTAGAGATGAATGTTTTGAACATTCGCAAGCAACCTAGAGATGATAAAGATTTACAAAAAGTAGATCTTATTGAAGAATTAGTTTATTATAAATTTGAATCTACTTTGAATAAAACTGACTTCAATGAATTTGAAGATTTGCAAATGATTTATTCTTAGGAAACAATCAAGGACAAGAAAGGCACCGAAAATATTGTCGCGGATCATTTGTCAAGATTGACAATAGATTCGACATCTGACATCACACCAATTGATGATTATTTTCCTAACGAATCCTTACTTTCTCTTCGTTTTATGCCTTGGTTTGGTGATATTATCAATTTTCTTGCTTTAGAATATCTGTCAGCTCATTGGAGTATCCAAGATTAAAGAAAGTTTTTGAATGAAGTAAGGAACTTTTATTGGAATGACCCTTACTTATTCAAATATTTTCCTGATCAAATATTTTTAAAATACATTCCTGATAATGAGATAAGTAGTGTCATTAAATTTTATCATTTTGAGGCATGTGGGAGTCATTTCTCATCGAAAAGGATGATTGAAAAAATCTTACATTGTGGATTCTATTGCCCAGCCATATTCTAGGACACACATGCGTTCTGCAAAACCTATGAAAATTGTCAAAAGTTAGGATTTATTTCAAAAATAAGGAGTCTTTAGACAATATTTTATTGACTCTTGAGACATATCCTAATGAAGATATGCATCGTGCAATTCATGATTTATGGCCCTATTTTCATAAAGAATATGCTCGACATAGTCTTGAGAATCTGACTATAAAAGACCATGTTTGCTAGTTTTTAAGTAAATTGAATGGGAAGCCTATCCCCAACCCATAAAGAGTGTTTAAGTTGTTCTTGGACGTAACACCAAGGGAAGATGTGAGCCACAATCACAACTACGATTTGAGTCTTAGTTTGTGAAAATTTGTGTCTTTTAACATAATATTTCCTGTTTTTGTTATTTTTTATATTTGTGTAAGTGTGTTTCAGGTGTGTTAGTAGTTATTGTTTCAAGTGATGTCTTCTATACTCTATCTTTCTACATTTAGATCATTGAGGACAATGTTTCATTTTGGTTGGGGGAAAAGGGTAGTAGTTAACAAAAAAAAAACCTAACTTTGTTGTTATTAAAACCATTTGACGAAACTGTTATTGTTAGGAGGAAAAGTAAGGAGGAATTTGACACGACCAAAAGCTTGATGTCTTCTCTCAAGTGCAGGAGTGTCGAAGTAATAAATAACCCAGCAAGACTAGGGTCGAACCACAAGAAGGTTAACTATATAAATTATAAATAAGAACAACACAACAACAACAACAACAACAACAACAACAACAACAACAACAAGAATAATAATAATAATAATAATAATAATTAGTAGTAGTAGTAGTACTAGTAATAATAATAACAATAATAATAGTAATACAAATACGAATAATAACAATAATAGTAGTAGTAGTAGTAGTAGTAATGATATTAATAATAGTAATAGTAATAGTAATAGTAATAGATGTAAGATTGATGTAAGGATTAAACAATAATAAAAACAAATCTCAAGGTTAGAGGATCCATTAATGGTACTTCAAACAAGTATAGTATAAACTCTTATTACTCAACTTGAAATCACACACAAAGGAGGTTCCAATCAGATTATGATTGTTAACATGATTACATTAATTATCTTATTCGAGTAATGCCAATACTTGTAAATATTATCAGGTATTCATGGTGATAACTTATGTTAACAACAAATCAAGTTCCTTTCATAGCTCAAGTGTAGGTTATACCATACGGTTGGGCTATGAAAGTGCTAAGTATTTGTTGTACCAAGGGTTGTTCAACACAAATCTAGATTAACCATTTAACAAGAAAGGTATTAAGAGTGAGCAAAATAATAAATATAAAACATGTTAGTATCAAGCATTAAAGTTCATGTTGAGTTTATACTATACTTATTCTTATACCATTAGTGTAACCTTTTCACCTTGACATAATAGATTTGCTAAACATAATGAAAGAAAGAAACATAAATAAACAAGATAAGAACATAATTATATAAATAAAGGAAAGGAAATGAAAAGCATAAACAAGAGATTAATATAACATCAAATAAAACTTAAAGATTACAAATACAAAGAAAGAGAGCAGGAGCATGATCTTGATTTTAACACCAAGATGCCTAAATGCATGGCAAATGCCTCCTTTTATAGGCTAAAATTTGGAACTATTGATTTGATGAATAATTGTTGAGTGGGTGGCCACATCTTGACTTGGTGAAAATCCTTATCTTCTTGTCTGAATAAAACGTCATTGCTAACATCAGAACTGGAACCACCTGTACCATGAAAGTTCTAGGAAATTCTCTTAGCTTTTGATGCAACCATATTATTCGATAGTTTCACCCACATTTAACTAGTGTTTTGCCTATGTTTTATATATAAAATGCCTTGATATTCTTTGTTTTATGTTTTAAAGGCACTTTTGGATGAAAGATGCAAAAATGAGTAAATTGAAGGTAATTGGCAGATTTGATGTTTAGTCGATGTTTTGTGCAGAACGTGAGCTCTAAAGGTCAAAATGAAGTGATTCCAGTGGCATTAAAAAGCTAACATCCATACCTTTCTGTACATCTAAGGCAAGACAATAAAATAAGGAAGAGCATGGAAATCGCAGCTTTCAAAGTCAAATCTCGCAATCTGCCAGTGTTGACCTTCGGTCAGTCCGACTTGAATATCTAGAGCTACAAAAGTCCAATTGATGCAAACTCAATTGTTTTGGATTCCTGACTCAAAGGCCTATAAACGCTCCAAATGTCAGCAAAAAACGATGTCATATGAGGGAGATATGAGTTTTCAAAGATGACAACTGAATTCTGCCAGCAAACAGGTTTCGTGAAGAAACGAGTCCAGATTACGTTCCGAAGCATCTAAACCGACATCCAAGTTTTTATTTCAGCAATGTAGCTCCTCTAAGTCAAAGCTTGAAGATTTCATGCAAAACTATTTCTCCTTTTTTAGGAAAATAGTTATTGAACTACTTAAATGTAAATTGTCTACTTAAGGGAGGACTATTTTGTAAAATAGAGATTAGGGTTTCCTAGCATATAAAAAGAATGCGAGAAGAGAAGGGGGGCAGCCACCCAAGAGGAGAAAAACGCCCCCCTACTCTAAGAAACCCTAAATCATGCATTCTTCCATCTTTTTGATTAGTTGTTCAATAAACATGCAAGGCTAAACTCATTTTCTTGGTTGCAAGGACACGGAAACCTTCGGATTTCAAGAACTGTGAGATCTATTTTACCTTTTCTTTTCAGTTTATATGATGAATATGTTTGTTCTCCTATGCTTATTTTTCCTATGATTGTTTACTTTAATTGCTAGAGCGGACTCTAAGTTTTTATTATAGACAATTTATTGCTAAGTTTGATATCAAAACGGAGTTGTGGTATATGAACTTGTGAAGCAACTGAGTTTAATAATTGTAGCGGATCTACGTTATTAATCTTAGGGAGAACATTCGATCAAAGCAACATAAGCAGACAACTTAGTTGTTAAGATAATGAATTTATCTAGATCTTAAGGCTGCCATTGGATTAAATCATTAGTGCGGACACTGTGATTATTTGTTGGTTAGGGTTAGTTATACGGCGAATCCGTTAATTAACCAACGTTAAGAAAAGATAAAAATTCAGAATATAAACTGGAATTTCATTTCAAGGATCGGTTCTGATTTCTATAGGTGGATGTGTGATTGCGACCAAGGTTTGTTCTCTTGATAATTTTCTGATTTTATTAAATTTTGTTTGATAGTTTTCTGTTTTATTTTTCTTTAGCCTATATAACATCCAACCCCCCCAAATTGCATAACGTATAGCATAAAAATCTGAACTAAATCTTCCTCGTGGGATCGACCCCTTGCTTGCTCTATACTATCTTGTGTGTTGTGTTTGAAGCTAGGGTAGTTAATTTGTGCGACCGCGACATCGCAACAAATTTTGGCGCCGTTGCCGGGGAAAATTCATTATCTTAACAACAAATCCAATGGCAGCCTTAAGATCTAGATAAATTCATTATCTTAACAACTAAGTTGTCTGCTTATGTTGCTTTGATCGAATGTTCTCCCTAAGATTAATAACGTAGATCCGCTACAATTATTAAACTCAGTTGCTTCACAAGTTCATATACCACAACTCCGGTTTTGATATCAAATTTTGGCGCCGTTGCCGGGGAAGTAATTTTAGTTGATTTTTGTGCTTTTACTGTTATTTTTAGTTGCTGTGATTGTTATTTATATTTCAGAAAAAAAAAAAAAGAGAAACTGAATTTTTGCTTGCGGCGGTACTGTTCACTTGCGGCAACGGTACTGTTCAAAACAGATTGTTTGGTGGAATTAGGTTTTGGTATTTTTGTTCTTGAAGGGAAACGACGTTCTAAACAGAACTAGTGGTAAATCCACTAGCCCCACTCTATCGAGGCTAAATTCCACTGTTTTCTAGGGTTTTTCGGCAGTTTTAGTTTTCTAACGTAAGATTTTCGTACAATTTGCATTGTTTTTGATCTCTTGCGTGGTTGGTTTCTTTTGAGTTTTCTTGATGCTTTATGCCAGTAACCCGTTCTACTAATCAAAGTCAAGTGCAGTTAGATCTCGAAATAGAAATACTTTACGCAGGTTACGAAAGGAAGCTCGCCTTAACACCATGGCTAATGCACGACAACAAACACTCAAGGAGCTTGCTGCTCCTAACGTGGAAAATCAGCCATTGTGCATAAACATCGACAATAGTGTAAACTTTGAGCTCAAATCTGGTTTTATACATTTGCTACCAACATTTAATGGTCTTGCAGGAGAAGATCCTCATACTCATCTCAAAGAGTTCCATATGGTTTGTGTTGGCATGAAACCGAATGGAGTTGACGAAGAACAGGTTAAGTTGAAAGCTTTCCCTTTCTCTTTAAAAGGGGCAGCAAAAGCATGGCTTTTCTCCATTCTCCCAGGTTCAATTGGAACTTGGAATGGCATGAAAAAGATCTTCCTTGAGAAGTATTTCCCAGCATCTCGAGTTGCCAACATAAGAAAAGAATTATGTGGGATTCGACAATCTCATGGAGAGACACTTTCCGAGTATTGGGAAAGATTTGAGCAACTGTGTATTCAATGCCCTCATCACCAAATACCTGATCAGCTTCTTATTCAATATTTCTATGAAGGATTGATACCTACTGACCGTAGTATCATTGATGCTGCAAGTGGAGGGGCATTGGTAGATAAGACACCCGAGGCTGCACGCCAATTAATCTCAAACATGGCAGCCAACTCGAAACAGTTTAGCACTCGTGGAGACTTCGCAAACAAACGAGTAAATGAGGTAAGTATTTCTAACCTTGAGAATAAAGTTAATGATCTTACTTCTCTTGTGCGTTCTTTGGCTTGTGGCAATGTACAACAGGTGAAAGCTTGTAGCATATGCTCCTTACAAGGACATACTTCAGATATATGCCCAACAATGCAAGAAGATTACATTGAACAAGCTAATGCAGTTGATGGAGCATTTAATGGACAGCCTCAGCGTAAGTATGATCCTTTTTCCCACACGTACAATCCTGGATGGAGAGATCATCCTAATCTACGGTATGGGAACCAACCTCCACAAGGTAATCAAGGTCGACAATTCCATCCCAGTGGATTTCAATCCCAACAGAATTATCAAGCAAGACAGCCCCCTCCATTCACAAACTCCAATGTTATGGGGTCTTCATCCAATGATGATCTTCGTGAGATGATGAAAACTTTGGCTTCTAACACTGTGACTTTGCAACAAAACGTCATGTCTTTTCAACAGGAAACAAGGTCAAGTATTCACAACTTGGAGAAGCAAATGGGGCAAGTAGCTTCAAGTGTGGGAAAATTGGAAGCACAAATGAATGGAAAATTGCCCTCCCAAGCATTGAATCCAAAAGAGAATGTTAGTGCGATCATGCTGCGAAGTGGGAAAGAACTTGAAGAGAAAAGGTTAAAACAAATTGAGATGGAAGAAGAAGAAGAGATAGAAACTGAATTGAGTACAAAGAAGGAACATCCTCCTTCTCCACAAACTGAAACAAAGACCAACACTCCAAAGGTAACTCCTCACTTAATGAATTCCAGTTTTAAAACAATTCCACCCTTTCCTATGAGTTCTTCTAGGTCAAAGAAAGAGGACAAAGAAAAAGAGATTTTAGAGGTCTTCAAGAAAGTAGAACTCAACATTCCTTTACTTGATGCTATCAAACAAATTCCTAAGTATGCCAAATTTTTGAAAGAGTTGTGTACTACCAAGAGAGCTTTCAAACTGAAAGGTCATGAAATGGTAAGTATGGGTGAAGTTGTATCTGCTGTTGTTCAAAAGAATATGTCTTTGAAGCAAAAGGACCCAGGTGCGTTTACTATCCCATGTGTTATTGGTAATGCTAGTTTTAAAAGGGCCTTGTGTGATTTAGGTGCATCCATTAGTGTTATGCCCAAACATGTTTATGATTCTCTTAGTCTTGAGCCTTTGAATAAAACTAGCATTGTAATACAACTTGCGGATCGGAGTTTTGTTTACCCACTTGGTGTGATAGAAGATGTCCTAGTCAAGATTGATAGTTTGATCATTCCATGTGATTTTTATATTCTTGATATGGAACATGACTCTTGTGATTCATCAAACAACACTCCTATATTGTTTGGGAGACCATTCTTGAAAACTGCCAATACAAAGATTGATTGTGGTAAGGATACTTTGTCTATGGAAGTAGGAGATGAAAAGATTGAATTTAATTTTCATGATGCAATGAAATATCCTTATAGCAATGTTTATTCTATCACATGCTATGACCAAGTTGATAAGTATGTGCAGCAAGTTTTTGATTTTGAGTGTGAGGATGGATTAAGTGTAGCCTTGAGTTATGGCTATGATTTTACCGAGATATAAAAGATGGGGAGGCACATATGTGTTCCCCAAAATGTGCACGAATCAGCATTGGCTTTGCAATCTTTGCAAACTGTTCCCCATGGTAATGTCTTTGTTGATTTAATACTTTCACATAAAAAACTTTTGCCATCTATTTTACAGGCCCCCGAGTTAGAATTGAAACCTTTGCCCGATAATTTGAAGTATGTATTCATTGGTGAAAACAATACACTTCCCGTTATTATAGCAACAGGTTTGACAAATACGCAAGAGGAAAAACTTGTGAAGTTGTTGTGTGATCACAAGACGGCCATTGGATGGACTTTAGCTGACATCAAGGGCATTAGTCCCTCAATGTGTATGCATCACATACTATTGGAGGACAATGCAAAACCAAGAAGGGAAATGCAAAGGAGGTTGAACCCGCCTATGATGGAGGTAGTGAAAGCTGAAATTTTGAAACTGTTAGATGCAGGAGTCATTTATCCCATCACGGATAGTAAATGGGTAGCACCAATCCATGTGGTGCCCAAAAAGACCGGAATCACGTTGGTGAAAAACAAAAAGGATGAGCTCATTCCTGATCGCATCTCGAGTGGATGGAGAATGTGTGTT
The DNA here is from genome assembly GCA_033617975.1 of Populus alba x Populus glandulosa. Classification (NCBI taxonomy): domain Eukaryota; kingdom Viridiplantae; phylum Streptophyta; class Magnoliopsida; order Malpighiales; family Salicaceae; genus Populus; species Populus alba x Populus glandulosa. The sequence continues at coordinate 7,904,106 of CM066161.1, forward strand.
GATTATAGAAAGCTAAATCTTGCTACACGCAAAGATCATTTCCCATTACCATTCATGGATCAAATGCTTGAACGCCTAGCAGGTAAGTCTTTTTATTGCTTTCTTGATGGATATAGTGGATACAATCAGATTGTTATTAATCCTGAGGATCAAGAAAAGACTACATTTACATGTCCATTTGGTACATATGCATATAGGAGAATGCCCTTTGGTCTCTGTAATGCACCTGCAACTTTTCAAAGATGCATGATGAGTATTTTTTCTGATTATGTTGAAAGAATAATTGAGGTTTTCATGGATGATTTCACAGTGTATGGTGATTCTTTTGATAAATGTCTAGAAAATTTATCTTTGATCTTGAAAAGGTGCATTGAAACCAACCTTGTCTTAAACTATGAAAAGTGTTATTTTATGGTAGAACAAGGAATAGTTCTTGGGCATGTTGTGTCTTCACGTGGATTAGAGGTTGATAAAGCTAAAATAGACGTTATTTCATCATTGCCTTACCCCTCCCGCGTGAGGGAAATTCGTTCTTTTCTTGGCCATGCAGGTTTCTATCGACGTTTTATCAAAGATTTCTCGAAGATTACATCACCCTTGTGCAAACTATTAGCTAAAGAAGTGGATTTTGTGTTTGATCAAGCATGTAAAGATGCCCATGATGAGCTTAAAAAGCGTGTCACATCTGCACCTATCATCCAACCACCAAATTGGGATGAGCCTTTTGAGATAATGTGCGATGCGAGTGACTATGCGATAGGGGCTGTCCTTGGGCAAAGAATAGGGAAGAATTTGCATGTTATCGCTTATGCTTCCCGCATGTTGGACGGAGCACAATGCAATTACCATACAACTGAAAAGGAACTTTTTGCAGTAGTGTTTGCTCTTGAAAAATTCAGGTCATATCTACTTGGTACAAAAGTCATTGTTTTTACTGACCATGCAGCTTTAAGGTATCTTTTGAAGAAAAAGGAGTCCAAACCAAGATTGATTAGGTGGATCTTGCTTTTACAAGAATTTGATCTTGAGATTAAAGACAAAAAAGGTGCCGAAAACCATGTGGCTGATCACTTGAGCCGACTAAGGACTAAGGATATACAAACCGAAACAATACGAGAGACATTCCCTGATGAGCAGTTGTATGTGTTACATTCCTCTACAAGACCATGGTATGCTGATTTGGTGAACTATTTAGTCACCAAAGAATTCCCTCCAGGTTTGTCTACATCCCAAAAAGACAAGTTACGAGCTAATGCTAAATATTATTTTTGGGATACTCCTTATCTGTGGAAATTTTGTGTGGATCAAGTAGTTAGGAGATGTGTACTACAAGAAGAATTTCATTCCATTCTTACCTTTTGTCATTCTCATTCTCGTGGTGGGCATTTTGGAGCAAAAAGAACGGCCCACAAGGTACTTGAAAGTGGTTTTTATTGGCCTTCTATTTTTAAGGATGCATATCATTTTTGCAAATCATGTGAAAAATGCCAAAAAACAGGTAATATCACTCATTAGAATCAAATGCCTTTAATGAATATTATTGTAAGTGAAATTTTTGATGTTTGGGGTATTGATTTTATGGGTCCATTTCCTTCTTCTTTAGGCAATCTTTATATCCTTCTTGCTGTTGATTATGTGTCCAAATGGATTGAGGCAAAAGCCACACGAACTAACGATGCTAAGGTTGTTTTAGATTTTATCAGGACTCATATATTTGACAGGTTTGGAATCCCTAAAGCTATCATTAGTGATCGTGGTACTCATTTTTGCAATCGTTCAATGGAAGCATTGTTACGCAAATATCATGTGACTCATCGGACTTCCACAGCATACCATCCTCAAACAAATGGCCAAGCTGAAATTTCAAATCGAGAAATCAAGTCCATTTTGGAGAGGACAGTGCAACCCAACCGGCGAGATTGGAGTCTACGACTTGGTGATGCACTTTGGGCTTATCGGACTGCTTACAAATCACCTATAGGAATGTCACCTTATAGGATGATTTATGGAAAAGCATGTCATCTACCGGTGGAGCTTGAACACAAAGCTTTCTTGGCCGTTAAAAAATGTAACATGGATTATGATGCTGCCGGGATTGCAAGAAAGTTGCAATTGCAAGAGTTGGAAGAGATTCGAAATGATGCTTATGAGAATGCAAGGATTTACAAAGAAAAGACTAAGAGTCTCCATGACCGAATGATTATAAGAAAAGAATTTAATGTTGGGGACAAAGTCCTTCTTTATCATTCGCGTTTGAAACTTTTTCCTGGAAAGTTGCGCTCCCGTTGGATTGGACCCTTTGTTGTTTCTAATGTTTTTCCTTATGGTGCAGTTGAAATTACAAGTTTAGAAACCAACAAAGTACTCAAGGTAAATGGGCATCGTTTGAAACCTTTCTATGAAGGTTGGAAGATAGAACTCACCGCTTTTATAGAGTTAGCTGAATCAATCTATGAATAATGAGCATGCCACATGTCAAGACAATGACATAAAACAAAAGCGCTTACTGGGAGGCAACCCAGCACAAAAAGAAAAAAAATCAGATTTGCTTTCTTTTTCGTTATCTTTTATTTTTTTGCATTTTAATTTATTTTCTGTCATTCTCTTATGTTCCTTTGCTTTTATTTCAACATTGAGGACAATGTTGTGTTTTAAGTGTGGGGGTATTGGGAGAATTTTGGTTTTCTTATTTTAGTTTTCTTTGTTGTTCTTAAAAAAAAAAAATATGTTTGATCTTTTTAACTCCCATTGGTTTTTGAGAATATGAGTATTATGTATGAGAATTAATTGAGATAGATGAAGATATAAATCAAATGAAGGAATATGCATGCAAATTTTAAGGTTTAATTGGTTTAGGGATTGACTTTGAGAATATGCCATGTTGACTTTATAGTGTTATACCAATGTAAGCTTTTGAGCCTTCAACATTATATTCTTTGAGTGTGCATTCTTTCAATGATATGTATCTCTAGAACTTGCTTCATATCTTGTTGAGATTACATTCGCATTACATATATACATGAAGATGATAAAGGCATTAGGAATTTTAACCATTTGAGCCAAAAAGCCAACCTAAAGCATATTATCCTTAGTAAGCCCCTTTTGAGCTTGTTTATCTTTTCTTTGCTTTATCCATGTATAAGCCTTAACTTTATATATGTTTTCCTTTCCCCTGGCCAAGGATTAGTAGAGCATATACTTGTGATATCTTATGGAATTATGGTTGGAAATTATGTGAAAAGAAAGAAGAAGTGATGCTTGATGAAAATATGGGCAAGTTGCCAAAGGTGAAAAACAGAAAAAAAATACAAAAAAAAAAAAGAGAAAGAAAGAAAGAAAGAAAGAAATAAGTGTTCCTTTATGTTCTTAAGATTTTATGTTGAAAGAGCTTGAAAAAAAAAAAGAAGTTAAGCATTGGTGATTAAAGATGGAAAATTTATGTGCTTTGATGGAATATCTTGTTTGAAACATTATATTTTTTAGAATGCTCTACTTTCTTTGGTTTGAACCTTCTCTTTTACTCTCTTTTACCTCACCTTAACCTTAGCCCCATTACAACCGGAAATAAGACCTTTTGATTCATGCATTGCTTGTAATATGTTAGTAATGGAGATGAGATTGAAGAGCAAGCTTATGGTAGAACATATTCATTGATTGAAGTTGAGAGATTTAAACACATAAGCCCTAAACACGTGAGTGTTGGAGTGTATATCAATGAGAGGACCTATCACTTTGGCATGGCATAAATTTCATTTAAATCCCGACAATTAATTGAGTTTTGAAGTTTGCATGTAAATAAATTCATGAAAATTTATACTATTTATCCTTCTTAATTGTGTTCTTGTTTATAATGCATATATTCTTGGATATTGATGGGAGATTAGGAGATTGGTCATAATGATTTGATTTAATTTAACTTTGATTTGATTTTACCTATCCTTTCTCGAGGACGAGCAAGAGCTAAGTGTGGGGGTATTTGATGCAACCATATTATTCAATAGTTTCACCCACATTTAACTAGTGTTTTGCCTATGTTTTATATATAAAATGCCTTGATATTCTTTGTTTTATGTTTTAAAGGCACTTTTGGATGAAAGATGCAAAAAGGAGTAAATTGAAGGTAATTGGCAGATTTGATGTTTAGTCGATGTTTTGTGCAGAACGTGAGCTCTAAAGGTCAAAATGAAGTGATTCCAGTGGCATTAAAAAGCTAACATCCATACCTTTCTGGACATCTAAGGCAAGACAATAAAATAAGGAAGAGCATGGAAATCGCAGCTTTCAAAGTCAAATCTCGCAATCTGCCAGTGTTGACCTTCGGTCAGTCCGACTTGAATATCTAGAGCTACAAAAGTCCAATTGATGCAAACTCAATTGTTTTGGATTCCTGACTCAAAGGCCTATAAACGCTCCAAATGTCAGCAAAAAACGATGTCATATGAGGGAGATATGAGTTTTCAAAGATGACAACTGAATTCTGCCAGCAAACAGGTTTCGTGAAGAAACGAGTCCAGATTACGTTCCGAAGCATCTAAACCGACATCCAAGTTTTTATTTCAGCAATGTAGCTCCTCTAAGTCAAAGCTTGAAGATTTCATGCAAAACTATTTCTCCTTTTTTAGGAAAATAGTTATTGAACTACTTAAATGTAAATTGTCTACTTAAGGGAGGACTATTTTGTAAAATAGAGATTAGGGTTTCCTAGCATATAAAAAGAATGCGAGAAGAGAAGGGGGGCAGCCACCCAAGAGGAGAAAAACGCCCCCCTACTCTAAGAAACCCTAAATCATGCATTCTTCCATCTTTTTGATTAGTTGTTCAATAAACATGCAAGGCTAAACTCATTTTCTTGGTTGCAAGGACACGGAAACCTTCGGATTTCAAGAACTGTGAGATCTATTTTACCTTTTCTTTTCAGTTTATATGATGAATATGTTTGTTCTCCTATGCTTATTTTTCCTATGATTGTTTACTTTAATTGCTAGAGCGGACTCTAAGTTTTTATTATAGACAATTTATTGCTAAGTTTGATATCAAAACGGAGTTGTGGTATATGAACTTGTGAAGCAACTGAGTTTAATAATTGTAGCGGATCTACGTTATTAATCTTAGGGAGAACATTCGATCAAAGCAACATAAGCAGACAACTTAGTTGTTAAGATAATGAATTTATCTAGATCTTAAGGCTGCCATTGGATTAAATCATTAGTGCGGACACTGTGATTATTTGTTGGTTAGGGTTAGTTATACGGCGAATCCGTTAATTAACCAACGTTAAGAAAAGATAAAAATTCAGAATATAAACTGGAATTTCATTTCAAGGATCGGTTCTGATTTCTATAGGTGGATGTGTGATTGCGACCAAGGTTTGTTCTCTTGATAATTTTCTGATTTTATTAAATTTTGTTTGATAGTTTTCTGTTTTATTTTTCTTTAGCCTATATAACATCCAACCCCCCCAAATTGCATAACGTATAGCATAAAAATCTGAACTAAATCTTCCTCGTGGGATCGACCCCTTGCTTGCTCTATACTATCTTGTGTGTTGTGTTTGAAGCTAGGGTAGTTAATTTGTGCGACCGCGACATCGCAACAAATTTTGGCGCCGTTGCCGGGGAAAATTCATTATCTTAACAACAAATCCAATGGCAGCCTTAAGATCTAGATAAATTCATTATCTTAACAACTAAGTTGTCTGCTTATGTTGCTTTGATAGAATGTTCTCCCTAAGATTAATAACGTAGATCCGCTACAATTATTAAACTCAGTTGCTTCACAAGTTCATATACCATAACTCCGGTTTTGATATCAAATTTTGGCGCCGTTGCCGGGGAAGTAATTTTAGTTGATTTTTGTGCTTTTACTGTTATTTTTAGTTGCTGTGATTGTTATTTATATTTCTGAAAAAAAAAAAAAGAGAAACTGAATTTTTGCTTGCGGCGGTACTGTTCACTTGCGGCAACGGTACTGTTCAAAACAGATTGTTTGGTGGAATTAGGTTTTAGTATTTTTGTTCTTGAAGGGAAACGACGTTCTAAACAGAACTAGTGGTAAACCACTAGCCCCACTCTATTGAGGCTAAATTCCACTGTTTTTCTAGGGTTTTTCGGCAGTTTTAGTTTTCTAACGTAAGATTTTCGTACAATTTTCGGCTAAATCTCTTGCGTGGTTGGTTTCTTTTGAGTTTTCTTGATGCTTTATGCCAGTAACCCGTTCTACTAATCAAAGTCAAGTGCAGTTAGATCTTATAGTAGTAGACTTGTTATTATAAAACATGCTTTAGTTAAGGAGTTATCGATACTTCAAGTGCAAAATGATAATATAAAACCTGTATAAACATGCACTTTTAAGCACTAATTAGAATTCTATTGACTCCTGAGATTATATTGCAGGTCATTAAAGATCCGTCTGGAACAAGGAAATTCCCAAAACAAGCTCCCACATCCTTGTAGGAAAAGGATCCTTGCAAAATAAAAAGTCCACAAGTAAAAAGAAAGTAAATAACAGAATTCGTATAGCCTATTCTGACCTATATTGCAAGTCCTTCGCGAACATGGATTCACCTAAACATTTATCCCAACATTGACAAATACCTCTGGAATCATCTGGTATTCATCATCAAAGCGTTAAAATAGAAAAACAATTTGCAAGTTCCACAAAGCAAGGCATTCATCATTCAACTTCCATTAATCTATCTAGATAAACAAACTCTCATTAAATTTATATTCCTGCTTCATATTTCTTAAACAAGATATTAATAAACCTTTTTTTTATGTGCTCAATGAAAACATAGATGATGGGGCTTTTGTTGGAAGAAAACAATATTATGTTTGAATGTTTAAGGTTAACTTCCTTGGGTTGGGATTATTATTATTATTTTCTTTCTTTTTTCTTTTTTTCTTTTTCTCTTCTTTTTCTCTTTTTTTATTTATTTATATACATATACAACTTAAAACACAATGCATCTTTAACCCATGTAACGAGTTTTCGGCTAATGACTCCCAAACTAGTTGGTCTTAAAGCATTAGGTGTTGAGACACCCCCACAAGCTTAGTAACTCAGGTTGCAGATACTGATACGTAGATAGTGCAATGTTTGATTCCCTTAAGCTTTTCTCCTTAACCCATGTAACAAGCTTTGGCTCAATAGCTACCAAGTCAGTTGACTTTAGGGTATTAGATGTTAAAACACCCCTTCGGGCTTAATTGCTTAGGTTAGGGAGGCTACGAAACCAAACTTATCTACGTTTTTATTATCATCAATATTATCATTTTTTTTTTTTGGAAATTATATACTATCACTTTTCCTTAGTTGTTACCTTCAACAAAAGAACATAAATAATGTAATAATCCAATGTGCAACCCACAATCATATGTTAAAGTGCGTGTGTGAAAATGAAGGTTTAAGAATACTTGTTAAATGACTATATGAGCAGGATCAAGTGATAACAATGTGAGAGTTTGTAAACCTGAATATTTCAAGAAGTATTCTGATAGACCTTGGTGATGATACTTACTAATATGCATCTCAAGAGTCAATAAAATTTCGTCCTTACTCTGCCATCCTACTAAGAATACTTACTACGATGCATCTCAAGAGTTAATAAAACTGACTCCTTACTCTACCATCCTAATAACAATTTTGTCAAATGGTTTTAATAATAGCAAAAATAGTTAGTAAGTTAGTTTTTTTTTATGTCAACTACTACCCTCTCCCCCCAACCAAAACGAGACATTGTCCTCAATGTCCTAAGGTAGAAAGATAGAGTATAGAAGACATCACCTGAAACAGCGAACACTGACAAACCTGAAACACACTTAAACAAATATAAGACGTAACAAAACAAAATAATATGCTATTAATAAAACCAAAATACATAAGGTTTCACAAATGAAGGCTCAAATCTAATCTAAGCTTTGTACGTCTTTTCTTAGTTGACCAATTTAGGCGGCTCATGCAGGGATCAATGACAGGGATGAAAGATTGTAGTTGGTCAATCAATTGTTTAGCAGTAGCAGCAGAGATTATGATTTGTCGTGCCGAAGATGTTAGAAATTCTTGTTCCACAACTTGATCAAGAAAAGACAACAAATTATCATAGAAACCATTAATATTTAACAAACCTATAGGTTTATGGTGAATGTGCAGTTGGGCCCAAGAGGAAATATGAAAGATCTCTTCCAATATGCCCAGACCACATGGTAAAGCAATAAAGGCATCAACATGGTTAAACATGGCATTCAGTTGATTAGACATTGTAGGGACCTGTAGTTCCTCTCCAATTATTTTTCCAATGATGTCCCCATTTGCTAAAGCTTTGAGGACAACCCCCAAAATTTGACTGCCTCCTAAAAATACAGTTATTGACACACACCCCATTAACCCAAGGCTGCCTCCCCCATACACTAAATGAATCTTTCTCTCATCTAGTACCTGACCAAGATGATTTGCTGATTCTAAAAACTCCTTTTCTTTCCCAGGATTGGGTCCACCGAAAACACAAATATTTCTTATGTGATGACTTGAGGAACCTGCCATTTCTACACACTTCTATATTTGATGAATGTATGGGTTGAGTAGAAATGAAGGGAAGGAAGAGAAGAATTTATAGATGAGAAATTGAAAATGCAATCATACCACATCATTAAGTCTTAAAGACCAGTCTTTCCTATTAGGGTTCACTGTTTTCTCCAAGATTTGTTTGATCTCCCTATTAGCAAGCTCTACTTGTCCACTTGTCTGAGGGTGATAAGGGGTGGCAACTTTGTGTGTGATTCCATATTTCTTCATTAAAGAATCAAATGGCTTGTTGCAGAAATGTGTTCCACCATTTTATTATGGCTCGAGGGATTCCAAATCGACTCAAAATATTGTCTTTCAAAAACTTTATCACTATTTTGTGATCATTGTTTCGACTTGGAATTGCCTCTATCCATTTTGAAACATAATCTACTATGACTAATATGTACACGAAACCAAATGATGGAGGAAATGGACCCATGAAATCTATACCCCAACAATCAAAGATCTCAATGACAAGAATAGGATTTAAAGGCATCATATGATGTTTTGAAATAGATCCCAACTTTTGACTATTTTCACAAGTCTTACAGAATGCATGTGAGTCCTTGAACATGGTTGGCCAATAAATTCCACTTTGTAAGATTTTTGCAGTTGTCTTTTTTGACGAGAAATGACCCTCACATGCCTTAGAATGACAAAATTTAATGACACTACTTACCTCATTGTCAGGAATGCATCTTTGAAATATTTGATCAGGACAATATTTAAATAAATACGGGTCATCCCAATAAAAGTTCTTCACTTCGTTTAAGAACTTTCTTTTATCTTGGGTACTCCAATGAGCTGTCAATTGTCCTGAAACAAGAAAATTAACAATATTAGCAAACCAAGGCATTCTAGAAACGGAAAATAAAGATTTATCAGGAAAGTAGTCATCGATTGGTGTGATGTCAGATTTTAAATCTATTATCAATCTTGACAAATGATCTGCAATAACATTTTCGGTGCCTTTCTTGTCTTTGATTGTGATATCAAATTCTTGAAGTAACAAAATCCACTGCACCAATCTAGCCTTAGAATCTTACTTAGAAAGAAGATATCTCAATGCTGCATGATCACTAAAAACAACAACAGGTGAGCCAACAAGACAAGACCTGAATTTATCACATGTAAATACTACAGCAAGTAATTCTTTTTCAGTGGTGGAGTAATTCATTTGAGCACTATTTAAAGTTTTACTTGCATAGTAAATCACATAAGGTTTCTTATCTTTTATTTGTCCCAAGACAACGCCCATGGCACAATCACTAGCGTTACACATTATTTCAAAAGGTAATGATAAATTAGGAGGTTGAATGATAGGAGCAGAAGTATTATCCTTTGTTAGAAGGTTACTTCACAATGTTTAGTCCATTCAAAAATATTATCCTTTGTTAGAAGGTTACTCAAGGGCTTAGATATTACACTAAAATCTTTGATGAACCTTCTGTAAAAACCAGCATGCCCTAAGAATGATCTAACATCTTTAATAGATTTTGGTGTTGGTAAGTTGGTAATTAACTCGATTTTAGATTTATCAACCTCAATTCCTTTTGATGAAACAATGTGACCAAGTACAATGCCGTTTGTTACCATAAAGTGACATTCTTCCCAATTCAGTACAAGATTCTTCTCTTCACACCTGCTCAAAACCTTTTCTAAGTTAGTCAAACAATCATCAAATGAATCACCAAAAATAGAAAAATCATCCATAAAAATCTCAAGAAAATGTTCAACCATATCACTGAATATGCTAAGCATGCATCTTTGAAACGTGGCTGGTGCATTACATAATCCAAAAGGCATCCTTCGATATGCAAAAGTACCAAATAGACATGTGAAAGTAGTCTTCTCTTGATCTTCTAATGCAATTTCAATTTGATTGTAACCTGAATAGCCATATAGGAAACAATAAAATTCATGACCTGCAACTCTTTCTAGGATTTGATCCATGAAAGGTAAAGGGAAATGATCTTTTCTAGTCATTGAATTAAATTTTCTATAGTCAATGCACATGCGCCAACCAGTAACAGTCCTAGTTGGAATTAACTCATTTTTCGCATTTCTTATCACAGTGACTCCAGACTTTTTTAGTACAACTTGGGTAGGACTTACCCATTTGCTGTCAGAAATAGGATAAATGATTCCATTATCTAGAAGCTTAATGACTTCATTTTTCACTACTTTTTTCATATTAGGATTAAGCCATCGTTGCATTTCTCTAGAGGGTTTAGCATTTTCCTCCAAATAAATCCTCTGTGTGCAAATCAAAGGGCTAATTCCTTTTATGTCAGCTATGGTCCATCCTAATGCATTTTTGTGCATTTTCAGAGTCTGTAATAACTTACCTTCTTGATGTGCATTAAGTTTGGAAGAGATTATTACTAGAAAAGTTTCATTTTCTCCTAAAAATGAGTATTTGAGATTAAATGGTAATGACTTCAATTCAGGTTTTGGTGGTTGAACACTTGAAGGTATGGACTCAACTGATCGTGGTGGCAATTCTTCAATTTATGGTCTCCAATTACATGCCTTTGATTCTTCCTGAAAATAGACCATTTGCAAATCATTAGATTCATCAATCTCAGTTTCACTGGAAGTGGTTTGAAATTGATCATGAACTAATTTTTCAATAACGTCCACTTCCTGTAAATCATTATCATCTCCAGGTTGATTGTAAATGTTGAAAATATTCATCTCCAATGTCATGTTTCCAAATGATAGCTTCATCAGTCCATTCCTACAATTAATCAATGCATTAAATATGGCAAGAAATGGACGTCCTAAAATGACAGGAATTGAATTACATGCTTCAACAGGTTGTGTATCCAAGACAACAAAATCTATAGGGTAAATAAATTTATCAACTTGTACTAACACATCCTCAACTATTCCTCTAGGCACTTTTACAGATCTATCAACAAGTAAAAGAGTTACAAAGGTTGGTTTTAACACACCTAGATTGAGACTTTGAAAGACTGAATATGGAAGTAAATTCACAGTAGCTCCAAGATCAAGTAAGGCTCTTTCAATTTTATGTTCTCCAATAAAGCAAGAAATTGTAGGACAACCAGGGTCTTATATTTCAAAGCATTATTGTTCTGAAGAATGGCACTTACTTGTTCGGCTAAAAAGGCTTTCTTTTTCACATTCAGTTTTCTCTTCACAATGCACAGATCTTTCAAAAATTTAGCATAAGAAGGAACCTACTTAATAGCATCCAACAAAGGTATATTCATCCTTACCTGTTTGAAAGTTTCAAAGATTTCAGAGTTGTGATTGACTTTCCTTTGTTTGGTCATAGCATGAGGAAATGGAAGTGCTGGCGGGGAATCAACCTTTTCTTTGCAATGTTCAGGTTTAACCTCTTCATTACTCTCAAAGATAGACTCTTCATCTTTCTCACAAGGTTAAAGAGTGGGTTTTTCATTAACCTTACCACTACGAAGATTGATGACTGATTTGACTTGATCCATGTGTTGGCTTCCAGAACTATTTGCATTTGCATTGTATTGCCCCTTTGGAATTTGCTATGGTTAAGAAGGAAACTTACGTTTCTCTTGAAAACTGAGAGCATATGTTAACTTTGCAAGAGTATCTTTAAAATCTGTCATGCCTTGAGCAAGTTGAGTGTTGATTGCCTCCTGCTTTTCCATGAATGCATGCAATGTTTCCTCAAGATTTCTTCTAGGAAGTGGAGCATAAGGAGGTGCATATCCATGAGAAATTTGGAAATTATGGTGTGCTTGAAATGGTGGCTGTGAAGTTTGTGTATTATTGTTATCACTCTTCCAACTGAAATTTGGGTGATTTCTCCAACCAGGGTTATATGTTTGCAAGTATGGGTTATGGTTGGGCCTTTGGAAACTATTTAAAACATGGGCTTGTTCATGGAGGCATTCCCTAAAAGAAGGCAAAGTTGGACAATCATTTGTTGAGTGTTCATTGGTTTCACATATTTGACACACAATGTCTTGAACAGATTTTAATTGACCACTCTTTTTCAATTCAAGTGCTTCGACTTTTCTAGCTAAAGATGCAAACTTGGCTTGGAGGTCATGATATTCCCTAAGGTTGTGCATACCTCAACTAGATGTATGAGGTTGAGCTTTACTTGGTGCCTTATAAGTACCTATGGTGTCCCAATTTTGAGCATTTTCAACTAGCACGTCTAGGTACTCCATTGCTTCATTAGGGTCTTTATCTTCAAAAGTTTCATTGCATATTAATTCAACCATTTACCTATCTCTGGGTGTTAAACCTTCATAAAAATGTGAAACCAATCTCCATGTTTCAAAACCATGATAAGGGCAAGTATTAAGCAAGTCTCGATACATATCCCAACATTGGTAAAATGTTTCTCCTGGCTATTGAGTGAAAGTGATGATTTGTCTTTTGAAAAAGTTTGTTCTGTGAGACGGAAAAAACTTCTTTAAAAATTATTGTTGCATTTCATCCCAAGCACGAATAGATCCTGGTCTCAAATTTTGTAGCCATGTTTTAGCTTTATCTTTTAAAGAAAAAGGAAAAAACTTTAATCTAATGGTGTTCATACTACAATTTGAGTCATTATAGGTGTTATAGACCTCCTCAAATTCCCTTAAATGCAAGTATGGATTTTCTAGGTCTAAGCCATGAAAAGAAGGTAAAAGTTGAATAATGTCTGGCTTAAAATTAAAATGGGTTGCATCAGGAGGGAAAAATATGCATGAGGGTACACTTGTTCTTATGGGATTCATGTGGTCTCTAAGTGTTCTCATACGGTTATTCTCATTATTCCCATTATGAAGCGATTGATTATCTTCTTCGACCATATTTTCTTAAAAAGATGAGGATACCCTACAAAGTCGACCACTTAATGTACGTGACCAGACTCTCATACACGTGTAAGAAGAGAATAAAAGGAAGAAAAGAAAAGAGAAGAAAAAGAAACAAAACAAAACAAAGGAAACAAAAGTTAGATAAAATGAAAAGTGAAAAGAGAAAATAAATTAAATATTATAATTTATACAAGAATTTACCTCCCCGGCAACGGCGCCAAAAACTTGACACGACCAAAAGATTGATGTCTTCTCCCAAGTGCAGGAGTGTCGAAGTAATAAATAACGCGGCAAGACTGAGGTCGAACCATAGGGAGGTTAACTATATAAATTATAAATAACAACAACAACAACAACAACAACAAGAATAATAATAATTAGTAGTAGTAGTAGTAATAACAATAACATTAATAATAGTAATAGTAATACTAATACTAATAATAACAATAATAGTAATAATAGTAGTAGTAGTACTAGTACTAGTGGTAGCAGTGGTAGTAAAAATATTAATAATAGTAATAGTAATAATACCACAGGAAGGTTAACTATATAAATTATAAATAACAACAACAACAACAACAACAACAACAACAACAACAACAACAAGAATAATAATAATAATAATTAGTAGTAGTAGTAGTAGTAGTAGTAGTAGTAGTAATAACAATAGTAATAATAATACTAATACTAATACTAATAATAACAATAATAGTAGTAGTAGTAGTAGTAGTAGTAGTAATGATATTAATAATAGTAATAGTAATAGTAAAGAGAGCTTTGAGATGTAAGATTGATGTAAGGATTAAACAATGATAAAAACAAATGTCAAGGTTAGCGGATCCACTAATGGTACTTCAAACAAGTATAGTATAAACTCTTATTACTCAACTGGAAATCACACACAAAGGAGGTTCCAATCAGATTATAATTGTTAACATGATTACATTAATTATCTTATTCGAGTAATGCCAATACTTGTAAATATTATCAAGTATTCATGGTGATCACTTACGTTAATAACAAATCAAGTTCCTTTCATAGCTCAGGTGTAGGTTATACCATATGGTTGGGCTATGAAAGTGCTAAGAATTTGTTGTACCAAGGGTTGTTCAACACAAATCTAGATTAACCATTTAACAAGCAAGGTATTACGATTGAACAAGATAATAAATATAAAACATGTTAGTATCAAGCATTAAAGTTCATGTTGAGTTTATACTATATTTATTCTTATACCATTAGTGTAACCTTTTCACCTTGACATAATAGATTTGCTAAACATAATGAAAGAAAGAAACATATATAAACAAGATAAGAACATAATTATATAAATAAAGGAAAGGAAATGAAAAGCATAAACAAGAGATTAATATAACATCAAATAAAACATAAACATTACAAAATACAAAGAAAGAAAGCAAGAGCATGATCTTGATCTGAACACCAAGATGCCTAAATGCATGACAAATGCCTCCTGTTATAGGCCAAAATTTGGAACTATTGATTTGATGAATAATTGTTGAGTGGGTGGCCACATCTTGACTTGGTGAAAATCCTTATCTTCTTGTCTGAATAAAACATCATTGTTAACATCAGAACTGGAACCACCTGTACTCATGAAAGTTCTAGGAAATTCTCTTAGCTTTCTAAGAAAAAACTTTGAGGTCATTTGGACTTCTAGAACTCGAGATATGGGCTGAACACTGAATAGTGTCCGGGTTGCGGGACAAATTCGGACTTCTCCGTTGTTTCTATAATTTGAACTTGAAAACAGCCTTTTTAAATCCTGGCCTCCACATGAAAGTTGTAGGCCTATGTCTTACCAAATCTGTGTAAAAATGTGAGATTATTTTGACATCTAGAACTCGAGATATGGCCTAATTACCGAACAATGTTCTAGTTTGGACTGCACCAACATCTCTTTTTTAAGCTTCACCCTCTCTTTATCTTCATAATTTCAGTAGTTGAATTCATCAATCAATCCTTTGATTTATGTGATAGGCCTGTATTTAAGATGACCATTTACCATATATTAAGGTATCTTATAGTATTAGACTTGTTATTATAAAACATGCTTTAGTTAAGGAGTTATTGATACTTCAAGTGCAAAATGATAATATAAAACCTGTATAAACTTGCACTTTTAAGCACTAATTAGAATTCTATTGACTCTTGAGATTATATTGCAGGTCATTAAAGATCCTTGTGGAACAAGGAAATTCCCAAAACAAGCTCTCACATCCTTGAAGGAAAAGGATCCTTGCAAAATAGGAAGTCCACAAGTAAAAGGAAAGTAAATAACAGAATTCGTATAGCCTATTCTGACCTATATTGCAAGTCCTTCACGAACATGGATTCACCTAAACATTTATCCCAACATTGAAAAATACCTCTGGAATCATCTGGTAAAGATTCAGCTCGATCCAACAGTTGAATTTGCAGTTATGCTCAATAGCGTAAAATTGGACGATAGAAACTTTTACGCCAAAATCTGAATCTGACCTTGCTTGGATCGTATCACAAGGTTGAACCGTATCGGATGACGTCATGGAGTCAGTTGTTTTTTGATAAGTCATTTACAGTTCTTTAGAGAACCAATGAAGGGAGAATATCTCACCAACTCATTTAACAAGGTGCAACAAAGAAGTTTTTATTAATCTAACTTTCATAGCCCCCCACATGTATGACTATGGCTTTATTTATACTGACTCTAGACTAAAATAAACCCTAATCAACCTCTCTTATGTGGACTTATATGAGACCCACTTACAATTGACTCAAATAAGTAATAATAAACCAAAGACTAAGAATAAAATAATAAAAAAATCCAAAATCAATATCCTAGATATGCTAGAATTAGATTTGCCACCCAAAAAAAGTCCTAAATAGATTAGGAAATCTAATCTGAATGTGGAATTAATTTTGAACTTCTTGCCTTGTTGTGCTTGGTTTCCTTATTTTGCATGGACAATTAATGAAGAAAATCTCCCTCTTTTATACTTGCCAATTCAATTTTGTTCCTAGACTAGGAGAATCATTAATTAATCTTTCCTACTTAGAAAATTAGATTTGGCAACCCTTTGATCCCCATCAATTGGGCTTTTCTTAGACTTGGATTAAATGAATTAGAGGTTATCCTTCATTCTCACTAGGCATCCCAAGTTCTATTAGGTCCATCTTGCTCTTGTAATTGGGCCACTAAGCACCTCCAATGGGTCTGTGGCATGATTAAGCTTGATGTTAGGTTGATTCTCATTATAGATGGTGTGGGAGTAAATATTTTAAAAATAATTCAACCCATGTTTTGTTATTTTATTAGAGCGAGTTAGATAGACAACAATCAAATCATGTATATTAATAAATTACAATGTTGATGTTGAAAAATGATGAGAAATAATAGAAATCAAATCAGGTATTTTGCAATTTTTTGATGTTGATAAATGTGGGGAAATAATTGCATATGTTGTTGGTAAATAATAAGAAATAATTGCTTACTTTGATGTTGAAATTTTTTGATATTGATAAATATTGGGAAATAATTGCATAGCTTAATGTTGGTAAATGATGAGAAATAATTGTTCGCATTGATGTTGGTATATGATGAGAAATAATTGCTTGCGTTGATGTTGAAATGTCTTGATATTGGTAAATGATGAGAAATAATTGCATAGGTTAATATTGATAAATGATGAAAAATAATTATGTTGTTGATGTAATACTTTATATTGTCGGTTAATGATGAGAAATAATTGCATAGGTTGATGTTGGTTAATAATGGAAAATAATTGCATTATTGATGTTTCGATAGGTTGTGTGGAATTGGTAGATGATTGCCAGTTGCTCTTGTTATATGCACAATAGCCATAGACTTATAAACATCAGTTATCCCCCTTATATTTTTTGAGTTTGTTAAGATGAATAGCTTAAAAAATGTAATGTGGCAATTTAGTTTTAAGCAACACATCCCATCTGAAATAACTACGAGTGATCAATTGCATTTCATTAGTTGTTTGTGTAAGCACACTGATTATAATTAGATGATTCACCATCTCTAATATATATTGATGTGAGATGCATGAAGAGATTTTATTTTTAGAGAGGTGCATCCTCTAATTTTCAAGGAGGAATACATGAGATGCTACTTGAGTATAACATGCCAAATCATTACACCAAACCCAACGCCAGTTCCTCCACGCGAGGAGATGGAGTATGAGCCACATACATGTCAGACTAAGCATGCTATAAGTATTTGTTGTTTTTTATAGGCTTGGACAAATCCGTTGCATTTTATTTATGGATTAATAATTTATATTTTCTTCATATTAGGTTGGATAGTTGTTACATGATGGTCGATGTGTTGTGACTGATCTTTGTGATCTTGATGATGATAATGGACTAGCTCGTTATTATACATTTTCTTGGTTAAAGACATGTCATACTACACTTGACATGTTAGGAGAGACATTAAGCCTAGATGATATTATCTTAGAGGATGAAATCACACAAACAACTAGAAGTCGTGCTATTGATGAAGTCGACACATGCATTAGTCATCGTAGAAGACATAAATAGGCTTATATGTATTATTATGTTGTGTTATTTTCTTAGTTAAGAGCTAATTTTATTTGTATTACTTCTGTTATATTGTTTTATCTAAGTATCTTGTTGCTTTTAATGTTGTCTTGCATATTATGCATTTTCATACTTATTTTGGATACCCATGATTTTAAATTGTTAATTAACAGGTGAACATGTGAACAAGTTGTTTAAATTTTCAAATTATCTATTTACATGTTAAAAAATGTACATTGTTATATTTTGTTATTGCTATAATCAATTATCTTTATAACTAATAAATTAAAACAATATTTAAAACAACACGTATTAATTTGAGATTATAATTAAAAAACTAAATTGATGTTAAAATATTGCACTCTCAATTATGGATTTGAGGTTTGGTAATTTATGGTTTTATTTGGACTTCAATGTGGTGGCTTACGCTTTGTTTTATGAAAATTTTAAAGTTGAGCTTATGTTAAGATTGAGCTAGGATAACACAACCGCTATTCATATTAGCATTTGTGCATAGAACAATCACTATTGTCATTGGCGGTTATTTAATATAGACATTATTTGTCATAGCAGTTTTTTAAGACATCCGCTATTGGCGGCTCATTAATAAATCAACGATTCTTATTATCAATTGAGTGAAAGTGTGTTATTTCCTCAATACTTTTCTATCATGTTCTATATTCTCAAATATTTTACCAAACTATGCTAGTTTGGTAAAAAAACCCTTGGTCCATACCCTTTCCCCCTAACACAAGAAAAAGTATATTCCACAAAGCCCAAGGCTCATCTTTAATAATTTACTCTTCATGAAATATATATTTATTTATTAATTTATTTTTAAGACTTTTAAGAATGTACTAAAATACATTTATTTTTTTATATTGTTGTCTCCCTACATGGGCTTGCACTCCTTTAAATATGTTAGGCCTCTAACAAAGATAATGCTAGATCGAAGTTAAGGTCTGATTAAAAGTTCAATTATACACACACACACATAACAATTATATGTCTTTTGATTAAGATAAGTAGTTAATCATTAATGAAGAAAGCTAAAATTGATCATTAATCATCCATTAGAGAGATAAAGATCGAAATTATCGATCAAGATCAAGTCCTGTATAAAATATGAGTTTTTAGTAGTTAATTAGAAAATATTACCGTACAAGTTGCTATGAAACTTGATCTTTGTAAAACTATAAATATGTTATTTAGCAACTAGAAATAATGGTTAGCTTAATATATATAATTTCTTTATAGATGATACGATCAAAAGATTGATGTCTTCTCCCAAGTGCAGGAGTGTCGAAGTAATAAATAACCCGGAAAGACTGGGGTCGAACCACAAAGAGGTTAACTATATAAATTATAAATAACAACAACACAACAACAACAATAACAACAAGGATAATAATAATAATAATTAGTAGTAGTAGTAGTAGTAGTAGTAGTAGTAATAACAATAGTAATAATAATACTAATACTAATAATAACAATAATAGTAGTAGTAGTAGTAGTAGTAGTAATGATATTAATAATAGTAATAGTAATAGTAAAGAGAGCTTTGAGATGTAAGATTGATGTAAGGATTAAACAATAATAAAAACAAATGTCAAGGTTAGAGGATCCACTAATGGTACTTCAAACAAGTATAGTATAAACTCTTATTACTCAAATGGAAATCACACACAAAGAAGGTTCCAATCAGATTATAATTGTTAACATGATTACATTAATTATCTTATTCGAGTAATTATCTTATTCGAGTAATGCCAATACTTGTAAATATTATCAAGTATTCATGGTGACAACTTATGTTAACAACAAAACAAGTTCCTTTCATAGCTCAGGTGTAGGTTATACCATACGATTAGGCTATGAAAGTACTAAGAATTTGTTGTACCAAGGGTTGTTCAACACAAATCTAGATTAACCATTTAACAAGCAAGGTATTAAGATTGAACAAGATAATAAATATAAAACATATTAGTATCAAGCATTAAAGTTCATGTTGAGTTTATACTATACTTATTCTTATACCATTAGTGTAACCTTTTCACCTTGACATAATAGATTTGCTAAACATAATGAAAGAAAGAAACATAAATAAACAAGATAAGAACATAATTATACAAATAAAGGAAAGGAAATGAAAAGCATAAATAAGAGATTAATATAACATCAAATAAAACATAAACATTACAAAATACAAAGAAAGAGAGCAAGAGCATGATCTTGATCTGAACACCAAGATGCCTAAATGCATGACAAATGCCTTCTTTTATAGGCCAAAATTTGGAACTATTGATTTGATGAATAATTGTTGAGTGGGTGGCCACATCTTGACTTGGTGAAAATCCTTATCTATTTATCTGAATAAAACGTCATTGCTAACATCAGAACTGGAACCACGTGTACTCATGAAAGTTCTAGGAAATTCTCTTAGCTTTCCAGGAAAAACAATTGAGGTTATTTGGACTTCTAGAACTCGATATATGGGTTGAACACTGAACAATGTTCGGGCTGCAGGACAGATTCAGACTTCTCCATTGTTGCTATAATTTGGACTTGAAAACGACCTTTTTAAATCCTGGCCTCCACATAAAAGTTGTAGGCCTATGTCTTACCTAATCTGTGTAAAGAATTGAGGTCATTTGGACATCTAGAACTTGAGATATTACCCAATTACCGAACAGTGTTCCAGTTTGGACTGCACCAACATCTCTTTTCTAAGCTTCACCCTCTCTTTATCTTCACAATTTCAGTAGTTGAATTCATAAATCAATCCTTTGATTTATATGATAGGCCTGTATTTAAGATGAATATTTACCATATATTAAGGCATTTTATAGTATCAGACTTGTTATTATAAAACATGCTTTAGTTAAAGAGTTATTGATACTTCAAATGCAAAATGATGATATAAAACCTTGATAAACATGCACTTTTAAGTACTAATCAATAGATTTATGTAATTTTGTTGTCTTTTTATAGTTTTTCTTTCACCTCAATTAGTTCACTTGCCTTTTGTTTTTATATAGTTTGTAGTTTTCTAGTGTTATAATTTTTTTTTTTCTTAACTTTTCAAAGCCAATCTAAAAATCTAACACCTCACTTAGTTTTCAAACCTACATTTTTTTTTAAATTTATTTTGTAGTTCATGGTCGACCAAAAATAAGGTAGATATGACAATAATCAACTAGGAGAAAATGATTGATCATAGGAAAGGAGTCCACGTAATTGACCAGGATGACGCGATCGACCATGAAGGAAAAGTTGAAGTTATTAACTAGAGTATCTAGACCTATGCAAAATAGAAATTATCAACATGAACAACTAGTTAGGGTTACATAACAAGTCAGGATTCATGTGTCTGTGTGTGTAAACAGAGTTGTGCTTTAGTTAGAATACAATTTGTATTATAATTCAACATTCAACATGTAAGCTCCTTATATGATATGAATAGTTCATATAGGATTAAGTTTAAGGGATTACATAAGACTTTAATGTTAATGATGTTAATGTATATATTTTGTAGCCAATTCAAATGAGCACAAGTGACATTGATTTTATTCATGCAAAGAAAATTATAAAGTGATTATAATTATGATAATTATTATTGTAATGAAATCTATGATTAACTTTATATTAAAACCTAAGTAAAGGAGAAGAAAGGGATACAATTATAGTTCTACCCTTATCGCCAAACCTAACTAAGTATTTAGGCTTTTTAATTTTACCCCTTCACATAAAATATTAACTTTACATTAAAACTAAAACTCTAAATTAAATTAATTATATAATTATTTAAAATTATATATATATATATATTTAAAATATTCTAATTAGATTAGGATTAATTAAAATACTTAATTAAACTATATTTTTTTAAAAATAATTTTCCTAAATAAAGATGTTCTTTAAGCCAAGAAACTTTATTTGATTAATTCTAAAATTGTTTAGGATATGAATAAGAATTCAATAGAATAAATTTTCTTAATAAATTTTGAAAGATTGTAAAATTACTATTTCAACTACGTATATGTCTTTCAAAAAACCTACTAGTTGTAGTTGAATGATCAAGTTTATTTATTTTGTGTTTTAATTGTTATTGGTGGTAATTATGAATTATTTTTATGTGTAAACCAATAACTTCTTGATTTTTTTTTTAATCTGGTGTTTGCTACAACCAAGTCTAGTTGAATTTTTCAAAAAACAAAAATAGAGAAAGGATGTTACACCTCCACCAGCGACACCAACATTACTTAAGCGTAGCCAATACCTCGTGTCCTAGGCGAGGAAGTTGTTGCTTTGCTTCAGCAAAGCCAGCTTGGATGATGTGCTTGGGGCGGTTGAAGGTTGTTGCCTCTCACTATTATGGCATCCACCTATTACAACTGGTGACAAGAAGAAGAAGAAAGGGATATAATTATAATTTTGCTCTATCGTCAAACCTAACTAAGTATTAGAGTTTTTTTTAAGGGATATAATTATGATTTTACCCTTGCAAATATAAAATATTAACTTTATATTAAAATTAAAGCTCTAAATTAAATTAATTATAGAGTTATTAAAAATTATATAATCACTACCAGAAAATCAATAAATACAAACGGAAATACTGAGGGAATATTTCCATCGGTAAATTTCCGAGGGATTTTACCGACGGAAATATTCCCTCGGTATATACCGAGGGAATTACCGTGGGAAACAAAATTCAAACAAAGCAAAAAAAAATGAAGACGTGTCATTTTTTACCGACGGAACAATTCCGTCGGTAATTCCATCGGGAAATCCGTTGGTAAACTGTGAACATTGTTTATCATGTCAACTACAAAGGGAATTACTGACGGAACATTCCATCGGTATTTTCCAGAGAGCTCGAGAACTGTTCATTTTCCAATTGCACTGTTAATTGTTTTACTTTACGGACAAAATCACCGACGGATTGAAAATTCATCGGTGTGTTTTGGCTGTTTTCTGAAAAAATTCAATTGATTTAAAATTTTCATTTAAATATTACAGACGGAATCACCGACGGATTAAAAAATCATCGGTAATTTTTGGCGGTTTCTGAAAATTTTTTACGAAATTGAAAATTTAAATTAAATATTACCGACGGAATAATTAAAAATATTAATATTCAATTATCCGTCGGTAAATCCGTCGGTAACGCGCCCCAATAATAAACCTGAATCCACGTATTTCACAAGAGACAGGCTCATTATTTCTTTTTCTTCTTCTACTACTTCTACTTCTTCTTCTTCTTCTTAACTATATGTAAAAAACATTAATATCTATTTCTTTCTCTTCTTTTCTCTCCTCATCTCCTTCTCTTTTCCTCCATGCTCGGGTATGTCTTCTTCTTCTTTCTTCTTTTATCCTCTTAGTTTTTTTTAATTAATATGCTTTACGAATATTTTTTTTCCTTAGCTTCACTTGCAAGTATATTAAGGTAAAATTTTTGTTTTTTCTTATTTTTTCATGTTTTTTTTCACTATATTTGTTTTTTATTTAATTTTAATTGATTTTGTTCTTAATAATTGTATAAATGTTGTTGTGAGATTTTTTTTCATATGAGATCAATTTTTTGTTGATTTATTTATAGGATTTTTAAATTTTTAGCAATTGAAATTCATTTTTTTCATATGAATTTTTTTAGTTGAATTATTTTTTTTGTTTTATTTATTTGTTGCAAATTTGTTTGAGTTGATTTTCTTATTCTTTTTTCCAAGCATTTTGAGTATATATTATACAATGTTGATTTATGTTAATTTTATTATTTTATAATTTTATAAAATGAATTTTTTTAAAAATGTTTTTAAATAATTACCGACGGATTTACCGACGGAAATTTCCGTCGGTAAATCTGTTGGTAAATCCATCGGTAATAAAAAAATTTTACCGATGCGTCTATTCCGCCAATAAATCCATCGGTCATATTATTACCGACAGATTTACCGACGGATAAAAAATTACCGACGAAAGATTCACCGACGGATAATTTCCGTCGGTGATTTCATCGGTAAATTAATTACCGATGGAATATGTGTCTTACGCCGACGGAAAAATTCCGTCGGTAAAACTGTTAAATCTTGTAGTGAATTTAATATTTTTATTTTAGAAACGTTTTAATTTTGTAACACCCTTTAAACATCATAACGGAATTTTAAGCCTTAATCTCAAAGAAAAATATGGTGATTTTGTTTTCATCATTAGATCCCATCCTTTAGTCATTGAGAACTCTACTGGAATTCTAGTAGAGTTTCCTCTAAAATGAATATTCTCAATTAGTTATAGACACCTATATACATAACAATATCACAAACTTGCATTGTCCAATATCCACTCACAACACAAAGTCAAAAGTAAACATTCTCTACTCCATTAAATCATTCATTTGATTCACACAACAAATATATTATGAACTCTTCAATAAGTAATATCAACAATTATAGATATAAGATCATTTACAATATATTTTCATATGTAGTTTATTTACTATAAAAGGATAAATTGAAAATCAAATTATAATATAATAATTGAAATCAAGAGCTAAGTTACTTGCATAATAAATTCTCATTTATTTATATTATAAGTGGATCAACATCCTTTAATATATTTTAAAAAATATATCATGTCCCACATTGCATTTCCATTACTTAAACTAAAAGAACTATAAGGAAATCTTATTGCTCTGTTCAAGTTCGAGTAACACCTAAAATAAATAAAAAAATTATATATACAACATAAGTATACAATGATGTTAGGTATTTGAAAGTTGATACTTTGTGAAAAATATCAAGGATATTTCACAAATGATCTCTGTTTAGGTGACTTGCCCGTGGTTCGTGATCGGGTGATCTGCTTGTACTCTCTGATCATGTGACCTGCCATGGTCTCTAATCGGGTGACCTTCCCACGTTGTGAAATATAACTAGGATTTTTCATGGAAGGTCTCTATTCATATGACCATCCCATGGTTCGTGATCGGGTAACCTGCCCGTGGTGTGAAAAATACTTAGGATTGTTCATGTAAGGTCTTGATTCGGGTAACCAACTCATGGTTCGTGATCGGGTCAAAAGGAAGTAAATAACAAAATTCATACAACTTTTTTTGACCAGTATTGTATGCCTTCCCGAACTCCAATTTACCTAAAATTTTAACCAAAGGTAGGGAAACATGTCAGGAGACTCTATGTTCAATTTTAGCCCGATCCAACTATTAGATTAAGAATTATGGCTATTGTCGTGTAACTGGAAAGTTGCGTATTTTACGTCAAAATTTGAATCTGATTGTTTTTTCATTGCCCAGATCATATCACATGGTATTTCTTTATAACATCAAAATTTACAGGTCTAGGTAGATTCCTTTGTCCATACTAGTTAAAATTCAGGCTCTTCTAGAAAAAGCCTTTCTCACCATATATGGTACCTCATAGTCTGGGCCCATTTACTTTGGTCTTCTCTTGATGCCAATCAGATCTTCTTCAACACTAGATCTCCTTCTTTAAACACCTATGGCCTGACCTTTGCTGCTGAGTTGGTTTAATTAGTATGATTTTAATTTTGCAAGAACCAAAATAAGGTGAGACGAGGAGAAAAACCTAAGTTTAAGTGAAACACAAGCGACGTGAGGATATTTTTATACCACTAACCAATTTTGCAAGTATCATCATGTCAGATCAAAACAACACACCACCCCCTCTCAAGAGTGAACTTTAAGTTCCAAATGCAAGCCATGACGAAGATGATGGAAATAATGAATTTCATGATGGGGAACATGTGTGATAGATTGAGAAGGAAGAGAAACGAAGGTTACGAGTTTCAAATATTTATGATCATAATGATTTTATAAATAAAGAGTGCGAGGCTAAACGACTTGTAAAGGTTTATAAAGAAACAAATAAAGAGCGTGAAGAATAGAGACCTTCAATTTAGCGCTTAAAGGATAAAAAATGAAAGATGGCAGCAATTGTTATCATTCAAAAATGTATACCCAAGTGGAAGGCAAGACTTGCTTATTTAAAATTATTATCAGCTACTATATTCATACAATGTTGTTGCAGGCAAGTGCGTGCAAGAAAAGAACTCTAGAGGCTTCAATAAGAGGCTAAGGAATTGTCAATTAAACCTGTTTGTGATTCGAGTAAATGAAACTTTTGCGTAAAATTTCATACCATCCAGTTTTACGTTATTAAGTATAACTCCAAATCCAACTGTTGGATTGAAATGAAACTTTACTAGAATATTCTATAGGTATTTTTCTATGTTGGAATAAACTTTCAGGTGATATAAAGTTTGAGAAGGACTTGCTAAATCAAGATCTTTGCCACCCACGCCAATGGCCATACGATGGCAAGGCAAATGCAAAGATGAGGGTATTTCTAGTTGACCATGGAGAGGGATTGTGTAGACTATGTCAAAAGTGCCATACGCGTTAGATATATGGTGATAAGATAAATACACCTCTAGCACACCGTTGTTCAATATGACCTCGCCTTAGCCTTTTGATATGCGGGGTTTAGATATTATAGGGCCAATCAATCCCAAAACGAGCAACGAGTATAGATTCATTTTGGTGGCCATAAACTACTTCACTAAATGGGTAAAAGCCTACTCTTACATCCATGTAACATATAAAATAGTCAAGAGATTCATTGAGAAGGATTTGATCTATTGTTATGGTTTGATGTGAACCTTGTGATCACGTGGCCACGCAACCCATATGCAAAGACACCAAATTCCCGAAAAAGACAAGCAAATCAGGTTTGATAGGAGTGTGACACAAGATAACTTGTACCTAGGCACCAGCATTATTGGAAACGAAAACCCCCACCTAGCGAATATTAATTCACGAACAAGAAGTATAAGGATGACGTTACTGATTAGTACTTAAAAGTGCATATTTATCAAGGTTTTATATCATCATTTTGCACTTAAAGTATCAATAACTCCTTAACTAAAGCATGTTTTATAATAACAAGTCTAATACTATAAAATCCCCTAATATATGGTAAATGTTCATCTTAAATTCAGGCCTATCACATAAATCAAAGGATTGATTGATGAATTCAACTACTGAAATTTGTGAAGATAAAGAGAGGGTGAAACTTAGAAAAGAGATGTTGGTGCAGTCCAAACTAGAACACTATTCGGTAATTGGGTCATATCTCGAGTTCTAGATGTCCAAATGAACTCAAATTGTTACAAAGATTCAGTAAGACATAGGCCTACAACTTTCATGTTTTCATCAAGATCTAAGAAGGCCATTTTCAAGTCCAAATTATAGCAACAACGGAGAAGTCTGAATCTGTCCTGCAGCCCGAACACTGTTCAGTGTTTGGCCCATATCTAGAGTTCTAGAAGTCCAAATGACCTTCATTTTTTTTTCCTGGAAAGCTGAGTCAATTTCCTACAACTTTCATGTTTTCCAGTGGACCCAGTTCTGATGGTAGCATTTTCTTTTTATTTAGACAAGAAGATAAGGATTTTCACTAAGTCAAAAGTTGGCCACCCACTCAACAATTAGTCATCAAATCAATAATTCCGAATTTTGGCCTATAAAAGGAGGCATTTGCCATGTATTTGGAGGCTTGGTTGTTCAGATCAAGTTCATGCTCTTTATTTCTCTCTTTTTATTTTTTTGTAATTCTTAAGTTTTGCTTTCATTAATATCTTGTTTATGCTTTTCATTTCCTTTCCTTTACTTAGTTAACTTGTATTTTATTTATGTTCTTGTTCTTGTTTATTTATGTTTCTCTTATTCATTATGTTTAGCTAAGTTTATTATGTCAAGGTGAAAAGGTTACACTAATGGTGTAAGAACAAGTATGGTGTAAACTTAACATGGACCTTAATGTTTAATATTAACATGTCTTATCTTTTTATCTTACTAATTCTTAATACCTTGGTTGTTAAATGGTTAATCTAGATTTGTATTGTATAATACTTGGTACAACAAATGCTTGGCACTCTCATAGCCCAACCTTATGGTATTACCTACACCTGAGCTATGAAAGGAACTTGATTTGTTGTTAACATCAGTTAATATCATGAATTCCTGATAATATTTAAAAGTTTGGTGTTATGTAAATAAGATAATTAATATGATCATGTTAATAATTTATAATGAGCTATTAATGACAAATCATCCGATTGGAACCTCCTTCATGTGTGGTTTCCAAATTGACTAATAAGAGTTTATACTATACCTGTTTGAAATACCATTGGTGGATCCTCTAACCTTGACATTTGTTTTTATCATTATTTAATCCTTACATTAATCTTCCATCTCAAAGTTCTCATTAATTTCTTCCTCCTCTTCTTTTTATTATTACTACTACTACTACTACTACTACTACTACTACTATTACTATTATTATTACTATTAATATTATTACTATTATTACTATTACTATTATTATTATTATTTATATTCTATTTATATTATATAATATATCTCTTTGATCTTTTCATAAACTCAGTATAACAACGCCACGTACTGAGTATTATTATTATTATTATTATTATTACTACTAATATTACTATTACTATTACTGTTATTGTTATTGTTATTATTGTTGTTGTTGTATTGTTATTTATAATTTATACAATTAACCTCTCTGTGGCTCGACCCCGGTCTTGCCGGGTTATTTATACTTTGACACTCCTGCACTTGAGAGAAGACATCAATCTTTTGGTCATGTCAGTTACGAAGTCAGTTGTTCTTTGATAAGTCATTTTAGTTTTTTCAAGAACCAAGGAAGGGAGAATATCTCACAACTCACACACAAAGTTGTGGCACAAGATGTATATTAATCTAAAAATTTTGTAGCCTTACATGTCTAATTATGGCTTTATTTATACTGATTCTAAATTGAAATAAACCCTAATGAACCCCCCTTATATGAGACCTACTTACAATTGACCCAATTAAGTAATAATAAATGAAAGACTAAGAATAAAAATAATAAAAATCTGAAATTAATATTCTATTTATGCTAGAATCAAATTTGTCACCCCTAAAAAGTTCCAAATAGACTAGGAAATATGATATGAATGTGAAATTAATTTTGAAGTCTTCTTGCCTTGTGTTTGGTTTCCTTATTTTGAATGGACAATTAATGAAGAAAATCTCTATCTTTTATACCTACCAATTTAGTTTCCTTCCTCAAAACCAAAATGTCATTAAATACCACTAGTCATTCTTTCCTTATATAGTTAGAAAGAATAAGGAATTCTTGTAAGAAAAGAATTATGTAACATTTATGAATTATTGCCATACTTAGAAACTATGTTGTAGCCTATTAAAGATCCTTGTAGGCCTAGGAGATTCTCAAAACAAGCTGTCACATCCTTGTAGGAAACTGATCCTTACAAATAGAAAGTCCGCAAGTAAAAGGGAAGAAAATAACAAAATTCATACAGCTTGTTCTGACCTATATTGTAAGTCCTTACCAAACTCCGATTCACCTTAATATTTACCCAACACAGAAACATACCTCTGGAATCTTCTGGTAAAGTTTCAGCTCGATCCAATGGTTGGATTTGGAGTTATGCTCAATAGCGTAAAACTAGATAGTAGAAACTTTTACACCAAAATCCGAATCTAACCTTGCTCGGATCGTATCACAAGGCTGAACCATATACTGAACCATATCAATAACCAATGTCAAACATATAATTGAATGCTTACTATAAGGAATCTAAGGCTAAACCTGAACCGTATCAGATCCCCTTGTGGACCTACTTTAAGGCTTACTCAATCTCATTTTCATCCAGACTCCTAAATAGAGTCTCGTCAAATTGATGCGAACCTCGTGATCACTTGGTCATACAACCCACATGCAAAGACACCAAATTCCTGGGAAGCCAAGTAAATCAGGATTGATAGGAGTGTGATTGACACGACCAAAAGATTGATGTCTTCTCCCAAATGTAAGAGTGTCGAAGTAATAAATAACCCGGCAATATCAGGGTCAAACCATTATGAGGTTAATTGTATACATTATAGACAACAATAATACAACAACAACAACAATAATAACAATAATAATAAAGAAGAAGATGAAGGAGAAGAAGAAGAAGAAGAGGGAGAAGAAGTTGATGAGAACTTTGAGATGGAAGATTAATGTAAGGATTACACAATGATAAAAACAAATCTCAAGGTTAGAGGATCCACTAATGGTATTTCAAACAAGTATAGTATAAACTCTTTTTATTAATCAACTGGAAACCACACACAAAGGAGGTTACAATCGGATGATTTGTCATTAATAGCTCATTATAAATTGTTAACATGATCATATTAATTATCTTATTTAAGTAACACCAAACTTTTAAATATTGTCAAGAATTTATGATGCTAACTTATGTTAACAACAAATCAAGTTCCTTTCATAGCACATGTATAGGTAATACCATACGGTTAGGCTATGAGAGTGCCAAGCATTTGTTGTACCAAGTGTTATACAACACAAATCTAGATTAACCATTTAACAAGCAAGGTATTAAGAATTAGTAAGATAAAAAGATAAGACATGTTAATATTAAACATTAAGGTCCATGTTGAGTTTACACTATACTTAGTCTTGCACCATTAGTGTAACCTTTTCACCTTGACATAATACACTTAGCTAAACATAATGAAGAAGAGAAACATAAATAAACAAAATAAGAACATAAATAAGATACAAGTTAACTAAGTAAAGGAAAGGAAATGAAAAAGCATAAACAAGATATTAATGAAAGCAAAACTTAAGAATTACAAAAAATTATAACGAGAGAGGGCAAGAGCAAGTTCTTGATCTAAACAACTAAGCGCTTAAATGCATGGAAAATACCTTCTTTTATAGGCCAAACTATTGATTTGATGACTAATTGTTGAGTGGGTGGCCAACTCTTGACTTGGTGAAAATCCTTATATTCTTGTTCGAACAAAACATCATTGCTAGCATCAGAACTAGAACCACCTATACTCATGAAAGTTATAGGAAATTGTCTTATCTTTCCAGGAAAAAACATTTAGGTCATTTGGACTTCTAGAACTCGAGATATGGGATGAACACTGAACAATGTCTGGGTTATAGGACAGATTTGGACTTCTCCATTGTTACTATAATTTGGACTTGAAACGGCCTTTTTAAATATTGGACTCCACATGAAAGTTGTAGGCCTATGTCTTACCTTTCCATCCATATAAAGCATACCTAAATCCAAGATTTACAGCTCTAGATATGACCCAATTACCGAATAGTGTTCTAATTTGGACTGTACCAACATCTCTTTTGTAACGCCCTGTAATTTAGTACATTCATAAAAGAACTTTGAGCATTAACTTTTAAAAAAATGGGCTTTTTTTTTTATCCACCGAACTTATCTGAGACTTGCCGAAATTTCCACTGAAATTTTGGCAGAGTTTTCTTTATATCTGGAGGTCCCAAGTTATCGACAATCATCCTGTACAATTATACTTATTTCTCAATCACATCATAATCATGTAGAACCTCAACCACACATCATTCACGGTACATGCCTCACATTTCGCATGCTCATTTCTTTCCCATTAACACACATAATTCATAATAATTGCAAGTAGACAAACTAAGATTAAATACAGAATAATACATTTTTATGTCCCGACACTTAATGTAAAAAGAGTACTATTACATATTAAGTCATTTAGTTCCTTAATGACAAAATACATTAATGTTCATCTTCTTATTCAATCATGCAAAGGAAACTAGAGGACCTGAAACGCTACTCCTGGCGTGAATCTGAAGGACCTGTAATTTCATAATTTATATAATAAATATAGCATAAAAGGAAAATCACACAATACATGCACGAAGTTAAACATATATTCAACGATATGCAATCATAGTTCCTTGGAATGCTTATTTATCCTTCCATTATTACGTCTCTATCCATCCTTCCTAGAATCATTCAACATTTTCATTTTGTGTCTTGTTTCACCTTATGAGCGCATTTAATTCATTATAATAATTCAACATTTTCATTTTGTGTCTTGTTTCACCTCATGAGCGCATTTAATTCATTATAATATCTACCATGTGATTTCTCTCCCTTTTACTCTATCTCTTTATATCAATTTCAATCCCAACATCTATTATACCCATTATGGCTTTTCCATATAAGTTGTCAAACTCATCATGATTTCGGTCCAATTTTAGTTTATAAATATATTCCACTTACATATTTCTTGTGCCCATTTCAACACATTCCAATGTTTCTTTAGAATTTCAGTAAAATCTCTCATTATCATGGAACCTGCCATCATTTTCACAATATTCACATCCGATCCATCTTCGAATAATATGACTATTATTGGCATTTTATTACACTATTATAATTATCACCAAATTCTTATCATGCCAGCAACAACATGAAACCTTAATACAACATATTTACATTATTGGTCATAATCTCTTTGACATCCTCCATGTGCGCAGGACATGATTCTCAAATTATATCAATTACAATTCCTTAATTAATTCAAAATACATCATATATATATATATATATAGCATTGCATTCCTTAATTGTATAGCACCTACCATGGTTAATGAACTTCTGCTCTCACGTCCCAAGCGATACGATATTTGCCTCCATCCTTCACAAGAATTAGATCCTCATCAGTTTCTCTTTTTTTTTCTTCAACAATCAATGACATAAACACAAATTACCATTTTTGTTTAACAATTAGGTATCATCCAACATTCCATTTATAATCTGACAAGTCAGTCATCCTGACACTATTAACACCACACAAGTAAGTTTAATTCAAGTTGTATATTTCGGTCATTAGAAAACAAAACTAATGCCACTAGCCCATCACCGGGTAACTAGTTCCTCCGCCCATCTTATTGCATAATTTCCAATCAATATCCGCCTCTTCAAGGCCGAATGAATAATCCTATCAAGATGTCAATCCCCATTTCATTAATATTTTTTAATTATTACCTCTCCCCTAAAACTTGGAAGGGAATGCTGATACTAATAAATTTTCATTAGTGTTATTAGTCTCTCATATTAGGATCGGCTAATCAAGTTCATTATAAACATCAAAATTAATACTATTGGTTGATGTTATCCACTATTTCTAACATGAAATACCCAATCAGATTTTTCTTTCCATAATATCTTGGAATATTTTCGGAAATGTTGATGTCAAGATTCTTGACATCATTAGCTTTCACTTCAAGAATAACTAGTCAAGTTTCGTGTGATTGCCGATATGGACAGCACCGGTCAATATCATTAACTATTCTCACCCGAATAGTTAATCAAGTCCAGTATCCCTCGTTTTCAGGGATGATTATGCCGATGTTAGTAAACATTACTAACATCATTAGCCTCTGCATTCGGGACCGGCTAATCAAATTTCGTGTGATTGTCGATATTGACAGCACCGGTCAATATCATTAACTATTCTCACCCGAATAGTTAATCAAGTTCAGTATCCCTCGTTTTCAGGGATGATTATGCCGATGTTAGTAAACCTTACTACCATCATTATCCGCCGCATTCGGGACCGGCTAATCAAGTTTCGTGTGATTGCCGATATTGACAGCACCGGTCAATATCATTAACTATTCTCACCCGAATAGTTAATCAAGTTCAGTATCCCTCATTTTCAGGGATGATTTGCATTCGAGACCGACTAATCAAGTTTTGTGTGATTGCCGATATTGACAGCACCGGTCAATATCATTAACCTTTCACTCACCCTGGTCATCCATCCGGATGCCATTAGCCAAAGCTAATCATTCATTTGTCCTGGCCATCCATCCGGATGCCATTAGCCGAAGCTAATCATTCATTGTCCCGGCCATCCATCCAGAGGCCATTAGCCGAAGCTAATCATTCATTTGTCCCGGCCATCCATCCGGATGCCATTAGTCGAAGCTAATCATTCGTTGTCCCGGCCATCCATTCGGATGCCATTAGCCGAAGCTAATCATTTATTTGTTCTGGCTATCCATTCGGATGCCATTAGCCGAAGCTAATCAGTCCTTCATCCCGGTCATCCATTCGGATGCCATTAGCCGAAGTTAATCAACCATTTGTCAACATTTAAGCCCGATGTTAGTAAACCTTACTAACATCATTAGCCTCCACATTCGGGATCGGCTAATCAAGTTCGAGGAATGATCATCAACGAAGTCTATTAGTGTAATTCATATTCTTAACCCAGTCAAGTACTCAAATCCATTTTTAATTTCTCGTTTATTTCACTTTATCCTCTCTCTTTGTGGTTTCATCCATAGACGCAAAGACCAATAATTTAATAAGTTTGTAAATTAACGCTACGTAAAAAGTGTAGGTATAGAACACCTACCAGCTGCAGAAGCTCAACTCGCTCTTCCTTGTTGTTGTTGTGCCCCTCCTGCAAAGCTCCTACTATACGAGCTCCTGAGAAGTCGAGTGAATGCTTCTCCTACATTTTTAATATAACATCCTGAATCATTATTGAATCTTCCCGATTTATTCATAATATTCATAAATTCACAATATCAAATACTTCCGTAAACAATTTCCATGAATGTATTTTATTTTCGTACTTGTCATGTAAATTAAATGCCAATTTAATTCAATTCTTCATCAATGATCTTCAATGTCCAAAGGGCATGACTTTTCGTCACCAATTTTCTTTTGTCCCAAGACATTTAATCTATCACCAAACAATGTAATTTAACTTAAATTTCATCAATGACTACACATGCCAAATTTTTCCAAAAGCACACTCAAAATGATTCCTTATATCATAATTCAACTTACAACATGATTTCCCATTCTAACACAACCAAAATATTGACTCAAACATAACACAAACACAACCATCATCATTAAACCCATTACCATTATCCTTAGTCCCAAAACATACTTTTTATGCTAACCCTCATATTGTCATTCAATATTTCTCAAACCAAACTTAAAACATCATTACTTAAATTTAGAGTTCAATACATCCAAAAGGTGGAATTATACATCATCGTCATTAGAATAACATATCCAAAATTAACATACATCCAACGGTTAAAACTCCTGATATCAGAACAATACCGGACTGACCTGAAATTTGGAGACCTGCTGTTCAGGAAGTACATAACGGCTGACGAACAAGGCTGTCTTGAAGGGTGATTTTCCAGAAATGTTCCTTCGGTGACAGCCCTCAAACAAAGTTTGATATTTACAATCCCTCCGGTTAGAATGTAGGTGACATTGAGCATAATAACATATACAAAATTAACATACATCCAACGGTTAAAACTCCCAATATCAGAGCAATAACGGACTGACCTGAAATTTGGAGACCTGCTGTTCAGGAAGTACAATTTCTGATAGGAGTGTTCTTTTCCGATCTAAACCGTTCATAATTTATATAACATCTGGATGAACAACATATCCAAAATCCAGACCAATCCAACGGTGAAATGATGATATAACAATTGACGAACAAGGCTGTCTTGAAGTGTGATTTTACAGAAATGTTCCTCTGGTGACAGCCCTAAAATGAAATATGATATTTACAATCCCTCTGGTCAGAATGTAGGTGACATTTAGCATAATAACATATCCAAAAATCAATTTAATCCAACGGTGGAAAGTAAGACTATGGTTGCCGAAGTGCCTGCCCTGTTGCAATCCCAAAACCCATAGTTTCAAATCAATTGATTCTTTCTATTTTTCAGCAAATCAAGCCATTATCATGCAATTAATCTCGAAATTCACATGAACAATTACTCCCCCAAAACATTTATATGAACCCTAGAATTTTAAACTTGGGGGTTTTCTTCTCCTCATGCAAGAACGAGAGAAAAATGAAATTACTAAAGGGTATGTTGCTTACCTTTGCTACTTTAACTTATTTCAATGAATTCGTGCAAAAATTTACAAAAGTCATGTCCTCCTCTTCCAATTTCCAGATTCTTCTCTTTGTTTCTCTCAAACTATATAACTCTCTAAGTTGTTATTTAATTTGTTTTCTTGGATAGAATCCTCCTAAGAACACTCCCTTTTGATTTAGCTTGAAGAAATGAAGAGAAAATGAAGAAAATGGGACAAAACAAATGGTCTCCCTCCTGTTTTCTTTTTCATTTGCAGAGGACGTGCTCTGTTTTTAAAGAGATGAGAGGAGAGTATTTGTTTTGATAAAATTACAAAACTGCCCCTTGTGTCATCTTCTTTCATTTACCCGATTTTCAGTACTCTTCGTAAATCTTTTCCAACTCCGATTGACACGAAATTTGAACCTAATATAAAACAATATGTTTGGAGATTCCTTACAAAATTTCAACCCGATCCAACGGTCGGATTGAGATATATCATCGATATCGTAAAACTAGACAATTAGTGTCTTTTACACAAAAATCTGAATTTCATGCATTAATTTATTTACTTAGATCCTCATGGCATTTCCCCTTAATTTATACTCAATAAATTCAATATTACCACATTTATCATTAATTTGTCAAAATACGTGTTTTGATCGGGGTTTACATATCTTCTATTTTTTTTCTTATTATTTTATCCATTGAAACCTCATCACTGGTTTCGCCAACGTTACAAGTTTTAAACTAAAAATCATGACTCTCTTTTCGACTTCAACAATATCTTTAAATTTGTTTATGGAGATCATTCTCTCTCACATGACACATTTATTGTGAGGACGGATTAAGTGTGGCTTTAAGCTATAACTATGATTTTACTGAGATAAAAGAGATGGAGAGGCACATATATGTTCTCCAAAATGAGCAGGAATCAACATTGGCTTTGCAAGCTTTGCAAACCGTTCCCCATAGTAATGTGTTTGTTGATTTAGTACTTTCATGTAAAAACCTTTTGCCATTTATTTTACAGGCCCTTGAGTTAGAGATGAAACCTTTGCTTGATAATCTAATGTATTCATTGGAGACAACAATATATTCTTATTATATAGAAAAGGGTTGACAAGTGCGCAAAAGGAAAAAACTTTTGAAGTTGTTGTGCGATCACAAAACAACCATTGGATGGACTTTAGCCAACATTAAGGGCATTAGTCCCTCAATATGTATGCATCACATACTATTGGAGGACAATGCAAAGGAGGTTCAATCCACCTATAACAAAGGTAATGAAAGCTGAGATTTTGAAACTATTAGATGCAGGAGTCATTTACCTCATCACAGACAGTAAATGGGTGGCGCCAATCTATGTGGCGCCTAAAAAGACTGGAATCATGTTTGTAAAGAACAAAAATGATGAATTCATCCCTACTTGCATCTTGAATGGATGGAGAATGTGTGTTGATTATAGAAAGCTTAATCTTTCTACACGCAAAGATCATTTCCCATTACCATTCAGGGACCAAATGTTTGAACGCTTGGGTAGGTAAGTCTTTTTATTGCTTTGTTGATGGATATAATGGATATAATCATATTGTTATTAATTCCGAAGATCAAGAAAAGACTACATTTACATGTACATTTGGTTAATATACATATAGGAGAATGCCCTTTGGTCTCTATAATGCACCTGCAACTTTTCATAGATCCATGATGAGTATTTTTTCTGACTATGTTGGAAGAATAATTAAGGTTTTCATGGATGATTTCACGATGTATGATGATTCTTTTGATAAGTGTTTAGAAAATTTTTCTTTGGTCTTGAAAAGATGCATTGAAACTAACCTTGTCTTGAACTATGAAAAGTGTTATTTTATGGTAGAACAAGGAATAGTTCCTGCACATGTTGTGTCTTTGTGTGGATTAGAGGTTGATAAAGCTAAAATAGATGTCACTTCATCATTGCCTTACCCCTCTTGCATGAGGGAAGTTCGTTCTTTTCTTGGCCATGCAGGTTTCTATTAACGCTTTATCAAAGATTTCTCAAAGATTACGGCACCCTTATGCAAATTATTAGCCAAAGAAGTTGATTTTGTGTTTGATCAAGCATGTAAAGATGCTCATGATGAGCTTAAAAGACGTGTCACATCTACCCCTATCATCCAACCACCAAAATGGGATGAGCCTTTCGAGATAATGTGTGATGCAATTGACTATGTGGTAGGGGTTATACTTGGGCAAAGAATAGAGAAGAATTTTGCATGTTATCGCCTATGCTTCCCATATGTTGGACAAAGCGCAATGCAATTACCATACAACTGGAAAAAAAAACTTTTTGCAGTGGTGTTTGCTCTTAAATTAAAGTCATATCTACTTTGTACAAAATTTGTTGTTTTTACTGACCATGCATGATATGATCCAAGCAAGGTTAAATTCGGATTTTGACGTAAAATGTGCAACTATCAAGTTTTACTGTAAGAGTCATAATTCTCAATCCTACCATTGGATCAGGCTGAAAGTTTACATGGAGTCTCCTGACATGTTGTTCTACCTTGGGTTAAAATATCATATGAATCAGAGTTTGGAAAGGCATCCAAACACGGGTCAACAGAGGCTGTACGAGTTTTGTTATTTACTTCCTTTTGACTTGTGGACTTCCTATTTGGCTAGGACTCTTTTCCTAAAAAGATGTGGCAGCTTATTTTGGGAATCTCCTAATTCTACAAAGATCTTTAATGGGCTGCAACATAGTTTCCAAGTGTGGCAAGGATTCATAAATGTTTCAGAATCCTTTTCTTACAAGGATTCCTTATTCATCCTAGCTACAAAAATGAAAGAAGATTTCAGAATTAATTCCACCTTCAGATTTGATTCTCTTAGCTTATATAGGACTTCTAAAGGGCAACAAATCTGATCCTATCATATTTAGGATATTAAATTTGGATTTATTAATTTTATTGTTATTTTCTTCTTAGTTTGGGGTTTATTTATATTATTTGGGTTTAATTGTAAGTGGGCATCATATAAGTCCACATAAGGGGTCCATTAGGGTTTATTTTAGTTTGTAGTCACTATAAATAAGGGCATAACTAGACATGTAAGGTTAGACAATTCATATTAATAAAACTTCTTGTTTGCCGCACTTTGTGTGTGTGTGTGTGTGTGTGTGTTGGTGAGATAATCTCTCTTCCATGGTTCTCTAAAGAACTGAAAGCGACTTATCGAAGAACAACTGTCTTCGTGGCGTCATCCTTATACTTCTTGTTCGCGAATCAATATTCGTTGGGTGGGGGTTTACGTTTCCAATAGTGCTGGTGCCTAGGTATAAGTTATCTTTGTGTCATACTCCTATCAAACCTAATTTACTTGGCTTTCTGGGAATTGGTGTCTTTGCGTGTGGGTTACGTGACCACGTGATCACGAGGTTCGGATCATTTGGTATCAGAGAAGAATTAGTTCTGAAATCAGGTTTAACCTTGTCTGGATCGTATCAATGCACCTTTAAGGTATCTTTTATAGAAAAAGGAGTCCAAACCAAGATTGATTAGGTGGTTCGTGCTTTTACAAGAATTTGATCTCGAGATCAAAGACAAAAAAGGTTTCAAAAACCATGTGGTTGATCACTTGAGCCAACTGAGGGTCGAGGATATACAAACTGAAACAATAAGAGAGACATTCCCTGATGGGTAGCTGTATGTTACATTGCTCTACATGATCTTGGTATGCTGATTTGGTGAACTATTTAGTGACCAAAGAATTCCCTCCAGGTTTGTCTACATCCCAAAAAGACAAGTTACGAGCTGATGCTAAATATTGTGTGGATCAAGTAGTTAGGAGATGTGTACCACAAGATGAATTTCATTCAATTCTCACCTTTTGTCATTCTTATTCTTGTGGTGGGCATTTTAAAGCAAAAAGAACAACCCACAAGGTACTTGAAAGTGGTATTTATTGGCTTTTTATTTTTTCAGGATGCATATTATTTTTGCAAATCATGTGAAAAATGCCAAAGAACAGGTAATATCACTCATAAGAATCAAATGCTTTTAACGAATATTCTTGTAAGTGAAATTTTTTATGTTTGGGGTATTGATTTTATGGGTCCATTTCCTTCTTTTTTTGGTAATCTTTATATTCGTCTTGTTGTTGATTATGAGTCCAAATAAATAGAGGTGAAAGCCACACGAACTAATGATGTTAAGGTTATTTTTTATTTTATCAAGACTCATATATTTGACCAGTTTGGAATCCCTAAAGCTATCATTAGTTATCATGGCACTCATTTTTGAAATCGTTCAATGGAAGCATTACTTTGTTGATGCGAACCTCGTGATCACGTGGTCACGCAACCCACAATCAAGATTGAGATCTGATCCCGGAAAGCCAAAAGAGGTCTGATAAGAGTGTGACACAATGGAAACCTGCCCCAAGGCATCAATACTATTGGAATGAGTAGAATGACGCCACGAAGCTAGTTAATCTTTGATAAGTCAGATTCAGTTCGATCAAGAACTGAAGAATGCAAGAATCACTCTCACATGTAAAAACTGAAAAATTCAGAATAATATTCATCAAAGCTGCTGAAATCTTGGCTTACATGGGTTTAAATAGTTCCTGAAGAATTAACCCTAATGGACCCCTTATGTGGACTTATATGAGGTCCACTCAAAACTGGCCCAAAACCCTAATTTGAAAAGCCCATAACTTAATCCAAAGAAGCCTTGGATCCTAGCTTAAAACAAAGTATTAATTAAGCCCAAACAAGCCTTGGGCTGTAGCTAACAAAATAAAATAAAGCCCCTAATATTAAATCCATGTTCTTCCATGAGAAGAAGAGAATGAACTAAAATAGTACAGAACTGATTGAAGGCTTATTTATAGCCTTCCATGCAGCCCCTTAATCCTAGAAACAAAAGGAAAAGGTAG
The DNA here is from genome assembly GCA_033617975.1 of Populus alba x Populus glandulosa. Classification (NCBI taxonomy): domain Eukaryota; kingdom Viridiplantae; phylum Streptophyta; class Magnoliopsida; order Malpighiales; family Salicaceae; genus Populus; species Populus alba x Populus glandulosa. The sequence goes on from CM066161.1 coordinate 7,944,832, forward strand.
CCACCATGTTGTTTCCAAGTTGTAGTAGGATTCTTTTGTTTCCTTTGTTGTCCTCATCTCATGGCCCAAATAAGGTTGTATTAGACCCCTCTTGCACATGGATAAGATGTACTAGGATCTCCTCTTGATACTCCAATGGACCTTCCAATTCTGACTTGGTAGAAACCTTGACAACCAATGCATTCAATGTGTCTTTCAATGTCTTTATCTTTGACTAAGTCATTGGTCCATTTGGAACATGTAATGCGTCCTTGTTGGTGTTTCTGAGCTGGTTCGCATCATTTGTAAATACCATGTGACTCATCAGACTTCCATAGCATACCATCCTCAAACGAATGGCCAAGCTGAAATTTCAAACCGAGAAATCAGGTCCATTTTGGAGAAAACAGTGCAACCTAACCAGCAAGATTGGAGTCTTTGACTTGGTGATGCACTTTGGGCTTATCAGACTGCTTACAAATCACCTATAGTAATGTCACCTTATAAGACGATTTATGGAAAAGCATGTCATCTACAGGTGGAGCTTAAACACAAAGCTTTTTAGGCCATTAAACAATATAACATGGATTTTGATGTTGCAGGGATTGCAAGAAAGTTGCAATTGCAATAGTTGGAAGAGATTCGAAATGATGCTTATGAGAATGCAAGGATTTACAAACAAAAAACTAAGAATCTTCATGACCAAATGATTACAAGAAAAGAGTTTCATGTTGGAGACAAAGTCCTCCTTTATCATTCGCGTTTGAAACTTTTTCCTGGAAAGTTGATCTCTCGGTGGATTGGACCCTTTGTTGTCTCTAATGTTTTTTCTTATGGTGCAGTTGAAATTACAAATTTAGAAACAAACAAAGTGCTCAAGGTCAATGTGCATTGCTTGAAACCTTTCTATGAAGGTTGGACGAAAGAACTCACCACTTATGTTAAGTTAGCTAAACCAATCTATGAAGCATGAGCATGCGATGTGTCGAGCCAATGACATAAAACAAAAACGCTTACCCGCAACCCAGTATAAAAAGAAAAAAAATCAGATTTCCTTTCTTTTTCCTTTATCTTTTATTTTTGCATTTTACTTTATTTTTGGCATTCTCTCATGTTGTTTTTCTTTTATTTCAATATTGAGGACAATGTTGTGTTTAAAGTGTGGGGGTATTGAGAGAATTTTGGTTTTCTTTGTTGCGTTAAAAAAAAATCTATGTTTGATCTTTTTGAACTCCCATTGGTTTATGAGAATATGAGTAGTATGTATGAGAATTAATTGAGATAGATGAAGATATAAATCGAATGAATGAGTGTGCATGCAAGTTTTAACGTTTAATTGGTGTAGGGATTGACTTTGAAAATATACCATGTTGATTTTATAGTGTTATTCCAATGCAAGCTTTTGAGCCTTCAACATTATATTCTTTGATTGTGCATTGTTTCAATGATACGTATCTCTAGAACTTGCTTTATATTTTGTTGAGATTACATTTATATTTATTTTATCAATTTAGTTTAAGTTTGATTTTATCTATCCTTTCTCGAGGACAAGCAAGGGGGTATCTGATGCAACCATATTATTCGATACTTTCACCCACATTTAACTAGTGTTTTGCGTATTTTTTATATATAAAATGTCTTGATATTCTTTGTTTTATGTTTTGAAGGCACTTTTGGATGAAAGATGCAAAAAGGATTACAACTGGAGGTAATTGGCAAATTTGACCTTCAGTCGATGTTTTGTGCAGAACGTGAGCTCTAGAGGTCAAAATGAATTGATTCCAATGGCATTAGAAAGATAACATCCATAAATTTCTGGAAATCTAAGGCAAGAAAAAAAAATGAAGAGAATGGAAATCGCAGCCTTCAAAGTCAAATCTCACAATCTGCTAATGTTGACCTTCGTCCATTACGACTTAAATATCTTGAGCTATAGAAGTCCATTTGATGCCAACTCAATTGTTTTGGATTCCTAACTCAAATACCTATCAACATACTAAATTTCAGCCAAAAAAATCTTATATAAGGGAGATATGATTTTTCTAAGATGAGAAATGAATTCTGCTACTAAACAGGTTTTGCGAAGAAACGAGTCCAAATTACATCACGAGGCATCCAAACCAACATCCAAGTTTTTATTTCAGCAATTTATCTCCTCTAAGTCAAAGCTTAAAGATTTCATGCAAGGCTATTTGATGCGACCCTCGTGATCACGTGGTCATGCAACCCATAATCAAGATTGAGATCTGATCCTGAAAAGTCAAAATATGTCTAATAGGAGTGTTACACAATGGAAACTTGCCCCAAGGCACCAACACTATTGGAATGAGTAGAATGATGCCACGAAGCCAGTTAACTTTGATAAGTTAGATCCAGTTCGTTCAAGAATTGAAGAATGCAAGAATCACTCTCACACGTTAAAACTGTGCATTCAACCATGGCTTTTCTGCTTTTAAAATTATTAATGGGTTTAATCCACTAACTCGTATGGACTTAATTCCTTTACCTGTTGAAGAAAGAGTAAGTTTATATGGTGAGAAGAAGGTAAAGATGGTAAGATAACTCCATGAGGGAGTTTGACTATAAATAGAAAAAAAGAATAGACTGTACGCTACTAAAGGGTGTAAACAGGTTGTTTTCCAGCCCGATAATTGGGTTTGGGTGCATATGCATAAGGAACGATTTCTTAACCAAAAGATCAATTGCAATGCATACAGCCCTATGCTGATGGTCCATTTCAGTTTTTAGAGAGGATCAATTGCAATGAATACAAAACTGATCTTCTAGGTGAGTATGGTGTTAGTGCTACCTTTAATGTTGCTGATTTTACTTTCTTTAACATAGGTTTTGATTCGAAGTTGAATCCCTTCGAGGAGAGAAGGGATGATGTGGACCAGTAAGGACCTATTACATGTTTCAAATGGCCTAATGACTTGGTCCAAGATAAAGGCATTGAAACAGGCATTGAATGCATTGGTTTTGAAGGTTTCAACCAAGTTAGATTTGAAGTGTCCATTGGAGTATCAAGATGAGGCCCTAATACATTTTATCCACGTGTAAAAGGGGCTCAATCCAACCTTATTCGGGCCATGAGGTGAGGAGAAAACATAGCAAAGGAAACAAAAAAATACTACTACAACTTGGAAACAACATGGGTGGCTACTTGTTGGTTTTAACATCCTTTTATTTTATTCACTATGTTTATTAGATGTTAGAATATCAGAGATTTGAATGATCCCATAAAACATTCAGCTATTTGTTATCTTGTACAAAAGCATTTGGTAGTTCCTTTTGGTTTAGTTGAAACTCATGTTAGGGAGGGAGGTGAATAAAGATAATGTTTCTAGACTTCTTTTTCAGAATTGGGCTTACTTGTTTAACTATGATTGTTCTAATGGTGGTCATATTTGGGTATGTTGGAACCCTAATGTGTTGAAGGTTGATCTTTTGGGTAGCTTGGATAAGATTATTCATGTCAACATTACTATGGGAGGATCAAATGTTTCCTTCAATGCTTCCTTTGTTTATGGAGATAATTGTCCACCTACATAAGAGGCTTTGTGGGCTGAAATTGCTAACTGTAGATTGCCTGGGTGACTATTCTGTGGATTCTATTGGGGGATTTCAAAGCTATTCAATCACTTAATGAGAAGTGTGGAGGCACTACGTCATGGTTGGGGTTGTAAAATGACCTCAACAATTGTGTGATTTAGTCATGTCTAGAAGATCTCGAATTCATGGGTTCTAGATTCACTTAGACTAATTGACAATGTAACAATACTATTTAGAAGAAACTAGATCGGGTTCTTGTTAATGTCAAATGGAATTGCGAATTTACAGGTTTAGAAACTTGCTTTCTACCCTTTGGTATCTCAGATCACTCTCATATGTTTGTTAAGATGGTGTGTTTACTATAAAGGAAGATTCCATTCAAGTTCTTTGATTTTTTAGCAGATCATCCTCTTTTTCTCCTCTTGATTTTTGTGACATTGTGTAAGGTGGTCACGGGCACTCCCATGTATGTTTTGTGTAACAAGTTGAAAAATGTTAAAGGGGTTTTGAAAGAGTTTAATCTCAAGTACTTTGGTAAGATTTCAGAGAGGATGTTAAGAGGCTAAGCAGATGGATGAGGCTCAATGTTGGATGCAAATAAATCCTTCAAATTTAGAAAGATTATATGCTGGAATTTATTGAAAGATTATATGCTGGAATTGATGGTTTCAATGTGTGTGTTCTGCTGGAACTTAGTGACAGTTTATGTAATGGGGTTGTTACAGCATGTGTGGTGTGTGTTATGCCAAAATGTGGGTTGGGCAGCAAATTTGCAATTCGCTACCGAAACTGAGTCTTCTGTAGCGAATTAGTTTTTTCTGCCAAAATGTGTGTTCTACAGTGAATTCATGATTCGCTGTCAAGTTGAGTTGGTTGTAACAAAATTGTGAGTCGCTGTCGAAACGGAGATGTCTACATCGAATTAGCATTCGCTGTCGAAATGTGTGTTCTGCAATGAATTTGTGATTCGCTGTTGAAGTTGAGTTGGTTGCTGGGAATTTGCGATTCTCTGCCGAAACTGAGTTTCCTGCAATGAACTAGCATTCACTATTGAATTGTGTGTCCTACAACAAAATTGTGATTCGCTGCCAAAACAGAGATGTCTGCAGCGAATTAGCATTCGCTGCCGAAATGTGTGTTCTGCAGTGAATTTGTGATTCGCTGCCGAAGTTGAGTTGGCTGTTGTGAATTTGCGATTCGCTAATGAAACTAAGTTTCCTGTAGCGAACTAGCATTTGCTGTCGAAATGTGTGTTCTGCAACGAATTTGTGATTTGCTGCTGAAATTGAGTTGTTTGCAGTGAAATTGTGATTCGCTGCCGAAATTGAGTTGTCTGCAGCAAAGTAGCATTCGCTGCCGAAATGTGTGTTCTGTAGGGAATTTGTGATTCGCTGTCGAAGTCGAGTTGTCTGCAGCAAAGTAGTATTCGCTGCTGCAAAACTTGTTGGTGGCAGCGGATCAGTTTTTTTTCGCTGCCGAATTGGCAGGCCGTAGCAAACCAGTTTTTGCTGTCAAATTGGGTAGCCTGCGGTGAACCAGTTTTCCTGCCGATTTCTACAATAGGCCTTCTAGGCAGAAATGACTTAAATTCTAGTAACAATTTCATGGTATGATGGTGTAAAATGTGGAACACTTGAATGTGAACATATGAACTCTTGAAATAAGTGTGGTGATGAATGTGAATTGAAGATACAAATGAATTGATTGTGGTCATTGGTGTCTTAGGTGTTGTGGCCGGGATTAGACCATTGCCAGGACAAGGACAGACCACAAGTGGAGCAGGTAGGTGGTTTCCACCTTTTTCCCATTTTGATGTTTATGTTTTGAAATGATTAACTTGTGATGATATTTTATTTATATCCTTGTTGTAAGAGGAAACGATGAAGAAGAGTTGGATTAAATTCTTGATGATTGTCGAAACGACTATGAAATGTCGAACAAGTTCTTGATGAATGTTGAAACAATGGTGAAAATGTTAGAGTTCTAAAATGACTCATTTGAGGTGAACATCTTATTGAGTTGTGATGTTGAGGCTGTTATGAATTTGGGCTACTAATGAATGGTAGTATGTGCCATATGAAGGATCAACTTTTGTAAGCTTATTGAATGTAATGGTGATGAATGATTGTATAAGTATTATGAAGGATCTACTATTTTATTATATTGAATGTAATTGTGATGAATGTGTTACCAACGATCTATTATTTTATTATATTGAATGTAATGATGATGAAGGATTGTATGAGTGTTATGAAAGACCTATCGTTGTATTGTATTGATGGTTAATTACCACAAATGGTGGTGTGAGTATTACGGGGGATTTATTGTTGTGTTGCATTGAACATTAACTGTCATGAATGGTTGGATGAGTGATACGAAGGGTACTATTGTTTTATACTGAATGCTAAACTGCTGTGGGATGTTTGGTTATGCATTACAAAGGATCTATCATCGTGTTACGGAATGATAAACTACTAGGAAATGGTGGTACGACTATCCCTAAGGGTCTGCTATGATGTTGCAAGGAATGTCAAATTGTCATGAATTGTTTGATGAAACAATGATTAGCTTCGGCTAATGGCATCCGAATGGATGACCGGAACAAATGATTGATTAGCTTCGGCTAATGGCATCCAAATGGATGACCGATATAAATGATTGATTAGCTTCGGCTAATGGCATCCGAAGGGATGACTGAAACAAACGATTGATTAGCTTCGGCTAATGGCATCCGAATGGATTAGCCTCCGAATGGATGACTGGCATAAATGATTGATTAGCTTCGGCTAATGGCATCCGAATGGATGATCGGCACAAATGATTAATTAGCTTTGGCTAATGGCATCCGAAGGGATGACTGGAACAAATGATTGATTAGCTTCGGCTAATGGTATCCGAATGGATGACTGGGGTAAATGATTGATTAGCTCTGGCTAATGGCATCCAAAGCAGATGACTGGGATGAACAAAGATTAGCTCCGACTAATGGCATCCTAAATGGATAATCGAGATTAATAAATGATTAGCTATGGTAAATGGTTTCCTAAATGGATAATCGAGATTAATAAATGATTAGCTAGGGTAATGGCACTATAGATGAATTACCAAAATGAATAAATGATTAGCTTTGGTAAATGACATCCTAAATGGATAATCAGGATGCATAAATTACTAGCTTCGGCTAATAACATCCTAAATGGATAACCGAGATGAACAAATGATTAATTATGACTAATGACATCCTAAATGGATAATCGGGATGAATAAATGACTAGCTTCGGCTAATAGCAATCTAAATGGATAATCAGGATGAAAAAATGACTAGCTTCAGCTAATCGCATCCTAAGTGGATGACCGAGATGGAAAAAAAAAAGAAATATGAGTAGCTACAGATAATGGCACCCTAGTGGATGACAGGATGAATAAATGATTAGCTTCGGCTAATCGCCTCCCAAGAGGATTGTCAGATTTGAGTGTATGAGTTAGTTTTAAGAAGAACTGATGTGGTCATGTATACTATGTTTTGTATATACAAAGTATATGAAAGGACTATAATGGTTATGCTTTAAACAGAGAAAAACATTAATTCGGCTAACGGCACTCAAGATGAACGATCGGGTTTGAGTACTCCGATTAGCCTCGTTAATTGATGGATTATTAACGGTGGTATTTACATAAGTAAAGGGAAATTAAAGAATTATGCTTTTTGGTCCATGAATGAAATGTGACTTTAATCTAGTTTTATTATGTTTCTTAAATGACCTATAATGCTTAAAATTACCTTGTGTTGTAACAGGGACATCATACCAATATGGTGCGTAAGGAAATTCATTTCGTGGCTCACACATTTTGAAAAGAATTATATACTTGCATATTATGGGTGATATGAGTTCTGCATGAACGAACATGTAAATCACTCAATTAGTCGTTCAATCCCTTCTGTAAAAACTAGTAATTAAATATTGAAATCGAATACGGATGAGAATGTACGAACAAGTTGATATGAAGTGTATGAATACTCATATGAGGTATTCATCTAATGAGGACGTCATGTTGTAAGAATCACATGTGGTCAGGATAACAAAAGTACTAGTTGTGTAACTTGTTGTTCGACACTCTTGTATGAACTCGTGATGATACGAGATTAGAACAAGAATGAGAATTAATGAATAAGTCGATATGATGTAATGTAAAACAAAAAACAAAAAAAACTGTGTCGCTGCCAATTCAGAAATCAGCAACGATGGTGGAGTCATTTCGGTTCCACTTGTTTTTACAATTAAAATGTCTACCCATGGCTCCTTAGGTACTAGCAAAAGGGTATACAAGCCATGTGGTTGAGTTCTAAACTTTGTGATGCGAGCCTTATGATTACGTAATTAAGATTGAGATCTGATCCCAGAAAGCTAAAATAGGTCTAATAGGAGTGTGGCAGATTAAAAATCTGTCTCAAGGCACCAAACTATTTGATGCGAACCTCATGTGATGTGGTCACGCAACCCACACGCAAATACATCAATTCCTGAAAAACCAAGTAAATCAGGTTTGATAGGAGTGTGACAAAAATATAACTTATACCTAGGCATCAACACTATTGGAAACAAAAAAACCCCCACCCAACGAATATTGATTCGCGAACGAGAACCAAGAAGTACAAACACAAAGTTTTTCTTCGATAAGTCATTTTGAGCTCTTTAGAGAACCAAGAAAGTGAGAGTATCTCACCAGCACAAACACAAAGTACAACAAACAAGAAGTTTTATTAATCTGAATTGCGTAACATTACATGTTTTGTTATGCCTTTATTTATACTGACTATAGACTTAAAGAAACCCTAATGGACCATCCTTAGGTGAACTTTTATGAAGCTCACTTACAATTGATCCAAATAAGTAATAATAACCCAAAGACTAAAAAGGAAATAAAGAAAATAATAAAAATCCAAAAATTACCACCCTAATATGCTAGAATAAGATTTGTCACCCTTAAGAAGTCCCAAATAAACTAGGAGAAATATGATTTAGAAAATTTATGGTGTTGCCCTATTTGATATCCTTGATTAGCTTGGATTTCCTTGTTTCACTTGGACAAATAAGAAAATAAATTTCCTCCTTTATTGCTAATTTAATTACTTTTCTTCCTAGGTTAGAAAAAGTATTAACTAATCCTCCCCTCTTTAGGAAAAAGATCTGGCCAACTTCCTTACTTAATTAGGAGAATAAATTGCTGACTTTCCATCCTCATAGCATTAGGAAAAAAACAAGCCTAACAAGGTTGGTATGGGGCCGGACACATCAGCCCCTTCTTCCACACGAATTGGGCTCTTCTTGGACCTGAATTAGATGAATTATAAACATTAGCACAATCACTATCAACCTTGTAGAATTATTTTATATGTTCAAATCCTAGAAATCTAGCATCCAAAGTAGATAAAAGAACATACCTGTGCGAAAGTGCATCAACCACAATATTTTTCTTTTCCTTGCTTATACTTGATCATATACGGAAAGGTTTCAATAAATTCAACCAATTTAGCACGTCTCCTACTCAACTTACCTTGCCCTTTTAACTGCTTCAATGATTCATGATTAGAATGTATCACAAACTCGTTGGGCCACAGGTAATGCTGCCACATCTCTAAAGTCCTTACTAAGGCACAAAGTTCCTTGTCATATATAGGGTAATTCAAGGTTGCCCAATTAAATTTTTCACTAAAATATGCAATTGGCCTCCTATCCTTCATTAACACAGCTTCTATACCAATACCTGACACATCACATTCAACTTCAAAAGCTCTCGTAAAGTCTGGCAAAGCTAAAACAGGCGCAAAAAAAGTTTATCTTTCAACAAATTAAAAGCCTTATCATGTTCATCATTCCATTTAAATCTAATAGACTTTTTCACAATTTCAATACTAAAATCCTTCGCAAACCTTTTATAAAAACTAGTAAGTTGACAAGACCAAAAGATTGATGTCTTCTCCCAAATGCAGGAGAGTCGAAGTAATAAATAACCCGGCAAGAACGGGGTCGAACCACAAGGAGGTTAACTATATAAATTATAAATAACAACAACATAACAATAATAATTAAAATAACAACAACAATAATAATAATTAGTAGTAGTAGTAGTAGTAGTAACAATAAAATAATAATAATAATAATAATAATAATACTAATACTAATACTAATACTAATACTAATAATAATAATAGTAATAATAATAGTAATAATAATAGTAGTAGTAGTAATGATATTAATAATAGTAATAGTAATGATAAAGAGGACTTTGAGATGTAAAATTCATGTGAGGATTAAACAATAATTAAAACAAATGTCAAGGTTAGAGGATCCACTAATGATACTTCAAACAAGTATAGTATAAACTCTTATTTACTCAACTAGAAACCACACACAAAGGAGGTTCCAATAAGATTATAATTGTTAACATGATTACATTAATTATCTTATTCGAGTAATGCGAGTACTTGTAAAAATTATCAGGTATTCATGGTGATAACTTATGCTAATAACAAATCAAGTTTCTTTCATAGCACAGGTGTAAGTTATACCATACGGTTGGGCTATCAAAGTGCCAAGCATTTGTTGTACCAAGGGTTGTTCAACACAAATCTAGATTAACTATTTAACAAGCAAGGTATTAAGAGCGAGCAAGAGAATAAATATAAAACATGTTAGTATCAAGCATTAAAGTCCATGTTGAGTTTATACTATACTTATTCTTACACCATTAGTGTAACATTTTCACCTTGACATAATAAATTTAGCTAAACATAATGAAAGAAAGAAATATAAATAAACAAGATAAGAACATAATTATATAAATAAAGGAAAGGAAAAGAAAAGCATAAACAAGAGATTAATATAAGATAAAATAAAACTTAAACTCAAAATACAAAGAAAGAGAGCAAGAGCATGATCTTGGTCTGAACACCAAGATGCCTAAATGCATGGCAAATGCCTCCTTTTATAGGCCAAAATTTAGAACTATTGATTTGATGACTAATTGTTGAGTGGGTGGCCAACTCTTGACTTGGTGAAAATCCTTATCTTCTTATCTGAAATAAAACGTCATTGCTAACATCAAAACTGGAACCATCTGTACTCATTAAAGTTCTAGGAAATTTTCTTATATTTCCAGGAAAAAAAATTGAGGTCATTTGGACTTCTAGAACTCAAGATATAGGTTGAACACTGAATAATGTTTGGGCTGCAGGACAGATTCAGGCTTCTTCATTGTTGCTATAATTTGGACTTGAAAACGGCTTTTTTAAATCTTAGACTCCACATGAAAGTTGTAGGCCTATGTCTTACTGAATCTGTATAAAAAATTAAGATCATTTGGACATCTAGAACTCGAGATATGACCCAATTACCGAATAGTGTTCCAATTTGGACTGCACCAACATCTCTTTTCTAAGTTTGGCCCTCTCTTTGTCTTTTCAATGTCAATACTTAAACTCATCAATCAATCCTTTTATTTATGTGATAGGCCTGCATTTAAGATGAACATTTACCATAAATTAAAGGTATCTTATATTATTAGGTATGTTATTATAAAACATGCTTTAGTTAAGGAATTATTGATACTTCAAGTGCAAAATGATGATATAAAACCTTGATAAAAATTCACTTTTAAGTATTAATCACAAGTCCATAAAAACTCCATACCTTACTTACTGATTTTGGAGTAGGCCAATCACGGATGACCTTAACTTTCTCCTCGTCCATCTCGATACCCTGTGCAATTACGACATAACCAAGAAACACAATTTTCTCCACGCAAAAGGTACACTTCTTAAAATTAGCATACAATTGCTCACTACATAATATACTAAGTACATTACACAAATGATCAAGATACTCATTTAAGTTCTTGCTATAGATCAAAATGTCATCAAAACACACAACAACAAACTTACCTATAAACACACCCAATACATGATTCATTAACATACTAAGCACATTTGTAAGTCCAAACAGCTACAAACCATGCTTAGTCTTAAATGCAGCTTTCCACTCATCACCCTCTTTAATCCTAATCTAATGGTACTCACTTTTTAAGTCAATTTTAGATAAAATACATGATCCATGTAACTCATATAGCATGTCATCAAGCCTAAGAATAGGATGTCGATACTTTACCGTTATGTTGTTGACGGCACGACAGTTGACACACATCGTCCATGTTCCATTCTTTTCAAGCACAAGTAACACTAGCACAACACAAGTGCTCATACTCTTACAAATGTACCAACTCATCTACTTGCCTTTGAAGTTCTTCATCTCCTCGGGGTTGCTTCTATAGGCTGGGCGGTTAAGAATCGAAGCTCCAGGTACAGGTCAATGTGATGTCCAATTCCCCTTAATGGTGGTAATCCACTAGGGATGTCTTTAAGGATCATGAAACTCTTACAACAAAGAAACAGCCACACTAGGAATAACATAATCAAGATCTTTAGAGTTAAAATAATCCTCCTTATACACAAGTAAGATCATCAGCTTGTTAGTGAAAACCGTAGATATGATTTGAGCTCCTTCAACATAAAAATTAGGTTGTTTCTTTAATTTTTCCACACTATTATCATCACACAAGCTTACTTTCTTCACTCCTCGGGTTTTACCTCCACTCTCAACCGGTTTAATTAATGATCTTGGTTTAGCCGAATCGCCTTCCGATCAAACTGCCATGGATGCCCTAAAAGCAAGTGACTAGCATGCATTGAGACTACATCACACATAACCTCATCAGAATACTTCCCAATAGCAAACACAATCAATACTTGCTTAGTAACCTTCACTTCACCACATTCATTCAACCATTGCAATCTATAAGACCTGGGATGCTTTAGACAACTCAAATTCAATTTCTTAACAAGAGTATCACTAGTTACATTAACACAACTACCTCTATCGATTATCATGCTACATACATTATTTTGGATGTGACATCGAGTGTGAAATATGTTTCTCGTTGCCGATCTACATCATCTTCTTTGATTTGCATGTTCACCGCATGCCTTATAACCAAGGCCTCCCCCTCAATAGGATATGCAATCTTCTTATCACTACAATCCACCAAAGGTGGCATCTCTTCACTTTTAGATTTGTCACTTTCAGATTCAACCTCCCCATTGTCTCTTGTAAGCAAACTTTTCAGTTTGGATACTGAGATGCAATGTGCCCCTTCCCTAAACACTTGAAACATTTAATATCTCTATCATGAGTAGGTTGAGATTCAGATTTACCTTTCCCATCTATATGAGATTCTGTTTTGGCCTTAGGTGGTTCAGCTTTTGCATAAACCTTTTGTTGCACAACCCCTCCTCTCTCTTCAGATTTGGCCTCCATATTGAGGAAAATGAAGCCAAATTGGTCTTAAAATGTGTATTGCCCCTTCTCTTTATTTGCCTCTCCACCTTTGTTGCCATATGGATCATTTCCTCCAATTCCACACAATGTTGTAATTCTACAACATTCGCAATGTCTTATTTAACCCATTTAGCAATCTAGCCATGGTAGCTTCCCTATCCTCAATTACATTGGCTCGAATCATTGTGATCTTCATCTCCTTGAAATACTCATCCACAAACCTAGAACCCTGATTCAAACCCTGCAATTTTAGATACAAATCTCTATAATGGTGGTTAGGCATAGATCGCCTTCTCATCAACACTTTCATCTCCTCCCACGATGCTAGCGGCCTCTCTCTACTTTTATTTTCTACTAATCACATTCTGATCCCACCAAATCAGAGCATAATCCGTGAATTTGATGACTACCAAATTTACTTTCTTCACCTCTGAATAGTTATGGCAATAAAAAATCAAATCCACCTTTTTCTCCAACTCCAAACACGCTTCGGATCGTTTTTACCTTGAAATGAAGGTATTTTCAGTTTGATACCATCTAAATCATCATGTACCCTAACACTATAGAAATTTCCCCTTTGGCCGAATTGGCCCTTACTTCTATTCCCAAAATCTCTTCGGTTTCTAGGCTACCGAAAACCTTCCCAATGCCACTATCACCAATATCATCAATGTTCTCCTAAAAATCCTCATAATCAGCCCACCTTGGCCTTTTGACCCTACTACCACTATTTGCTTTTGGTTCAGCCCCAACCTTCCTCACGTCTTAGGTGCGGGTACCAGCCTCGTTACCACATTTCTCCACCATATCAAATCTGTCACACACGTTCCCCATCACAAAATTCATGCTCTTCATCATCTGAGTCATGGCTTGCATTTTTGAACTTAAGTTCTCCCTCGGGAGGGGATGGTGTGTTGTTTTAATATGACATGATAGTACCTGCAAAAATTGATTTGTAGTTAAAAAAAAATCCTCACATCACTCGTGTTTCGCTCAACCACTCTTAATATCCTCAAACGCTCACACCTCTCATCTCACCTTCTTCTTGTTCTTGCGGAACTGAAACAAACACCAAATAGAACCAACCAAGCAACGCAATCCCAATATGTATATATGACTCAAAAAGCAATAAAAAACCAGAAAACAAGCAAAACAAAACTGCGATGATAGTCTCGCGAGTAGCTAGTGAATCTACCGAAATATGAATGAAACTAAAGACTCAAAAAATAACAGAAACCAAATATGCAAAATGATGAAACAACACCCAAATATGCCAGATATTTTGAAAATTTACTGCAACTAATGAAGGGGGATTATCCCACCAATACACACGCACGCACAAAGTGCAGCAAACAAGAAGTTGTATTAATCTGAATTGTCTAACCTTACATGTTTGGTTATGCCTTTATTTATACTGACTCCAGACTTAAAGAAACCCTAATCGACCCCCCCTTAGGTAGACTTATATGCCATTATTATTATGTCCATATGATTTATTATTATTATTATTATTATTGCAATAATAAAAAACATAAACTAGATTTGAAGGATAAAATTAAAAACCGTATAAACTTTGACAAAAGGACACATTAAAAAAAATCAAAAGAAAGAGACCAAATTAAAATTAGTATTATTCTTATTGAAGGAAAATTTTTTTAAAAAACCTAATATGAGTGATAAAATTGAAAACCATAAAAACTTTGATAAAAGAGCATAAGAAAAAAAATAAAGAATAAAAAATAGAAGGACCAAATTGAAAAACATACATTTACAAATTCAAATTGAAGGATTAAATTAAAAAAAAGAGAAAACTTTAACAAAAGAGAAAAAATGAAAAAAAATCAAAACTACAAAGAGCGAATCTGAAACACCAATAACCATAAGGATGGTAGTTGATTTTTTAGGGTAGAAGAGAGAAATGAAGGGGGGGAAAGGAAGGGTCACGGGCGACAATCCAATTACTTTTAGATGTCATGCACCAATAAAGAAAGAGGATAGGAAGGAGAACTAAATGAGACGACATAAGCTTATTTTACACCACCAGAAGATGGTGCACGCGCCGCCCAAAGTGGAAAATTACGTTACAACTCTCAACCAAACCAATAATTACAAAAAAAATACTGTGATTAAAAGACACCAAAAACCTTGTTTCAATGACATAATTTTATTGTCCTTAAAGTCATATATGTAATCTTACTATATTCTAAAAAAGAAAAAGACAACACCCTTGCCTTCCAATGCTAGTTTTATTTTATCCTAGGGGTATTTAGGTTCTTTTACTATTCATAAATGTATTGAATAGACAGAGAAATAACCTTAAATAAATCCATAATGACTAAATACTATATGAAAAGAAAAAAATACCCTTGACTTAAAGGCAAGCAATTTTTCTTGAGAACTATATACATATCATTGAATACATGCATACTTCAAGTATATGTATTTTTTATTGAATATTTAATAATAGTCGAATAATAGATACCCAAAACCCGAGGATTGGTATGGATATCTAAACTCCATATCCATGGATAATAAATACAATATGGATATAGAGAAACTTGATTCGTGAATATCTATTATCATCCCCAACTTCAAGCTCAAATTACACACCTTCCTAATTGAGCTTTAATAGGTGAGAGATTGAGTTTGATCTTAATTTTCTAATCACATGCATTAGAAAAGGCCTAATAAATAGTTTGCAATACTAGGATAGAAGCATGGTGACACGATCAAAGAGTTGATATCTTATCGTGTAAGAGTGTTAAAATAATAAATAACCCAGCAAAATCGAGGTCGAATCACAGGGTGGTGAACTATATAAATTATAAATAATAATAACAACAACGATGATGATGGTGGTGGTGATGATGAATTAAAGAGGACTTTGAGATGTAAGATAAATGTGAAGATTAAACAATGATAAAAACAAATGTCAAGGTTAACGGATCCACTAATAGTATTAGAGATAAGTAACGTATAAACTCTTTATAAATTATCAACATGATCATATTAATCATCTTATTTATGTAACAACATACTTATAAATTTTATCAGGTATTCATGATGCTAACTTTTGTTGACAACAAATTAAGTTCCTCTCATAACAACGATGCCAGCCGAAGACTATGAATGATCAAGTATTTGATGTACCAAGTGTTATACAACATAAATCTAGATTAGCCATTTAACAAGAAAGGTATTAAGAATTAATAAGATAAAAATGATAAGACATGTTAATAGCAAGTTCTTTAGGATATAAGTATTAAAGTCCATATTGAGTTTATATTATACTTATCCTAACACCATTAATGAAACCTTTTCACCTTGACATAATTAACTTAGCTAGACATTATGAAGAAAAACATAAATAAACAATGTAAGAACATAGACATGATATAAGTTAATTAAGTATAGTAAAGGAAATGAAAAACATGAACAAGAGATTGATGAAAGCAAAACTTAAGCATTACAAAAATATAAAAAGAGAGCAAGAACATGATCTTGATCTGAAAAACAAGATGCCTAAATGAATCGCAAATACCTCCTTTATATAGGCTAAAATTCAGAACTATTCATTTCGTAATTGATTATTGATATAGTGGCCAACTATTGATTTAGTGGACTTGGTGGACAGCAGCACTCAAGCATTTTTGCTGGATGAAATGACATTGATGCAATCAGAATTTGGCAAAGTGTTCTTCATGTAAGTTGTTGACATTTATCTTTTCCTTTTACCCACCAAATTTTAGAGCATTTGGATCACTATAGCTCGATATATGTCTAAAATACTGAGTAGTGCTGCTGGTGGACATGGTGGATAGCCCTCAAGCTCTTGTCTGGATGAAATGTCATTTCTACCATCAGAATTTGAGCATGTCTTCTACATGAAAGTTGTTGGAAATTATCTTTTCCTTCCATGCACCAAATTTCACATCATTTGGCCTTCTAGAACTCCAGATATAGGTAAACTTCTGAGCAATGTTTGGGCTGGATTTCAGGACAGATTTTGACTTCTCTTTTGTGGCCAAACTTTAAATTTGAAAACGACAGATTTGGGTCTTTTCCTATTCATGAAAGTTGTAGGCCTATTTCTTATCTTTCCAGCCATATAAACCAAACTAAAATCCAAGATCTATAGCTCTAGATATGACCCTATGACTGAACAGTGTTTCAATTTGAATTGAATCGGCATCTCCTTCCTAAGCTTAGCCTTTTCTTTGTCCTTTCACTTCCAAAAGTTAATCACAACAATCAATCCTTTGAATTGTGAGATATATCTGCATTTAAAATGAGCATTTACCATAAATTAAAGGTATCTTATATTATCAGACTTGTTATTATAAAACATGCTCTAGTTAAGGAGTTATTGATATTTCAAGTGCAAAATGATGATATAAAACCTTGATAAAAATGCACTTTTAAGTACTAATCACAAGGATACTAATCAACTAAGATAATGAATTTTCATACGCTAGAAAATAAGTAGTAGCCTCCTTGAGGGCATATTAAATAGGATAGTGCCAGCTTCTAACAAGACTACCATCACAAAAATACCTATTATGGATTTCCTAGTTGAATATGAGACATAACAACATCTTGAGGAGAATTGTCTAAACTTGGAAAATGCATTAACTTCAACACTTAATGTTACACTTAGCTCTTACATATCTTGATTGTTAAACATGAAAGACCAAAATTTATTTAATGAATGTTACACGAGGTTAGCTAATCTGTTAAGGATCCTTGTACAAGATGATGCTATCAAAACCATGGTTTTGTATTGGAAAATGAATTTGTGGTACTTTACACAGATCTAACTCCTATAATGGAGAAATATCAAGCCTTGCTAGAATTTCCAAAGTAACTATACTGAAACTATACATATATCTAAGTCATGAAACACCACATCTCTTAGAAGTTCAATTAGGCTTGCAAGCTACTAAGTTGAAGGCTTACATTAGAGATAAAGCTAAAGGATGGCCTTGGTCACAATGGAAACCAAGATTTTATACACACTCAAACTCAAAGTCCATGAGGATACTTACTTTAAACATTTTTTGTTTGGACTTATTCTTCGCTTTGAAACAAACAATGCCTTTCTTTTTTTAATTTGAAACTCAAGTTGTTAATTCCATATTATTAGTTATTTCAAAAACCATTTAAAGCTTTAAACTACATCATAACAAATGAGACTAGTATGTTAAGATGTTATACTTAGCTCTTACATATCTTGATCGTAAGACATTTAAGGCTTGTAATGCTAGCATTTTCAGGAATAACATCAATGACTTTCATTGTCATCAATGGACTGACATTTACTTTGAGAAATAGAAGAGCATGTATCATGAGTTGTAAAAATCAAGTTAAAATTTCAAGTCAATCATAGAGTTCGAGAAGATCTTATAATACAGGCTAGTAGATGCAATATGAATTTTGTTATTTGTTGTCTTTTATTTTGTAGACTATCTATTTGAAGAAGATTCTTTTCCTGTTAATGTAAGGATATTTAATAGCTAATTTTGAGAGATTTCTTAATTATACAAGGACTCTTGATGGTAGAAATAAAGGTTTCATTGTGTGGTAGGGATTATTTAATAAAATTCTAACTACAAAAGAAAGGGAAATCAACCTCATTATTATTTGTCCATTTTTTTCAAGGATTTCCTAACATACAAGGTTTATTATGGGCAGCTACTTAAGGGAAACAAATTAGTAATTAAATTCAAAAGTTTTCATGCTTGGAGAGGACATTATTTGTTATTTTTTTTATTGTCCTATTGACTTTCTATTTGAAGAAGATTCTTGTTATAATAGGAATCCAAAGTGTTTTGTAATTTTTTTAATGTTTTCGCTTTATTTCTTGATTATCAAATTTTTTTATTAATTTAAGTCTAAGACTAATTGCCGATAACCCTACCATCCAATAAAAAATAGAAAGAATACTTTCCAACCAACAACATCTCTTCTACTTAGCATTGCCTAATTTTGACCAAAACCAGCCACCATGTTAGTAGCAACAACCCCTGTGTGAAACCCTAGAAAATTTATGATTTAAATATACGGATGTATAACCTGCCATGTAAATGTAAGACCGAAAGTGGTATATAATGGAGGGGATGACCTCCATAAAATGAATTTTGTTTTAGAATTCATAAAGATAGAGAAACTGGTAACGTGTTTTGATGAATAAAATAATGAGAGAAATGACAAAATGAATATATTTCAAAATAATAAAATGACCTTAAAGGTTTAGAAGGATAATTGATATTATTTTATGTGAAGATTGAACAAGAACATTTGGATAGTTGATGAAAAGTCATAAACTGACAAATTTTACATTAGAAAGCAGAGCTCTCAACCCATACATCAGATTAAGATGAAATTTTGCATGAAGTCTATTAATATGTTTTCCTACATTGGTGAAAGATATCATCCCAATGAGAGTTTGGTAAAGACTAACGATTTAAGCATAAACAAACTGGATGATTTACATGAAAAAGAAAAAAAATATATAAATACATAAATGAGGGACATAAATGTAATTAGAAAAAAAATGGTGCCTTTAAAAACAGCAAAAGGCCACCAGATTAAATAATAAAAAAAAACAAAAAAACAAAAAGGGGGAGAGACAATAGAGAATTCGGTTACAGAGAGGTGCAGGATTTGGATGAACCAACAATGCTTCGGTGGCTATATCTCTGGAATCCACCGTTGGATCATGCTGATGTTTGGATATGTTGTTCTTCTCACACTCCTCTATTAACGGACCGGAGGGATTTGAAGGAACATAATCCATTGAACATAAATCATCATCGGAAGTGTCCTGGAAAACAAAAGGAAATATACCTGCAGGGCAGTTTTGGTCGCCGGCCGATTTCTCTCTCTTCCACCATTGGATCCTGCCTATTTTTGGATATGTGGTGCGCCTAGATGTGGCCTTGATTCTGGATGGTGGAGATCGGAAACGCACTCTCCGACAAGGTTTTGTTCATGTTGAAAAGTAGCTCGTCCATTTTCAGGTTAGTTCGGTTTTATTCAGATCTATGGAGATCCAACCGTTGGATTATTCTTATTTTTAGATATATTGTACACAACACAATGATATGTATTCTGACCGTTGGGTTGAAGGAAATAAGCAAAGGTGGATGAGTTGTTGCTATTTGAATCTATTGCTAGTCTTAGTAAAACATTTAGGAAGCTTGATTTAATTACATGTTTTGATGAAATTAGAATTGTGTGGGTGTAGAGTTTATGTAAGATGTAATGGTAAAATGTGTTCTTGTTATTAGTGTTGTTATAGATTAATTGTGTTGTAAAATGTGTTAGGGAAGTTTTGAAATTTGGATGAAGGGACATTGAGTTTGTTGATTTAATGGATATATGTTTTTAGGCATTAAAAAGGATTGGGTCTAGTGGTAATTGAAAGAAAACTTGAAGAAAACTTTATCCTCTATTTAATGCAAAGATTCGGCCTACACATATAAATGAGAGGATGAGCTTAATTGTTTTAATTGCTATGAAATTTGAGTTGAATGAGGTTAGAATAGATATGAAATGAATTGGTAAACGTTTATCTGGAATAATTAAAAAGGGAATCATCCCTAATCATGAATAAAGGCATTCGGCCAAATGAAGAAGAAATAAGGAGATAAGACTTTGATTCATTTTCTATGAAAATTAGGTATGGATGCATATATTTGTATAAATAAAATTAGGTTGAGTGTCATTGGAAGAATTTTAAAAAGATACAAATTCTCATCATAATATGGAATCCAACCAAAAATGGAAATCTTGAACTTGAGTTTATTTGACCTAATGTTATGGGGATTTTTATGGGATTGTGGTTTGTTGAATGCCAAATGAATTGTGTTATGTTTGAAATAATAGATTAATGTGAGGAAAATTTCATTTTATGGAATTTTAACGTTGTCCAAATGGATAATAAAAGGGGAGGAAAAGGTTAAATTAAGGCGTACATGGAATTATGATGAAAATATGTTGTTAAATTTACTTAAGATGAAGTAAAGTGGACTTGTGAAAAAGAATTGAAAAACTCATCATGAAAATAAATAAATAAAAAATAAGGTCATTCGGCCAAGAGTTGGTTTGATAAGGAAAATGAATTAGTTTCAATGGTATGAATAAATGCAAGGGTGTGATGTTACTAAGTCTGTACATGATGGATTGTGTAGACAAAAATAAAATAAAATAAAATAAATTAAGATTGTTAGGTCATGTTTAAAGATATTCAACCTGGAAAAACAAGTCATGAAAAGAAAGGAAATAAATAAATAAATATGCGAATGCATGTGTCATGCGATTCTAAATTTAAATGAATTTTAGAATGGAATTTTCAATTATGGTGGAGCCACATTTGATATGTATCTTTAATGATACAGGAGAGATTGCAGAATCTGTTCAGTAGTAGCATGGGACTTTTGCGCGAGTTAAAGCATGAGGTGGGTGTCTTACACCTCAAACTTTTGTTTTTACAATACTTGTTAGAGTTAAATAAATGGTATTTTCTATAAATGTACTTGTGCTTGTGTAATTGTGAATGTTTATGTCAAGGAAAATATAGTGGACTAGCTGGTTTGAATAGAGTTAGTGGCACTACTATACTGACTGCTGAGTTAGATGTATAATAACAAAAATGAAGTGTACCGACTTTAGGGTGATAAATTAATGGTATATTATGATTAAATTATTGATGCTCGATTTATATATGTATACTGATGATGCGTTGTGTTTAAATAATTTATGTGAAGGAAGCACGTGTATCGCACCTTGTCTTTTTAAGTTGAGTAAACTTATTGGTAAATTTTAGAATTTATTGTTTTATTGCTTCGATGATATTGAAGTGAGTAAGAGTACCTTATGTGCAACAGTATACCTCTATTAGTTAGGATAATGTTTGAACGAATAGGAGTGACTTGCGTGTGTTGTTATGTATCGAATTAATTATGTCATTATGGTCGTAGTGTTGATAACTAAGTTTGTGTGGGAATGATGCTTAGCAACAGTTATTATAATGCATATGATGTTAAAAGAAAAAAAGAACAAAACAAAAAGAAGAAGAAGAAAAGAAAAAAAGGGGGATTGATACGAATGGAAATTTCAAGTGACATTGATTAGCTATCCGGGTTTGGATAGCTAATGGTATCAATGAGGTTTCATTGGTACCGGCATTTAGGGTGACATTGATTAGCTATCCGGGTTTGGATAGCTAATGGTATCAATGAGGTTTCATTGGTATCGGCATTTCAGACAACATTGATTAGCAATTCGGGTTTGGATTGCTAATGGTATCAATGAGGTTTCATTGGTGCCGGCATTTCTTAAATTGATTAGTCGATCCCGAGCAATTGGGTGACTAATGATGTTAGTAAAGATTACTAACATCGGCATGGTTACTCCTGGTTCAGTGAAAAAGATAGGTTTATTAACTATTCTGGGTCGAGAATAGTTAATGATATCAATGGGTTACATTGGTATCGGCAACCATTTCTGGTGTGATTAGCTACTCCAGGTAAGGAGGCTGACAGTGTCGAGGGTTCTTGACATCGACAACTTTGATGGTAAATCAGATATGAATAAGATTTGATACTCCAGAAAAGAATAGTTAATGATACTAATCGGTTGTGTTAATATCGGTACGTGAATGTAAGTGATTAGTCTATCCCAATATTAAAAGACTAATGATACTAATGAGATTTATTAGTGTCGGCGATTACTTTCTAGAAAATAAAAGGGAAAATAGTAATTAGTTATTCCAAAGGAATGAGATAAGCTAATGATATCAAGAGAGAAATGTCTTGGTATAAAGAGAGGATTGATTTATAAGGAGATGGTGTTCGAAAATCATTAAGTTGTGTTGAGATTTCCAAGATGAAATTATTCTCAACAAATGGGAAAGGATATTAGATGGATATTGGTAATAGATTGAAAATGCATGTTGTAAAAGAGGTTTATACCTAATTTTATGTCTCAAAAGTGAAGATTATTACCTATCATTGTTATTGTTTGTTACTACCTTTTTATATTTATGTGTACACGTTAATTTGTATTTTCAGGTCTATCAAGGTCGCATCCGGAATGATATTGGTTTAGTTACCTTTTGCTTTTGACCATGTAATTATTTGTAAATTAAGAGTCTTATATCCTAAAACTTGAAATGTAATATTAATTTGTAAATTTGAATGTATGACTTTAATTTAATGTTTGTAACTTTAAGTACCTATTTAACCATGCATGTTTAGAGTTGGAAATCGAATCTTTAACTTGAATTACATTATATGACGTTATTGAATAACATGTGTTGTGTTGATGATGTTGAGTTGGGTTGAGATCCAGGATGATTGGATCAGGATGTGAATTAAAATTGGAAGTGTAATATGGTTTTGTCGATAACTTGGGACCTCCTATTATAGAGGAGACTCTGCCGAAATTTTAGTAGAAATTTGGTGGAACCGGTATATATATAAAAAAAAAAAAATTTACCTGAAAATTTCCAATGTATCGCGAAAAAGGATGTGGGAAATCGGGGTTGTTACAGTTGGTATCAGAGCGCGGTTGTGATTCAGTAGACTTTATAAGCATGGAAAGTATAATGAATCGCGTATCTTGATATAGAATGAACTAGACATGTAATATATTTATATATATACCTGGTTACCACAAGTGTGATAATTAAGGAAGTGATATTGGGTTGTCAAGAAGTCGGTATCTTAGGAAATGAGCTTTTACTTCGTGATTGTGGTATCGGTAGCAAATAATAAATATGGAACCATTGTTTGATAATATGTTAGATAGAAGTAAAGGATTCATGAACAAAACAAATTTGAAATATTAATAAAATGATAATGTAACAAAGGTGTATGTTGTCTTGATGAAATATGAATGGATGGGATGAAACCATATATGAATTAATATTAGAGTGAATATATGATTGATTAGGCATAATCAAGTGTTGATGTAAATGTTATCGATTCAAACTTCTGACATAGCGTATGGATAGAGGCAGGATTGTTTTGTGATTAATGCCTTAATAAATAATTATGTTAAGATGGAAGCGATACCCTGCATATTAGGCCCTTGCTCTAATTGACAACACTTTATCTTGAAGTGTAAAGGAATACTAGTTTGGTACATAACTAAATGGACAATACAAGTTTATTTCTGGCGTTGTAGATATGAGGTAAACCCTTAGGAACCTGATTCGTCAAAGAGGAAGCTAGCTTTAGGCTAGTCATTTTTATGCGGGTGGAAATTTAAAACAACCGGTAAATAAAACACCAAATACCTTGTTAAACCAAATGAGATAGCAGAAGCTTATTTACACCGCCGGGAGATGGTGCACACGTCGTTCAAAGTGCACAACGCCGACCATGCACCAACAACTTTTTGCATTTAAAAATCATGAATTAAATGCTAAATTACATTACAACTCTCAACCGAACCAATAATTATATATAAAAAAAACTATGAGAAGAAGACACTAAAACCCTTGTTTCAATTGCATAATTTTTTTATCCTTCCAGTCATATATGTAATCTTACTATATTCTAAAAATGGAAAAGACAACACCCTTGCCCTACAATGTAGATTTTTTTATCCTAAGGGTATTTTGGTTCTTTTACTATTCATAAACATATTGAAAAGATAGAAATACCCCTAGACTAATGACTAATTATTGTATGAAAAGACAAATATACCCTTGGTTTAAAGGCAAGCAATTTTTCTTGAGAACTATATATATTTAAAATACTCATCACTCAAGAAATTTAAAACACTCATCACTATATTATATAATAGGGAGACAACAAATAAATAAGATTATATATATAAAAAATAATAAATCACAATGAAAAACAAACTTACCATCACAATTAATTTTCGAACTCAGAGGGGCTCGATGTATGGGGTTGCGCTATCCATGTTTTGGATAAGAAAATCCTTACACACCAAACACACACACTCTTACCAGTCCAGCACAATACGCTTTTCAAGCACGTGATAGCCAAGCCCCTCTCACTTTTCCCTAATAAAAGCAGCAATTCCACAACTTGACCTACAAAACATAAGATATTAATGATAATGTTTCCTTGTCGAGAAAAGAACACATAAAATAATCAAGAAACCCTCTTCTTTCAAGAAACCCAACTACCATTAGCTTAATCCAAGCGAACCCTCAAACTTGGAACATGGTAAGCAAATAATAAAAAAAATTATTACTAATGGGATACCCGATACATCATATTCCTGAAAGTAGGACACCACCAGAAAAAAAACAACAGATTAAACCAAACCACAAAGTTGAGCAACAAAAAAATAAACCCCAAAAATGCTCTTAAACTGAATTCAGTTCCTTCAATTTACAATGCAGATAAAATAAAAAGATTATTAGCCATAGTGGATAACCAAAATCCATAAAGTAATGGCAAAATTATACATTTTCTAACTGGTAGCAAAGATCATGATTCTTAGAAGCCTCTTGACAAGATTTATGAAGATCATGCTCTAGTACAATGACTTTTGCACGTAAAGATGTGAGCTCCTCCTAAATCGAGTTGAAATAGAAATGTATTGTCAAAACATGTTGTGCCTCGAGGAAATCAGTCCATAAATTACAACGGCAAAAACATGAATAATTTAACACCAAATCATCGAACTGATACCTCTAAAGATGAGAAATCACAATTTTAGAAGTGCTCTTTGGGCCTGTTATCCTATGTAAAGAATATATATGTCATTCTAGATAGATTTATATAGACCACATTCCTACAACTCTCAACATTAAGTTGTAGAGTAGTAGTTCAGTATGTATGATGAACACTTCCAATTTTTTAATGGTCTTTGCACCCAAAGTATAATGGGTCTAGACAACAAATTTAGTTCCTTACAATCAATTACAAAAATTTATCAATGCAATAAGCAACAATGAATTCCAAAACAAAACTAGCCACCTAAATATCCATGGGAACAATGATAAATGGCCTCCAAACCAAATTCAATTCAAGCATAACAAAACATTTACAAGTCACTACAATCTCTTCTCATGGTTATAATAGTAAATAGTAAATGAATAATAAGTGTTATGAGCTTGTTACTGAAGCTCATCTTTTGTTTTTCTCTCACAACCATCAACCAGCTACAGTCACAAGAAACTAGTACAGCTCGACAACCTAGAAAGTTAAACAAAGAAAATTTTGCATTCCAATAAAATTTCTTATCTATTTTTGTCCTCGTTAAATGATGTCCACTTCCTTTCTAGTTAAAAATGGTTGATGATATCCAAAAATATTAATCAATAAGTTGTGATTGAGTTGGAAAAGAGAAATTTAGGCATCACGTTGCATAATATGTCCTTTTTTTATATATATATATCTATCTTGTTTCTGCAAAAAAATTAACACATATAACTGAGCGACAACATATTCATACCTTCATTTTCACAGTAACATATTTCCCTCCAAATTTGCTTCATGGCATCCATCATCTTCACAATTATCATCTTCGTGATCAACATCTTGTCAAGATACCACAAAATTTATAGAAATGTTTCAACAACTATCTAGATTGACCACAAATGTATGACATTAAACTTTAAAATGCACTCATATGGTTATCTCAAAAATTCAACATGAAAGACCAAAAAATATACTAATTAAACTTGGAAAACAATAAAAAGACAAAGGAAGAACGTCAAGGCATTGCATAAGACTAGCAAGGGAAAAATGAGCAATTGGAGTAAATAAAAGAACAAATGAAACTAAGACATAAAAGGCTCCTTTTTCTTCATCATAATGATGCAACCATATTATTCGATAGTTTCACCCACATTTAACTATTGTTTTGCCTATGTTTTATATATAAAATGCCTTGATATTCTTTGTTTTATGTTTTGAAGGCACTTTTGGATGAAAGATGCAAAACAGAGTAAATTGAAGGTAATTGGCAGATTTGACGTTCAGTCGATGTTTTGTGCAGAGTGTGAGCTCTAAAGGTCAAAATGAAGTGATTTCAGTGGCATTAAAAAGCTAACATCCATACCTTTCTGGAAATCTAAGTCAAGACAATAAAATAAGGAAGATCATGGAAATCACAGCTTTCAAAGTCAAATCTCGCAATCTACCAATGTTGACCTTTGGTCATTCCGACTTGAATATCTAGAGCTATAAAAGTCCAATTGATGCAAAATCAATTTTTTTTTATTCCTGACTCAAATGCCCATAAACGCTCCAAAGTTTAGCCAAAAACGATGTCATATGATGGATATATGATTTTTCAAAGATGACAACTGAATTCTGCCAGAAAACAGGTTTCGTGAAGAAACGAGTCCAAAATACGTTCCGAAGCATCTAAACCAACATCCAAGTTTTTATTTCAGTAAAATTTAGCTCCTCTAAGTCAAAGCTTGAAGATTTCATGCAGAGTTATTTCTCCTTTTTTAGGAAAATAGTTATTGAACTACTTAAATGTAAACTGTCTACTTAAGGGAGGACTGTTTTGTAAAATAGAGATCAGGGTTTCCTAGCATATAAAAAGAATAAGGGAAGAGAAGGGGGGAAGCCACCCAAGACGAGAAAAACGCCCCCTACTCTAAGAAACCCTAAATCATGCATTCTTCCATCTTTTTGATTAGTTGTTCAACAAACATGCAAGGCTAAACTCATTTTCTTGGTTGCAAGGACACGGAAACCTTCGGATTTCAAGAACTGTGAGATCTATTTTATCTTTTCTTTTCAGTTTATATGATGAATATGTTTGTTCTCCTATGCTTTTTTTCCCATGATTGTTTATTTTAATTGCTAGAATAGACTCTAAGTTATTATTGTAGATAATTTATTGCTAAGTTTGATATCAAAACTGGAGTTATGGTATATGAACTTGTGAAGCAACTGAGTTTAATAATTGTAGCGGATCAACGTTATTAAACTTAGGGATAATATTCAATCAAAGAAAATGTAGACTGCGGACAATTATGTTTTCTTGATTAATAAACTTATCTAGTTCTTAAGGCTGCCATTGAATTAAATTACTAGTGCGGACACTGTGGTTGTTTGATGGTTAGGGTTATTTATACGGCGGATCCGTTAACTAACCAATGTTAAGAAGAGATAACTATTCAAAATATAAATTGATGTTTCATTTCCATGATCAGTTTTGATTTTTATAGGTGGATGTGTGCTTGCGACCAAGGTTTGTTTTCTTGATATTTTTCTGATTTTATTAAATTTTGTTTGATAGTTTTCTGTTTTCTTTTGCTTTAGCCTAGATAACGTCCAACCCCCCCCCCCCAAATTACATATCATCTAGCATAAAACTCTGACTTGAACCTTCCTCGTGGGATCGACCCCTTGCTTGCTCTATACTATCTTGTGTGTTGTGTTTGAAGCTAGGGTAAATAATTTGTGCGACCGCGACATCGCAACACATAACCAAATGACCATGACCACCTTGCACAAGTTCAGAGAATGCTTCGTTGAAGTGCTAAACAACTCCTTTGAAAGTAAGATTTATTGATTCATCATTTTGCTGATTTAAAACAGATATAAGTTCTTTTATTTTCTGCACATAAGCATTAAAGTAAAAACATAATCTTGTTGAAGTGAAGATACATAAATCATAATCTCATGTTAAAAACAGTAAAAACAACAGAAGACATTTAAGTAATAAAATCCAGTAGCATAGTCCCACGTCACTTGCTCAGGTTCAGCTTGCCTTTTCTAGAGTTCCTCCTGTTTCTCAGTGATATTTAAAACATTTCGGCTGGCAAATCAGGCAAGATAAATAGATTTAAAACATTGATTACAAGACATAATAGTTTAACAATACATTAAAAGCCAACAACAAAAAATTAAAGCTGGGACTAAAGCAAATTCACAGTTAGTCATTTATCACATAAAGACACAATAAAGCAAATTCACAGTTCAAAGTTCTTGAGAACTTGAACAAATAATATGCTAGATAGGTTAATCATTTCTTTAGATATAGCTCCTATTAAGTCCAATTTACTAAAGATACCTAAACAATTCAAAAAAGATAATAAAAAAGAAAAAAACCTTAACATTGTGTTTTGATCATGGAATTATCTTATAAGAGGGCCTAGTCCTTTCCTAACTAAATGATGAGCATGAGATAAGAAAGTGCCACCTATATGAAGATTTTGACAATACCATCATACATCCGCATTGATGTTAAAGTATCATAATAGACTAATCTGAACTCTTGTCAGTGCCAAATTTAAACAAAAAGGACGTTGTAAATCATCATTTTCCATTTGCAGCCTTTTATCACGAGTAGCTTTGCTGGAAAAGGGGTTGTTCGACTTTGTTTTTTGATAAAGGATGCTCAACTGCTTTTCACGCTACATTATACTGCAAGTTGCCAAAACTGTTTATGAAAGAAAGACACTGCACAAAGCAAAAGTCCTACCAAATAAAAGTGCTTTTTTGGCATAGACATAACCATCAAGATAAGGAAAGAAAATACAGCTCTTTACCATTGAGAAAAGTCTCTAATGGAAACTTTTAAGCAATATAATTTTTGCCATTGAATTTGACACAAACATTATATGATTTCTCCATAAGGACTAAGACTACGATTGAGAGAGAAAACCATGGCTGGGAATTCTTAGAAAACTATGACTGAGAGGGCTCTGATACAATGATAAAATAGTTAGAATTTAGAATGAATTACATTTTAGCAGGTCACCATTACATGTTAGGCCAATTACTGGTTTATACAAGGAAACTAACTATATAGGGAACCCAGGCTAGCAGCTGGTTATAGAAGGAAACCAAAAAACAAGTGTGATCTTAGGAAGTTATTCATGGTAAGCTAAATCTCTTTTCCTATTTATGAGAGTATATAAGGCCTATATGGTAAGCTAATTATGGATTCTATTGACAGTTCATGCATCATAAACATGTATAAGGATCATCATGTAAAATAACAAATAGGATTTTTATCGTAACCGTTCACAGTTATGCAGACCACACCATTAGTTTGTGGGCACATCCAAATCTCGACAGATCATAGTTTAGGAAAATACTTAGGAGAATAAGAAGAATAATCAATGATATAAGCATGCAGGCCATTGTAGGAGTCACATCAACATCACTAACAATTTAGCTTATGTAAATTTTTAAAAAGCACACACATTTATAGACAAGCTTTAAAGCATAAACAAAGCTCCACCAATATCAAAGAACATGCCAGTCAAATAATTAAGTTACTTACAAATATCATATCAATGAAAAAGCGTATATGTAGGTGCTTTATATCCTTGCTTACTTTTATAGTTGAGACTAATCGACCACAATTATCAAATTAAAACTTTTTTCTCACAACTATCCATCCATGGATTCCAAAAGCAATCACTAAAAAGGATCACACCAAAAACTTTCAACCCAAATTTACAGAAAACATCAACAATCAATTATCAAAACATGTAGAGTTATAACCTTCTAGAACCAAATAGCACAAGTAATTAATGATTTTTCAGTTGTCTGGAGACCAACATATAAATTATTAACAACAAAACTCGAATCAAAGTTTTTGATGGATCAATACTATTTCAGTTAGAACTAGCACGATGGAGAACTCACTTGCACAAATCCTAGGGAAAATTAGAAGAAAACTTCAACTTCTTTATTAAAGGTACCACATCATAACCATGTGGATAAGTTACACATTTATCCTTACCTGTCAAGTGGGATAAAAGTGGCTTGTCCTCATTTCAAAGCATTAAGGTGCCTAATTATCTGAGTTGATATGTTATTATACCCAACCACCACATGAAATAAGTTGCTCGAAATACATATTGATATGAAATACATCATTCAAACGATAAAGTGACCATGACAGAAGGTCAAGAAACTGGTAGTGATTATGCCAAACCATCTAGCAAATTTGGAGCACAACTCTAAGAGAGAAAATATTTAACATAATAGAATAGACTAGGTAAATTACCTGCATGATGTCATGGGTTGTTATAAGAATGATGCAAGAAGCCAAGTGAGGAATACCTAAACTAATCCAAGAAGCCGAGCAGACAAAGAACCTATTAAAAATAGGAAAAGAAAAATCAATTGTGTTTTTGTTAAAATATGCAACCATATGGAGAAGTTTTCTATGAAGATGTCTTAATAATTGAAAAGGCCAAAGCACAAAACATTCAGAGCAAGGAAACATGCAAAATTGCAAAAACATCACCCAACAACAAATGAAGGAAATAAAAAACCTAGAAATCCACAAGAAACTTCCTTGAATCTATAATGAAAGTAGAATGTTGATATCCTCGTGTAAGGAAACAGGCAAAATTTCAAAAAATCAAATCTCACTCGACAAACATCTAGCATTAAGACTAAAAAATGTGTGCCTATACAGGTCCCCCAAATCCTACACCAGGTCAAATCAAAGCACGTATAAAATCCCTAACAGATTAATTTAAGTAACAAAATACCCAAATAATTCTTAAATAATAATGTCATAATTACTTATTTACAAATTCTCCATCTACTAGACTGTGTTTTATTATTATCTACCATGTTAGCTATATGCATTAGTTTATTGACAGTAGAGGACAAAAACCTAATATGAGGCGCTTTCAACTGAAATTATAGCTTAGGTAGTAATATGTAGAAAATTTAAATTGAGGAGATACTTACACACATCATCCTGAAAGCAAAGCACATGTTAAATAAAAGCATTCAACATTCTTTATCCCAAAAAAATAATTAACTTTTTTCTTTTTGCTAGAGTTGGATACCTTGGCTTGGATATGTCTAGAAATTAGCAGGTTTTTCACATCAAGCTCAAGCTCATACTTTTTTTTATGGCTTATGTTTGTCGTTGAAGTAAAGATACATAAATCATAATCTCACGTTAAAAACAATAAGTACAACAGAAGACATTTAACCATTAAAATCGAGTACTGTAGTACCTCGTCACTTGCCTCAAGTTCAGCTTGCCTTCTCTAGAGTTCCTCCTGTTTCTCAGTGAGATTTACATGTTGATCTAGTGCCTTTTTGTTTACATGGTTGAACTATTGAAGTTGCTTATTGCACCCATGAAGCATTTTGTGCAACTCCTTCACACTCCACTTATACCTACATGTTCCAATAAAAGAGCATGTCACTTCTGAAAAGATGAATGCTTAAGTGGAAGCATGACCTATCTCAGTAAATACCAAGTATATATGAGGGCAAGACCAAAACATCTTCTAGGATTTCAACAAAGATATCGGCTGGCAAATCAAGCAGGATAAATATATTTAAAACATTAATTACAAGACATAATAATTTAACAATACATTAAAAGCCAAGAACAAAAAGTTAAAGCTCAGACTAGTCATTTAATCACATAAAGAAACAATAAAGCAGATTCACAATTCAAAGTTCTTGTGTTGTGACTTCAGCCAATAAGTTTATCCATCCTATCAGAAATGCCTGGAAGAACGACTAGTCAAAAAAATCTTTTATAGTGAAATATTAAAATCAAGTTTCTAGAAACAACTCAAAGCTCACTTTAGAGTTCTTGTGTTATGACTTCAACCAATTAGTTAGCATCATTTAGTTCCTGCCCCTTCAATTCAGCTTCACCGTATAATATTTCAGACTTTGCAAAGGATATTATGGCTTCCGACTTTTGTTTTTGTCATTTCATATTTGTTGTGAAATTAGTCTCTAACTCTATTTTTTCATTTTCATCTATGTGATGGAAATTGCACATTCATGAGATTTATTACCTCAATGCGATATGTTCTACATAATTATATTCATAAACTTCAACTTTGAGCATCGATAGTCATAAAAAACCCCCGTCATATCGAATTTCTTCCTTACTTAATCACCTGATCATTAGTAACTTGTTAAGGCATCATAAACATGTATAAGGATCATCATGTAAAATAACATATAAAATTTTTATCCTAATCATCCATAGTTATAGGTGAAAACTTAGGAGAATAAAAAGAATATGCAACGATATAAGCATGCAGACCATTGCAGGAGTCATATCAACTTCATTAACAATTTACCTCATGCAAATTTTCAAAAAAGTACACACATTTATAGACAAGCCCTAGGGCATAAACAATGCTCCACTAGTATCCACTAGGTTGATGTGGACATTGAACAAGTGAAATAGAGACTTCCAACCCAACCCATTTAGGAAGCCATGCGAGTGAGGGCTAGGCCTGACAGTAGTTAAGTTTAAGCGACCCGCCAAGATCGATAAAGTTGATGATTCCAAGAGGTAGTAATTGAAGACAACAACTTAATAAAAAATTAACCAAATTGGTTGATCTCTGTGATAAAAAATATTCACAAAGAACAACAATTAGATTGAGCACTTTCGAATAAGAAAAGAGCAATCAGGTTTCCTCATCTTCTAAGGGTCGAGAGGGATGAAGAAAATAGAAACAAAAATTGTATGGCTGCAAATATAGAGCACTTCTATGTTCCCCCCTAGTTCTTTCATAAAGCATTACAATGTTTCCAATTTCATGCATGGATGGAAGGATGGTGGTAGAATCCTAGATTATTCCCAATCGATGGTGGCCATAATTTGACTTTCTGAACTACTCAAATAAAATTATGCCTCATGATAGAACAACTAATTTAAAAGAAATTATGGAGCATTGTGTGATAAGATTAGTAAAGATAAAGATAAGCTTATATGTTAGAAGAAGATAAAAAAAAAAAAAATCAGGATCCATCTCCTTTTGTAATAAGATGTGGACCATTATTCACTCCATACCTCAGAAAAGAAAAGGAAGTAGGTTATGAAGTATTACCGAGATGTGATTGTTAGAATTATCAACACAATCTCGACAAAAGTAAATAAAACTTGATGCCCTGCACCTTCCTATTAAATAACAACAATCATTAGAATACAAACTTAAAACGGTGACATTGAGAAAATACCTCAATCTCATAGAGTGGAAATGAGATAGTGTATGATGAAACATACATGGTATTGTTGATGCCTATCATCATTGCGTAGGTTGTGGAAGAGATCACTCAATACAAAACAAATGGCTACTAAAGAAACATATTGTAAGCCCATAACAGAATTTTGATATCAATTAACTCCAATAAAATTTTATAGAAAAAGGACACCAATAAAAACAAATCAAGGACATGATCACTCACAATGAAAAAAAATAATTCTTGTTAGGTCCGTTACCTCCAACTGCATAAGACACTTCTAAGAGAAAGCACAGGGTAGCCCATATTAAATGGATCAAGTTGAAGTCAAATAAATTGACGAAACAAAGAAAGCACAAACGAAAATTAATAAATTAATCAATTTCCAACCAATTCCTTAAAAAAAGGAACTACAACAAAGAAATGCATCTCTCATCCCTGTCTTGATCCTTGCTCCCCCACTTTTAACTCCCATGAGGTGCTCTAATCAGCCTCCCAACATCTTTGAACATTTAACTCTCTATACAGTGTTAACATTTTCAGACTTTCATGATTTCAAAAGGATTCCACACAAACACATGTATGATGACAAAGTGATGATATAATATTAAATGACCATGGAACTACCATACCTTGTCGGCATGAATCTCGGTGCGCTAGATTACAAGATGGGCAATTTGATTGTGTACCAAGGTCTTGTGAATATTGTACTCTCGCAATGCGTGCCGTATGTAACTTGGCTTCTTATCCCCACTCCATTGAACATTCAAACCATCTAGCTTACATGCAACATACCTATGCTCCACCAAATCATAAGCCCATCGGAAATTTGTCACTTTAAATCACTGCAAAAGAATGTGCTTTTACAATTGCCAATATTGGCAACAAAATGATCCATACTCTTGTCATGGTAAATATGAATTTTCATCAAACAAACAGAGGTTAATGTTTCTATCATCAAATGAAACTACTTGGCGAAGTTCGGACCTTGTAAACCTCACTAAATCCTCCTTTCCCAAAAAAGTTTTAAAGGGCATATCGATGATTTAAAATCTAAAAATTATTAAAATGTGAATCATCCTTATCTCATATCCTTTTCAATTCAGTATAAGTCGTCTCTCTCATGCAAAATTGTCTCTTACTCCTATAGAGAATCAACAATTCAATAACAAGGGATGCATGTATAATGGAGCACGTGCAACTTTTGCAATACTTGCAAAATGTAGCATCACCATAAAGAATGACTTACATGCTTGATGCTCACTAGACGAGATTTAGAAATCTCATCCTGGATGAGCAAATCTTCTTCTTGTGATCTAGATTCTGTATCTGTACCATCACCTTTGCCTTCATAGCAATAGAAACTAATGTTAATACTCATAAAGTATCTTAATAAATCACAAATAGCATATTGACATTGTAAAAGCATGAGTAATAATTCTTTTCTTTTTATTTACTCATTTTTCAGTGATTAGTAATATTATTTTTCTAGGGCTTGAGGCAAACATTAGTGCAACATCAGTCTATCACCTCTAGTGCAACGGGTGGCAATAATAAACGATAATAAATTATTTTCTTCCAAAAAGTCACACACCTCAGTTAGCAACAAATATACAGAAACTGTTGGGGCAATATATTACCATACACCCATCAGCATATAGGCATGCATGACAGCAAGCAAGAGGCCTATTAGAAAGCAGATCATAAATATGAAAGTAGATTGGAAGGCCACAAAAGCTTCATGTGAAACAAAACAAATACCTGTTAAGGATACTCTACAGTTGCTTCTCAACAAGGTTGAGATATCTTACCTCTATTCGATCTTTTATTTCTTAGTTCAGTTGGGATAGTTCATGTTTTTCCTGTGGTGTTAGTGATCAATGCCCAATGGCAGAGGAATTTAGAGGAATAAGAACACTTGTGTTAGCTCTATGCCCACCTCACCTTGTTTCGTGGTCACAGTGGCTTTAAGCTGATCTATTTGATTAATGACATCTACAAGAGACTTTTCCTATAAATAGGACCCAATGGCAGAGGAATAAGAACACTTGAGTTCTTAGCTTATCAAATTCAACAGTGAGTTCACTTTCCTTTTTCCACAATGATCTACAGAAGCAGAAAAGTCTAGTCAAATTATGCCCTTTCAATAAGCCTGACCAAAATAGAAAGAGAAAATGATACATACTTTCGCTCATCCTATAGCTTGTTTCTCTGTGCTTTATGACTATTAAATACTTCACGAGAGTAGAAAAAGGATGATTTCCTGCAGCTCTCAGCATAGGCATTTTGCTCTTTGAAGTCTGCATTCAGCCTATAATTTTCTTCTTGAAGTTTCTCAGGATACACACAAGTAGATGACTTATTTAATATCAAAACATCATAATATAAAGGAAATGGCAAAAGAGGCATGAGGACATGTAACAACAGAGTTAAGAAGTTCAATTGCATAGCATACCAAGTAACAAAACATCTTTATCTAATTTCAATTAATCCATACATGTACACATAAAACTTGAAGATAGTTCATCATAAAACTAGAAATTCTCAAAGGGGTCTTGTTTTTAGTTTAATGGCAGGCATCTACTTGTTACTGCTATAGACCTTGAATAAATCCCGAACATTTATAGCCAATACAACATCTGAAAAAGGTAAAAAACTCATCATCAAAGTGTCCAGTTAACATGGAAAAGAAAAATCAATTATTTGTCATAACATGATGGTTTCGGTTCCTTGGACTAAAATGAAAAATCACCCAACAATGAGTGAAGGAAAAAAAAACCTAGAAATCCACAAGAAGCTTCCTTGAATCTACAACGAAAGTAAAAGAGTTGATATCCACAAGAGTAAGGAAACCTGTAAAATTGCAAAAAATCAAATTTCACTAGACAAGCATCTAGCATTAAGACTCGAAAATATGCATGCTTATACAAGTCCCCCAAATCCTACACTAGGTCAAATCAAAGCAGGTATAAAATCCCTAACATATTAATTTAAGTAACAAAATACCCAAATAATTCTTAAATAATGATGTTTTAATTACTTATTTGCAAATTCTCCATCTACTAGACTGTGTTTTATTATTATCTACCATGTTAGCTGTATCGATTAGTTTATTGATAGTAGAGAACAAAAACCTAATGTGAGGCTCTTTCAGCTGAAATTACAGCTTAGGTAGTAATATGTGGAAAATTTTAGTTGAGGAGATACCTTACATTTTAGCATAACACACGTTAAATCATAACATTATCCTGAAAGCAAAGCACATGTTAAATAAAAGCATTTAGCATTCTTTATCCCAAAAAAATAATTAGCTTTTTTCTCTTTGCTAGAGTTTGATACCTTGGCTTGGATATGTCCTGAAATTCACTATAGCAGGTCTTTCACATCAAGCTCAAGCTCAGACTGTTTTTTTATGGCTTATGTTTGTCGTTGAAGTAAAGATACATAAATCATAATCTCACGTTAAAAACAATAAGTACAACAGAAGACATTTAAGCATTAAAATCCAGTAGCATAGTACCTCATCACTTGCCTCAAGTTCAGCTTGCCTTATCTGGAATTCCTCCTGTTTCTCAGTGAGATTTACAAGTTGATCTAATGCCTTCTTGTTTACATGGCTGAACTACAAAAGTTGCTCATTGCACCAATGAAGCATTTTATGCAACTCTTTCACACTCCACTTATACCTATATGTTCCAATAAAAGAAAGCATGTCACTTTTGAAAAGTTGAATGCTTCAGTGGAACCATGTAAACATGACTTATCTTAGTAAGTAACGAGTACATGTGGAGGAAGATCAAACCATCATCTCCTAGGATTTCAGCAAAGATAATAATGGTTGGCAAATCAAGCAAGATAAATTGATTTAAAACATTGATTACGAGATATAATAGTTTAACAATATATATTAAAAGGCAAGAACAAAAAACTGAAGCTCAGACTATTAATTTATCACATAAAGAAACAATAAAGCAAATTCACAGTTCAGAGTTCGTGTTGTGACTTGATATAAAACATTGATTACAAGATATAATAGTTTAACATTATATTAAATGGCACGAACAAAAAACTGAAGCTCAGACTAGTCATTTATCACATACAAAAACAATAAAGCAAATTCACAATTCAGAGTTCTTGTGTTGTGACTTCAGCCAATGAGTCTATCCATCCTGTCAAAAACACCTAGAAGAACGTTAGTAAAAAAAAATCTTTTTATAGTGAAATATTAAAATCAAGTTTCTAGAAACAACTCAAAACAAACTTTAGAGTTATTGTGTTATGACTTCAGCCAATGAGTTAGCATCATTTAGTTCATGCCCCTTCAATTATGGACCATGCAACATCTCAAACTTCACAAAGGATATTATGGCTTCCAACTTTTGTTTTTGTTATTTTAGAGTAGTTGTTAAATTAGTCTCTAGCTCTGTTTCTCATTTTAGTGTATGTGATGGAAACTGAACATTCATGAGATTTCTTACCTCAATGTGATCTGTTCTACATAATTATGCTCATAAACTTCAACTTTGAGCATCGATAACCATAAAAGCCCCCCGTCATATCGACTTTCTTCCTTACTTAATCACCTGATCATTAGTAACTTGTCAAGGCATCATAAACATGTACTAGGATCATCATAAAATATAAGATTTTTATCATAACCATCGACAGTAATGCAGTCCAAACCATCAATTTGTGGACACGTCCAAATCTGGACAGATCACAGTTTAGGTAAAAACTTAGGAGAATAAGAAGAATATGCAGCTACATAAGCATGCAGGCCATTGCACAAGTCATATCAACATCATTAACAATTTAGCTCATGCAAATTTTCAAAAAGTATTTATAGACAAGCCCTTGAGCATAAACAATGCTCCACCAGTATTTAAAAACATGTCAGTCAAATAATTTAAGTTACTTACAAATACCATATTAAGGAAAAAATATTTTACTTCTGAAATCATATAATTTCCTAATAGCATATTTGCAGGTACTTTATAGCTTACTTTTATTATTGGTACCAATCAACCACAATTATCAAATTAAAACGTTTTCTCACAACTATCCATCCTTGGATTCCAAAAGAAATAACTACTACAGAGCTTCTCACACCAAAAACTTTCAACCTAAATTTGCACACCAAGCTAATGAAAACATCAGTAATCAATTAACAAAACATGTAGAGAAATAACCTTCTCGAACAAAATAGCACAAGTAATTACTTAGTTTTCACTTGTGTATAGACCAACATACAAATTATTAACAACAAAACTCGAACCAATGTTTTTGCTGGATAATTACTATTTAAATTAGAACAAGCACGGTGGAGAACTAACCTGCGCTAATCCAGGGAAACAATTAGGAGAAACTTCAACTTCTTTAATAAAGGGAAAACATCAGAACCACGTGGATGAATAAGTTAAACGAGGAGACTTGCATATAAATTCAAAATAACAAAACTTGAATCAATGTTTCTATTGGATTAATACTATTTCAATTAGAACAAGCATGGTGGAGGACTATCCTATGCAAATACTGGGATAAAATTAGGAGAAAACTTCAATATTTTTATTAAAGGTACCATATATGAACCATGTGGATAAGTTACACACGGATACTTTATCCTTACCTGTTAAGCGGGATAAAAGTGGCTTGTCCTCATTTCAAAGCATTAAGGTGCCTAATTATCTGAGTTGATATGTTATTATCCCCAACCACCATTTGAAATAAGTTGCTCTAAAGACATATTGATATGAAGTACATCATTCAAACGATAGTGTGACCATGGCAGAAGGTCAAGAGATTGCTAGTGATACCATATCGTCTAGAAGATTGGGAACACAACTCTAAGAGAGAAAATATTTAACATAATAAAATAGACTAGGTAAATTACCTGCGAGATGGTTGTTATAGGAATAATGCAAGAAGTCAAGTGACGATTACTTGAACTAATCCAATAAGTCGAGCAGAAAAAGAACCTAGTAAAAATGGGAAAAGAAAAGTCAACAGTGTTTAAGTCAAAATGTGCAATCATATGGAGAAGCTTCTAATTAAGATGTCTTAACAGTTGAAAAGGCTAGAGCACAAAACATTCAGATCGATAATCACGGTTCATATCCGATTACAGTTGTGTGACTAAAAGTGATGTAACAAAAAGAGCTATGAGGAATGGAAGCAAAAGAGTTGAATGGGATTAGTAAAGGTAAACGGTGCTGGAATGGTACGAATGACAGGTATTCTTGCAAAGCTACTCAAAAGTGTGGCAACTTGGTTTGATGTAGTTGTTCTACTTTAGGATAAAGGTGTTGGCACTTGAATGTGATGCAAATATAGGCGTCCTCCTAATGTACATAATGTTTTGTAATAAGCACACAAATAAAGGAAAGGTACAACAACCAGTGGAAGAAACAAGAGACTTCATACATCTATAATGACTGACCAGTTTGATTATATTTATTTTCCTCTTTGTCAGCTGCTAGCATGCCTCTCCTTGTATACTTCAACTAGTAATTTTGGGCAACATTCTATGAGTCATAAAAGCACTACATGAAAACCCTTTATGCATGTCCAAGCATCTAAAAGGTACTGATTTCCAATAATTTTTGTCGAGTATCATGGAGTTCCGTATCATAAATAGTATATTTTAGACATTTTCGCTACTTGTTAAGCTGATGATATTTTCTCACCTCTTCTTTCTCTTCATCCCTCTCCTTCAACCTCTCATCCAAGTACAGAACAATTATAATTATTTGCTTTATTTCATTCCTTAGTTACCACAAAAAATAAAATTATACATGCTGAAAACAACCTCAAAAGAAAACCTAACTCAACTATCCCTCAACCCCCAAGAACACCAACAACAACAAGTTGAAGAGCCAATCAGGACAAAATTAACATAGAAAGACTAAAACTAATCAAACGCAAAGGGGAGAAAAAATATAAGCCAGAAATAATACAATAAGAACATAAACACAATGAAAGAGGAACTGAAAAATTAAAAAAGAATAAAGAAAATAGAAGAAGCAGGAACTAACAAAACGAGTAGGCTTGAACCAACCAAGCACCAATAGAAAAAACATTCATTACACAACAAAAATAAATAAGGCAATATCAAAGTACAAAAAACAACAAAATCTGCAGCAAGCACAATCAAGAAAGCAATCATATTTGTTAACTCTAAGCAGCGAAAAAACCCAACAGTAACAAAAAAAATCATAGTGCAATACACAACAACCAAAAAAAGAGCAAAAATGATCCGCTTCAACTAAAACACCAAACTAGAGGTAACAAAAACATGTCCAAACCAATTATGAAAGCTATTACAAATTAAATGTACAAACACAAATACAAAAATCATCAAAGCCCGTCCCATTAATCAGTTTCTCAAAAATCATTCGACAAAAATGGTTTTTTTCAAAGCGCACCTTCAACCCAACAAAACAATTAAATCATCATAAAACAAAAAACATAAAATCTAACAAACATCTTTGAAAAAAAAATTAACCAAACACCTCTCAAAACCTTAAATGAACACCTTACATGCAACTCATGAGAAAGACAGAACTAACAAATAAAAGGCCCTATTAAGGTCCCAGACCAACAAGTAGAGCCTGAGCAGAATTCAATCATAAAATAAGGATTTTGATCGTAATATTTTCTCCTAACAAGTGGTTTCTAATAAA
Organism: Populus alba x Populus glandulosa; assembly: GCA_033617975.1. Classification (NCBI taxonomy): domain Eukaryota; kingdom Viridiplantae; phylum Streptophyta; class Magnoliopsida; order Malpighiales; family Salicaceae; genus Populus; species Populus alba x Populus glandulosa. Next base: position 7,986,370 of record CM066161.1, read on the forward strand.
TTAAAAATCAATTCTAAGAAACAATTACGATAGGTAGAGTTATTTTAGTTGTTACAAGGTCAACAATACAATTTAGAAAGGTTGGAAACATTGATGAGAATCAGCAGCAAAAAAAAAAAAATCAGGTAAGTTCTAATACATGATTCAGGGTCTAAATATTTCCAAACAAGTATTAAAATGTCTGGCCAGTGATGGGAAATTTTGCTTGTTAGGGAGCACAAGTAATACATTTATTTAGCAAGAGCAATATGGCCACACAAATAGTGTGTCTTGAGTTGTGTTTCATACATGTTCTTGTTTCATCATCGTAGGAAAAAAAAATGAAAAGTTACATGAAAGTCATAATAAACATAATCATGAATGCTAAGGTCCTTACTATTTATGCTAAGAGAAAAGCTTATGCAATAGGTATCTCACAGTAAGTTAAAGCTTCCAGCCATTTTACCTAAGAAAAGCTTCATAAGAAAAATTTTAAGGTCAGTCAAACTCCAAGATTAAAGGTAACAAAGTACCCAAAAAGACGTATTAGAAATATTTGACATGAATGTATGGTATGACTGATTTATTGTATTCTTGAGAGGAGTTGCATCTTATTGTGTGAATTAAATATTCTATGCACTTTCAACATTTGGAGAAACTAAGGATAGCTTAATTATTCATATTAAGAATGTGGTTGATAGAGTAAGACTATGAGTACAACATAAATGTTTGGCAACAAAATAGAGCTATGCTGCACAACAAGATTAATATATACATTTTCCCATCATTATTGGTCCATACATAAACCCTTAAATTTGCAGCCATCCACAGTCTAGACAACATGAAATCAATTAGTTAAAGATCATATCATGATAGAATCATAACTTAGGATCATTGAATGACTCGAAACTTATCAAAAGGTGAGTTAACAACATGATTAATACTAAGAGTGACAGAAAGATAAATCTACACAAGCCCAAAGCAGCATTCAGGACCTCTTTAACCCAATGAATCTAATGCTTGAATGAAATGGGAGATTCAGTGATCAGCAATGTAAAACCATTTTTCCTTGTCGTATTTATCAACAAGTACAAGGGTATAAATTTAGATTTACTTCTAATAAATCTAAACAAGATCAACGCGGCTTCTTGGACCTCATATGCACAACAAATCTATTGCTTGAATGAAATGGGATGTTCAGTGACTAAAAATTTAAAAACATTTTTATTTCTCATAGTTATCAACTAATATGAGGGTAGAAAATTGGTAGAAAATTCCATATACGTTCTCTCTATTTTATGTTTGTTTCTATTTCTAATCTAGAAATATATCATAAGAACATTTTAATTTTTCTATTTATCAATAGCATATTTTTAATGTCAAGCAGAAAGAGCACTTAATTGAATCTTTGGGCTTAACCTTTTATCTAGAGAGCAACCATAGATCCCATAGCATTTTTAATCCTAGGAAAAAATAGCTTGTTTTTAATGTAAATTCACGGGGAAATTTTCCATGATTCTAACAACATTGCTAAAATCATGGATACACCGTGTTATAAGACCATCATCAGAACTTAAAAGCTAATCTTTCCAACACCATCATCAAATAAGGTGCAGCTTTATGATGACTAACCTGGATGTGATCTTTTGCCGCATAAAACATGAGTTCTTCAAGGTCTTTTCCATCATGATCGTGTGACCATTAGGGTACAGAAGAATCAATTACCATTTAAGAGAGTTGTTGTAGCCATAAATATACAGGAATGAAAGATCGTAAACTATTACACCTTTACAAACCAAAAGCACATTCAACCAATTAAGCACTTTAAAAAAAGATCCTTAAAAAATGAATTTTAAGGAAAAACAACGATCACCTAATAAATGGAAAAACAAGCAATTATTTCTAAGATAATCCAATCAAAAATCATAAGGATGAGGCAGGTTTGGTATATGATCGTGCCAAATGAGGCACCAAATCTGTAAGAGATTAACACAGAGAAGTGCATTGTAGATTGTAAGAGATGTGGTGAGCAATAGAAAGATGACAAAATATAACTGATAAAACCAACCACGCCGACTACAGATCCACACCATCACAACAAAGAAAATAAAAATATTCTTGAACATTAGGTTTCATAAACGACAACAAACCAACATGGAAGCACAAAAACAAATCTTTTCTGGATGGACAACCAAAACAGTAATGAAATATATATTATAAAACATCCTAATAAAAAATTAACAAAATTTGTTGATCTATATGATCAAAATATTCACAAAGCACAACATGTAGACTGAGCACTTTCGAATAAGAAAAGAGTAATCAAGTTTCCTTTCATCTTTTGAGGGTCGGGAGGGATGAAGAAAATAGAGAAACAAATTGTACAGAGCACTTCTTAAAGAAAATTATGCCACAGTTTGACTTTTTAAACTACTTAAAGAAAATTATGCCTCACGGCAGAACAACTAATTCAAAATAAATTATGAAGCATTGTGGGAGAAGATTTGTAACGATAAAGATAAGATTATATGTTAGAAGAAGAAGAAAATTAACATAAAAATCAATATCCTTCTCCTTTCATAATAAAATCTAGACCATTATTTACACTCCATACCTCGGAAAAGAAAAGGAAGTAGGTTATGAAGTATTACTGGGATGCCATTGTCACAATTATCAACACAATCTCAATGAAAGCAGATAAAACTTGATGTCCTACACATCCCTGTTAAATAACAACAATTATTAGAATACAAACTTAAAAGGGTGACAATGAGAAAATACCTTAGTCTCATAGATTGGAAATGAGAGTGTATGATGAAACATACATGAGTAGTTGATGCCTGTCATAATTGCATAGGTTGTGGAAGAGATCACTTAATACAAAACGAATGGCTACTAGAAAAACGTATTGTAAGCCCATAACAAAATTTTGATATCAATTAAATCCAATAAAAGTTTATTGATAAGAACACCAACAAAAACAAATCAAGGACATGATCACTCACGATGGAAAAAAAAAATATTCTTGTCAGGTCCGTTATCTCCAACTGTAGAAGACACTTGTAAGAAAAAACACAGGGTAACTCATTTTAAATGGATTAAGCAAAAGTCAAATAAATTGATGAAACAAAAAAAGCACAAAAGAAAATTAATAAATTAACCAAGATCCAATCAGTTCCTGAAAACAAGGAACAACAACAAAAACATGCATCCCTCATCCCCATCTTAATCCTCGCTCCCCCACTTTTAACTCCCATAAGGTGCACACAGTGTTAACATTTCCAAAATTTCATGATTTCAAAAGGATTACACACAAACACATGTATGATGACAAAGTGATGATATACATATTAAATGACCATACTTTTAATAAATGACAGATTTATAGAACTACCATGCTTTCTCGGCTTGAATCTCGGTACGCTAGATTACATGATGGACAATTTCTTACAGAAGATGCAGGAATTATACATTTTATGGGAAGTAGTTTCTAATCCAGTTACATTTCTCTAGTAGTTTCTGATGACTTTGTACACTCTTTACTTCTTTAAGTATGTAAGATATGGATCTTAAGCAATGGTCAAAACATCTGGTCTCTCTGCTTGGTTATATGGGTCAAACATCGACGAATCAAATCATGTAATCCATCAGATACACAAACAAAAATCATCATCCACTGTTGCTGTGAGAATAAGACCAAATAAAATATGCTGTGAAAATTGCCAAACTTAAATCAAACTCACCTTCGCCTTATTTGAGATAGTAGGCTTTGTAGGGAATTCAACCCTGCAAGCTTTTATAATTGTCTTCACGTAGTATTCGTTCTTGAGTTAGATCATGCCCAAAAGGGCGTCTGCCAAAGATCATTTGGTACAACAGAACTCCAGCTGACCAGACACCAACCTGCATCCCAAGAAAAGGCATTTTAAAGAAGGTTAAATAGATGAAGCTTAAGCAATCAATTATATAAGGCGATAAACAACTCTTTGGAATTCTCATGGAGGTCTAAATAGACTCAATCACTGAACAACAGGTGAGCAACGAGTTAGAGGACCATGAATCCCAAAAAATAGGGACATTCTCATTTCAGTAAATGCATTTTATTCTCTTGGCTATGGCTATGGCTATGGCTATGACTAAATGTCCTTGATGGAGAGAAAATATACCTTCAATGATATTAAAGGGTCTTGCTGAGCTCAAAGCATGTTGGTGGCAAATACCTAAAATTACAAAAGAAGAAAATAGAATCAGAATTTTGCCCATGTAGCTAAACTGGAGAAGATTTATCAAGAGAGTAGGAAATAATTGTCTAGGAAATTACTGCAAGTGCATTTATTTCTTGATGCAAAAGATCAAACATTGACAACATCCAAAATCATAGATGACAAATTTCAGAGTTACTTGCCAATAAGTTCCAGCTCCCTGAGATGTAAGTTCCATTCCCTAGGATCCAACATCTTCCTCCACTATCTTGCTAAGATCAAAATCAGTAACTTTTGCGATACCAAATTCATCAAAAAGAACATTCCCAGGCTTCAAATCATAATGAATAATCTTTTGTCATTGAAATATCTGGACAATAATGATCCTAGCTACTCTTTCAGGTAATACAGGAGTACCTATGTATCGAGATCTTTACTTGAGTAGAAAATGGGTACGTGAAAAGAAAAACAACATGGTGTTCTACCCAGATACAACTTCAGCTTCTTACCACAGGTTTATTTAAAAAAACAATCTTGAGTCCAGAGATCAGCCAGCATGTAGCACCACTACTAAATCCTAATTCTAGAAACTTCTTGTTGATATGAAAACTATGGCAGGAGTGATACGGTCACTTTAGAGCTAACAACTTTAAAATACCCTCTACCATGTTTATCATGCAATTTTACAGCATTTTGTAATTGAAAACCAACTGCCTTTGAGTATTCTTGTTTCCATCTTTTCTACTCGACTGCAGCAAACTGACAGGCCCAAACCTCAACAACTACAACACTAGACTATTGTGGCTTATTTTCAGAGCCCTAGGCACTGTCCCCGACAACAAGCCTAGTAGTGTCAGGCTTGGGTGGTGTTAATGGTAATTCACTATTCAAATAAAACAAACATAAGGTCTAAGCCAGAGTTTCAAATATGTCAAGAGATTCAACACTTCTATCAGTTAAAATAAAAACATATATTTGCAAAACCAAGATACTTAGAAGTCAGAATACCTAAACCCACCTGTGAAGTGATACCCAATATGCTGGCAGCAGATATTCAGACTTGGTCATCATCATGATGAATTAAATCCTTGAGTTGACTGAAAACACGAACTCTGACAGGATCGCTCACACTTTTCCCAGCATGCTTAAGGACACCTTTTAAAGCTGTGAGAATTGCCTCCCGAACACCAGCATCTGATGCCTGAGCAACATAATAAAAGTGATGTCATGATCATAACAAAGATCAGTGAAGGGGGGAAAAATGCATAATGACTACCAAACTTGCAAGCTAGACAGGAGGTCACTGACTAGAGGATTAACTCTTGTACTGAGTGCACTAAGCTTTCCAAGAGCAAAAGCAGCACTTGTACAAACAGTCCTGCATTTCACTCAAGATCTCATGGGCAGAAAATAGGAACTCACAAACCATAAGTAAGCCAAAGTAAGAAGACATGTGTAAAGGATATATATATGTGAAAGGGAAAGAATTTTCCAACAGACCCACAAATAATTTATGAAACAATTCAACAATAGTTTGACAAATGAGCTTTTAATGTACAAACAAACCTTGTACTATCTTGTAAGCACTTGATAAATGTTGTTTGAAGCCGAGGAAGAAAAGGCCTCAGGGACATCCCACCCTTCCGTATTAAGATGCTTAATGTAGACAAGATGGCACTCTTCACCTGCCAAGGAAACTGGTTGCCTATGATCCGGATAAGAGGCCTGTAATTATAAAACAAATACATCATTATAGTAGGTACACACCTAGGAAACTTCAGCTAATGGGAAAATAATCTTTTTATTAACAAGAGAACTATTAAAAACTATTAAATCAAGGCATCAAAAAGCAATAAGCACCCCAAGCACTTAGGAATGTTAAAAAAGGGAGCAAAAAGGAAATTCAAAATTTATGTGGTCATTATGAGCTCTTACCACAAGCATACAGTTTAATGAAGACCATTAAACTAACAACAACTACAGATAAATGATACACATAATCTGAAATATTTACAAGGTGAGCTCAAAAAGATTGAAGACATGCCATATATTCAATACCCCTTTCTTTGTACATACCATTATCTTAGGGGCACATTCTTGTGTTTCTAAAAGAATAAATTGATTGCGTGAAACTAGCAAAAATATGATTTTCCAGTAAAATTATCCTTGTTGAGAAAAAAAATGAGGAATTTCCCATTCATGAAAAAGAAACAAAAAAAATGATCCAAATCCGGAGTTGTTAAAAAAAGTTAGGAGCAGCCAATGACAAGATGTGTTGATGTTACATATCACTCAACCCTAACTACACACATAATCAGTTGATTTATAGAAGCCACAAAAGTATAATTCACAAAAGCAAGATTTCCCAAAGACGGATGACACATTGTTAACCACCACAGTACTTTATGGTACATTAATTCTAGCAATCAAAACTTATACTAACATTTTTCAGATATATTAACTTAGACTAACATTCCCAGTGATTGGAATGACAAAATCCTTCAATGCTTTTTCACTAGTCACTTCAATAAGCTCCCCAAGACCCAGTGCTGCCTGCTCTCTTAATTCAGCAGAGCCACTTGTCAAACCCTAAAATGTCATAAGATATCATAGAATCATCAGAAATGAGACATGAGACAAGAGGCACAAATAACTATGATCAATACTTTTTCTAACCCAGTAGTCAACTAGACAATCAAATGTATATAACTGACAGGATCATAAGACACACACACACATGTATATATGTAACAGGATAAAACCAACTTCATGAAAACAAGAAAACTGACACTAGTAATAAACCACCCAATGGAAGAATTGAGGCAGTAACAATACACTTCTGAAAACCATATCATTAATTGCTAGTAAATCAGCAAGCATTGCAGACACATAGCATCTACTTGGTTGGTTGAGGAAAAAAATATCCTTCCCAAGCTCACAGCAAGAAATTTTTACCATGACCAATTTAACTACAGATAAACAGAGTGCATGGGAAAAAAGAAAAGTGGGAATCTCAAATCATGTTTTCTAATCTTTCTTGAAGATTTCTCAAAAATAAAAGTGAATTGTAGAATTTAACAAACCAAATCTAAAATACATGCTGCATACAAGGATGATGTCAAACAAAAAGAAAAAAAAAAGGAAAATAATAATATTCTGACAACTAAGAATAAAAAAAGAAAAGCATGAGAAGGACAACATTATGACAGTAAGAATATAAACATCCTTACTTGAAGAAATATCGGAAGCAATGGCTGAAGAGCTTTTGGGAGACAGAAACCTGGAATGACAACTGGTCCTCCCTGCAAAAATATTGAAATGGACATAAGTACCCAGATGAGTCATCCTTCCACAAATAAGACAAAAAAAGGTTTTTGTGCATTCTGTTAACAGTATCATAATGCATACCCAATTGTCTACACCGTAGAATAATGATCATTAACCTTCCTTTTCCTTCGCTCTTTATCTCTGGACGTGGACATAAACATCACGTACTAATTTTATATATGAAGGAAGCACCTCCTTAGGAACAGAACCAATAACCCTTGATAAAGCTTCCCAAGCAACCTATTGAAAAGAACATTAGATACAATTTATAGAAGAGTAAAGAAGACTGAATTATGCATTTGATAGATACCTCAACAGTTGATGAATCTGAATCACTCAGCAAAATAATCAAAGTAGATATCATATTTGGTGCTTCATCTACCAAATATAACTTGCTGTATTTGAAGAAAAATCCTATCAGGTATGATGAACTTCTTCTGATCGAAGCCTGACACCATAAATATACAGAACCAAAATTAGTGATAAATACATACATGTTTGTGTGTGTGTGTGTAGAGAGAGAGAGAGAGAGAGAGAGAGAGAGAGAGGATGAAAGGGCAAGGATAATTGGGCTACATACCAAAGTATCCCCAACACCTTTTAGAAGTTCTGCTATCAGATACTCAACGCCTTCCTCATCTATCACCAAGGCCACTGTTTCTGCAACCTCCTTAGCCAAAGTTTGAACATCCTACAAACTCCAGTCATCAGATAATCTAGTAGAATAAACAGCATTTTGGAGATGTATTTTAAATGAAGGTGATATACACTAACATCAAAAAAAGACTGATATTTAGAGTTAGGCAAACAAGAGTTGAAATTTAATATGGCTTCTTCAAACTAGTTGCATACCTTGTCCTCAGCACCCATTGCAGAAAGTAAAGCAGGAAGAATAGCACCAAGGTGAAAGTTAAGACCAGGTCCTGCAACCTCAGCTAAGGCTCCCAGTGCATGTGCATTGAAGGCACTGGATACATATTCAACGTCTTAGAAAAAGAGCAATCATAATGTGTTTGTGTGCATGCAAAAATTATAGCAACTCAAGGAAGCTACACGTACGAAAGGGGAAGATGGACCAGCTTGGGCAAAATATGAGGCAGTACAACTGTAGTCCTGACACTGAAATTCACAAGAACAGAAATTAACCACATTTTACAGTGGAAAAATATACACAAAAAGGCTTGACTCTCAATACATAAGCTGCACAAGGCGTTTTACCTCAAGATTTGTTTGAGACCATCAAGCGCCGTATCAGAGGTTTCATCATCCTCCAGAGCATGCAGCAGTGTTGGAACAATTTCATCAATTGCTTGCATTCCAGCAATCTGAATAAAGAGACAATTTAAGAGCCTAAATTAATATCTAAACAAGAACTTAAAACAAAACCTAGAAGATAGAAACAATGTACCTTGAATGCTAAGCCTGCAGACTCACGCACCTCAGGCATGCTGTAACATATGTTAACATCAAAATTTATCATATTTTCGATAGATTTAGAAAATTACTAGTAGAAATACTGAACTAACCTATGTAGGGATGAGTTCATCCATAAAAATCAATAATTGACCCTTCACAGCACTTGCCATCACTTCACTTAGACCAATGCATACACCCTGTAATTCCAAGCCATATGAGAATTACATGACAAATAACCAAAAAGTAACCTTTGTAATTTCCTTATGATTGATCAATTCTTCTATTTTTCTTGTGACCAAAATCCTTGAATAATGTTTTCTATCAACTTTGACAAAAGAAAAAAAAAAGAAAAAAATTCCTTGATTAATGTCTGCATATCATATTGAGAGATGAGGAGACGGGGTAGACCAAATGGTGATTTCAGTGCATGCATGGTTTACATGCATATGGTTAATGGATTGCAACTTGATGATCAAGATCCCAATGCAAGTTAGAAGCACAAGAAGCCTTGAATCTGCCTGTTGGGTTTAGTTTATTATAAAGTATTGATGGGGAGGGGAGTTTCAAGAGAGAAAGTGGACAAACTACTGTAGCTACAGATAAAAATTTTACTTGTCTTCTGCCAGCATTAGGATCCTTTAGCATCTGGGATAGGATTGGGATGATCAAAGGAAGTATCTCTTTCACCGAGCTTTCGAACAAGTTCACCCAATGCTCGTGCAACAACCTACATTAAAAACAAAAATAAAAACGATTTTTTTACCAAATAAATATTGGAAGAAAAAAAAAGGAATCAAGAAACTACAATCTGAAAATAAAAGAAGCACAGACCTATCTCCTTTCAGAAGACGACGATGCCAGAGAAGATATTAAAGTATTCATTAAAACTGGCATTATTTCCTTAAGAGTCTTAGGAGTATTGGCCACTATCGTTTTCCATACATGTAAGGCAGCCTGAACAGAGGGATAGGACCATTCAGTTTACATATATGCATAAAACACATATAAAAACAAATGACATAAAAGAGAGAAAGAGAGATGAAAATGTGCCACTACCTGACGCACAGATAAACTGACATCAGTCCGAACCATGTATAATGCAGCAAGAATTTCATTACGCTTATCTCTTCCTAAAACCTCAACAATAGCACGTCCATGTGCTTCAGTACAAGAACCTTCATCGCTTTTTCCAGAAGTCCCAGCTACCTGGACATGGAAAAAAGGCAATCTCAGAAGGTTAACAAAAGGAACTTGCAAAATGGAGAACTGGAAAGAGGTGAAGTAGAATTAACCTTAAACAAGAGATCTCCTAACAATTCCACTGAGCTTTGCCGGATGCGCCAATTATCATTGAAAATACCATCTTCAACAGTAGGAAGGAGAAGAGGCAAGGACCTATGGATGAAAAGGAACATAATAATATAAAATAGCACACATCCAACAAAGATTACAGATCACACAAATATGCAAAACATTCTTAAGACATAGTTAGTTATCACAGACTGCATGTAACTTTCATGAAATCAGAATAATTTCAAGTTTATTAGAAATAAAATTTAAAATGCCCAAGAAATAGCAACATGTACGAACAAAAGTAAATTTCAATCCAGCGCCAAGAAAATACAAAGAAACATGGCAAGACTAAGAATGCATACGTTGTTGCATAGTGCTCCACCAAGACATGGCCAGCACCCAATGCTGCATCACGAACAGATTCATTCTCATCCGCAAGACTTGTACGAGCAAACCAACCACTTTATTATAAGCTGGGTTGTTCTACTACTACCAGTACTGGAAAAAAAAATCCACAAAGAACATTTATATTTAAAAAAGGAATTGAACAATCTAAGCAACCAAACTACAAATATCCTTCAAAATTACTGAACCTACCATCTAAATTTGCAGGCAACACCTGCTGCAAATAATTCTGGAATTGAACACCTAAAGATCTTGGCAGATACTGCAAATAAATTAGCATAGAAAGGACATAACCAGAGAAGGGTCATAAGCAAAATCCAAAGTAGTTTGGGGGGGGGGGAGGAAACTTTATTGGACACATTTTTTATGAGAATATTAGCTGACGCGAATTAGTTCACCTTGAAAAGTGTTAAATATCCATCACGCATAGATGCCTTTTGATGAGAACAGTTTTGGATAATATCAGGCAGCACATGTTCAAAGTATCCTGTGCCAAGTGCAGATAGAACCTAGAGATAGATAAACAAAAGCCCCGAACTTAAGTATACCCAATTAAAAGAAGTCTGCAAATTCCGAAAACTAGTGTTTTCTTCAGGAAGTATCACATCATAATCATAACAAGTATTCATTTTCAGATTAATTGCCTTCGTCTAACAAGTATTCATTTGGTTTTATTTGTTGGGTTTGACTTAATTATTGTTGAGGATTTTATTTAGCGGGCCATAAGCCCAAACAATTGTTCTAATTAGGGTTTTAGTATTTATATCTCACTTTTCTAAATATTAAGGGACTTTTGATGATTAATGAAAATTTGCAGATTTTTGCATATCTCCAATCCCCCTTCTTCTCTTTCTTTGCTTTCTCTTCTCAGCTTCTTCTCTAAAAGCTTCTTTCTTTTCTTGCTTTAATTCTTTTTATTTATTGTCCCGCATCAAATTTGGTATTAGAGCACGATTTTTAATTTTTCTTACAATTAAACAATCCGTATGTTTGTGCTTAACCCTAGATTGATCTAAAAAATAAAATTGTTACTGTTAAAAAAAAAAACACCTACTGTTCTGATTACAAAAAAAAAAAGGAAAAAAAAGGGATCTACACTGTTCATCTTTTCCACTAGCAAGTCGCCGCCGCACAGCACGCCACCTTCGCTAGAGGGCAGATCGGGCGTCCCCAGCAACAACCAAAAACCCACGACAGCTCTCTATAGCACCCACGGCGAGAGATTTTTCGATAGCAGGCCACTCTCCACGCCACCTACCGTCACGCCAAATCATTGCAGCGGTGCCTCCATAATAGACTCTTCGATTTCAGCAACGAAATCAGCAACACAGACCATCAAACATAGCCACCCAGCCATCACAGCCAGCGCCGACTGGTGGTTCACCGCAGTAAATACCACGCAGCAGATCTCCATCTACCACCGTCCGCAACACCTCAACCTCCATCAGCAGGAGCAGATCGGTGGGTTACAATAATCGTAGCCCACACCACTGCACCAGCCAACCCAGACAACAACTCGCAAACATGTCGCGCACACTAGCAGCAAAAGCAATCGAAAATCACAGAAGACAAAGGATACTCAGCAAAGAGATTGCAGCACAGAAGACATTGGAGGTGAAATTCATTCACCATGCCACTTCATCCACCACACCAGCTCTCTGGAACCACTTTATAAACCACATCAGCAGTTTGAAGCCAAATCCGTTCAGTCAGCCACGCCATGTCAGCATGCAGCACTACGTCATCTCCTAGTGCCACGTCAGCTGACACATAATAAATCTTGGTCGGTAAATTACTCTACTCTTCAGTTTGTTGATTTTACCTTTTTGGTATTGCACTTGGTATTTGAAATTATCATTAATATTACTTTTGTGCCAAAAAAAAAAGAAAAAAAAATCTCACCTAGCATTTTAATTGTTAATTTTTGTTCAATAACCTCTTTCATCAGTGATAGCTAATATCTTATTCTATTTGATAATTATGAGTTCTTGCTTGTGACATCATTTTTTATTAATCATTTACACTTAAGAATCTAGTATTACATACTTATAATTTTATTAGTGTAATTTGTTCTTGATTAATCTCCACATTTAAGAAAAGAAAAAGATTAAAAAAAAAATTAGCTTTATTTTTGTATTGTGATTTTACATGCAAGAACCATTTGTGATCTCAATTCGATTTATAAGTTAGTGTTGCATGCATTTGTGTCACGATCATCTAGTGTCCAAGCTTAAGTTTACACTTATTGTAGACTCAACCTTTAGTGATACTCTTATGACCATTTAAAGAGAACTGCAAACTTAGGTGATCAACATGTTTAGGAGAATTGAGCCCCAAGAGAGTTTTCGAATAAGACACTCAAAGACTAATGAATATCACAAGAACAATCATTATGGACAAGTTCACTCTGAGTGCCACCCGTATGACTATCATTTAGGTTACTCTAAACACGATGACTTTGATGGGCGAATCTTAAGTCCTAACAAAATAGAAGCCCCCACTTGTGACGGTCGTCATGACCCTTGGATATTTGACATGTGGATTCGTGATATGGATAGATTCTTTAAGTGGCATAACTTGTCTGATAATAGGAAAGTTAGATTTGCTAAGATGAAATTCATTGATGAAGCCAGAATTTATTGGAGAGATGTTGAGGATTGCTTAGAGATGAGAGGTAAACCTCCTAGAACTGATTGGATCAAAATGAAACAAAAACTTCAAGAGAAATGCGTACCACAGTCTTATAGGAATAAACTCTTAGACCAATGGAACAATCTAAGACAAGGGAATAAGTCTATCAATGAGTATATAATGCAGTTTAACGATTACATGATTAGATGTGTCATAAAAGAGAGTGAAGCCATGACTTTGCGTAGATTTTGTAGAGGCTTAAATGATGATCTTAGAAGAGAAGTTGTATTTCAAGGTGTATCTACCCTTAACCAAGCTTATACCTTAGTTAAAGACTACAAGTTGGTCACAAAGAATCAGTGGAAGAATCATCAAGACTCTTATAGTATCCCTATTAGGTCCCAATCCAGAAATAGTGATTCTTTGTTAGATGCTCCACCCCACAGACCTAATCCTAGTAACTCCTAACTTTATAAGAAAGATAAAGGCAAACGAGTTGTTAATGAAGTGTCTAAGGTGAGTTCAATGGTTAAGTGTACTAATTGTCTAGGTTTTGGTCATATCTCTTTAAATTGTACCTCTAAACCTTTAGTCATCCAAAATTATAGGGATATAGGTAATGAGGAATATTGTATTGTTGAAGTGTATGAGCCTAATCTTGAGGATTTTAGCGACCTAGATGATGAGGATGTGCAAGAAGCGGGACTTAACATAATGAGCCCACATGAGCTTGAGGTTGAGGTTAAGGAAGAGTCTGATATGTCTGCTTTAATGGTGGAGGAAATTTTAAGGAACTCTTCAGTGGAATCACCTATAGAGATAAGTATGGTCTTAGAAGAGTTTCATGATATTAGTCCTCCTGAATTATCTGATTCCTCACCCCACATTCTTGGTGTCCAGCACATCATAAGTTTAGAGCAACATGTTAAGCTTCTTGACCCCTTACCACATGCACGTTATGAGGAAGATGAAGATAATCTTAGTTTACTTGATTGTGTTCATACCATATCTACACAAGTTTCAAATAATGTTTGTCTCATTCCACACCCTCAATCATTTAGTGTTCATAGTTACAAACCTGAGGAGCTGATAGAACACCTTCCCATATCTCCTTACGATAAGATGTTTAAGTCAGCTAAGTCATTACCATGTAGGGTTCATAATTTGCATATTGAGATCATGAAATAAATTCAAGCAAGTAATGAACAATACAAATTTTGAGCTGATTTACTTAAATATCATGATGCACTTAATGTTGGAGATTATTTCATGATATAGATTAGGCCTGAACGGTGTCCTTTGGAAACCGATTATAAATTGCAAGTAAGTAGTGCTAGACCATTCAAAGTGTTGCAAATGATTAAATCAAATAACTATGTCATTAAATTGTCATTAAACTTTGATATTAGCTCTACTTTGAACATGAAAGACCTCAGTATTTATAAAATACAGCCTACCCCTAATGCTCCTTTTGATACCCCTACCTCATTATTCGTATCTTTGGCACAAAAGGAACATATTAATGCTACTTTGAATGCACAAGTTGTTTTTACCAGGCATGATGAACTTCAGCAAATCCCAGTATATGAGCTCGACGACCAGATTCAGACTATACTTGAATTATCAGAGAGACATCACAACAGCTTAATCCTTATCTTTGAGAGCATTATCGGAGCTGCCTTGACCTATACTCGACGGGGTCGAGTTCTTCCAACCTCGGGAGAATTGATGGGGACACCGAACCGGAAATATTATTTACGCACGCATATGATCATAGACGATGGAGGATAGCCCAAACCATTGAGAAATTGGGCTTTAACTTATGTTTTTGGGTTTAATTTATATGAACTTTTAGTTAAGGTTTATTAATTTGGTTTTATTTGTTGGGTTTGACTTAATTATTGTTGAGGGTTTTATTTAGCGGGCCATAAGCCCAAACGATTGTTCTAATTAGGGTTTTAGTATTTATATCTCACTTTTCTAAATGTTAAGAGACTTTTGATGATTAATGAAAATTTGCAGATTTTTGCATATCTCCAATCCCCCTTCTTCTCTTTCTTTGCTTTCTCTTCTCAGCTTCTTCTCTAAAAGCTTCTTTCTTTTCTTGCTTTAATTCTTTTTATTTATTGTCCCGCATCAACGGTACCTTTTTAACTTCAGGAAGAAGCAACCCAATGTAAGGAATCATATCCTTCGGTTCTGTAACCAATGAACGCATGTTTCCAACTATTTGTGCAGCTTTCTTTTTAGTTTCAGCACTCCTCTCCCTATGACCCCTATGAACTATAGGTACCAATAGTGCAAGTGATGGGGTATCAATTGAATTAATGAAAGTTGTCTGCAAGAAACCAAAAGGCATTTAGTGACATGAAACAGATTAAAATAAAACTGATAAACTAAACAAATGTTCATCTATAAACCTTTTACCTGGAGGAGAATATCAAGAGAATATTTTGTATACTCATTGGGGTCTGTTAGGCCCATGAGAAGCGTAGGGACAAGAGAAGATATTTCTGGATTCTTTATCACACTCCCGACCTGGGATGATATTATGGACAGTTAGTCATGAACCACTACGCATGAAGAGCACATTGTGAACAATAAATCACAATATATATATATATATATATATATATATATATATATATATATAATATATATAACCTGCTGGAGTGCCATTTGTCCTGCTGACTGGACTTTGGGATGCGTATCAGTTAAAACCTAAATTTGGAAACAAAATTCCAAGGTCAAGAATTTTTGTTTATTTAAAGAAGGCTAAGCAACAAGGCTTGTGTATGCAACTATAAACCTCCGTCAGTTTGGGCACGATAGTAGGAAGGCATTGAGACAATTGTTGAGGAGCACAATATGCAATAGCACCAAGTAGTTGTACACTGCTTTGCTTTGTCTGCCAGGCTTTATCCTCAAGACCCTGAGTTTAAAAATGTACAGGCAACAATTTGATCAGTTAAGCACTCTGAAAGCAGTGCAACATAATCCAAATAGTAAGACACAGTAGGACAAATAAACCAAAGGAGAAAAAATTATATTATTACAAAACATTATGTCAACAACACAAATAACAATACTAATAAAGAATCATCCTCACTGTGACATTCATTCTATCTTTAGAAAAAAATCAAAGACAATAAAACAAGGCACAAGCACAATAATGGCAAGCAACATAGTTCACTTTCACCTCTGCTCGTCAATATCTGCTGTATTTATCTTAGTCAACTAGCTAGTATAAAAAGCTATTTGATTCAATTCAGAACACAGCTAACAGATCATAAATGTCCACCATCCAGGGAAATAAAAGAATTTTATTATCCAACTGAAGTATCCATACTGATCAAGCATAAGAGTGCAGTATAATGAGACCTAACTAAAATCATTACATGATTACTAGTTAAATTATCAACTTTTAATACAGAAAATTTATCGCTAAGATAGAATAAAAACCAAGTCTCTATCCATAGTATGGTCCCTCAAGATTTAGAAGAACTATATGACCGGTTCAATTATTATATCTTATCAAACAAATGTGCTGAATATGTAACGATTAAATCCACAAAAGGCACCTTTCGAATCGATGGACGCACAAGCTTCACCCCCTGTGCACTGAGTTGAGACATCATTGAACGAGCAGCACATTCAGCAGCTTCACGAACTGCTACAACTTGGTCAGAGAAAGAAACCAAAAGTAACGGCAACATTTGAATCACATACCTGGATAAAAACAGGAAAAATAGATGCATTAATCATACAAAGAAATCTGCACTGACAACATTGCAGTCTTTAGGCTACAATTGTTTATACAAACGGTTCAAACAGTTTTCCAAGTGTTTTACAAAAGCACTCAAAAGCCAGTTGAGCTCCTTCGCGATGTTTTACTGAACTCCTGTAGTTTGAAAGAAACACAAGCTCGTCAAAGACCAAAATTAAAAAATACAAAGGTGAATAACTACAGTAAGAAGCGCTATTTGGCTTTGGCTTGGCAGACAGGGATCCCCTCCACCCACACTATAACAACTAAATGAACAAGAACCCTATTCGAAAACAATTTTATTCTTGACAACCAATCACTGTTCATGTCCACAAACAATAAAAGAAGGATCAGAAAATTTTTAACTTGAGGAACTACTAATATTGCTAAATATGATTAAAGAAAATGACCAGAATCAGAGGAATATAATATTTTAATAAAACTAAAACCAACCAGAGTGTGAATATACCTATCTGCAAGACTTTCCCTTATTGCAGCAGTAATTCCATACTTCTTCGAGCAAGATATTCCATATCCCTTGACCACTCCAGCAAGTCCAAAAGCTGCTCCTCGGCGTTCCCCATATTTGTCACTATTCATAAGTTGATCCAATAACCTAGAAACAAGAGCAGGTGCATCTTCCTGATGCAAGAAAAAGAGATGTTAGGACAGCTTGTAAACCCAAACATAACAATATGAAACTTCAGAAATATACTGCCTCTAGTTCATTTTTTTCGATTTGGAGATGGAAGAATTAGAAAAGGACACGAGCATCAATAAATTACAATAACTAAATGCATCGTTATGAGACTTAGATTTTAATTTTAGGCAAAAATTGCTTCATACTTTCTTTGACTGCATTAGTGCATTAGTGGAGATAAGCAAAACGAAACTGCCCGCTGAACAGCCTCTGATGGAGTATTCAAAACATCCAACAACTTCTCCACCACTGCATGGACTTCGGGATCATCCTGCAAGAAAATACAGATGTTAAAACCAAACAAGAAAAAAAGCTTGATGAATTTGCTATGAAAGGAAAACTAGCACATAAAATCAGACCTTAGCCAAGTGTTTTGCCAAGGCTCCAGTAAAAATAACAACACCCTCATGAACCAAATCATATTTTTCCTCATCTGATGCCTAAGCACAAGAAATTATATGAGAGGGACAAATATAAAAGGTTAAATAATCTTTAATCATTACATCAGAGTCTATCCATCTATAGAATTCATTAAGTATGGAAACATAATAAAAAAGGTCAAACATGTTATGATTTAAATGAAGACTGACCTTCTTGTTCAGGTAGTTCTCAAAGATTGGAAACAACAAGGAAACATTGTCTCTTCCATGTTTATCAATAATTATGATGCCAGCATTGATCATTCTTCCTCGAACATCTTCATTAAGGTCACCCTACAACATAAAAGGGTTAAAAAAAAACAGAGACACTGATTTATTCAGACCAATTTATAGCTAAGATGACAAACACTTCAAGGCATACAGGATCGTACATACCAAACAAAATGATGAAATGAAAATGATGATTCTCCTTGATATGAGGTAAAAATACAATAGAAGAGTCCAAAAATACGCTTTAAGAAAAAATAATATAGCTTTCTTCTAATTAATGAATAGATAGATATGGAAATCTTAATCTACTAAGAAACATAGCAGATCAGTACTCCATTGGTAACAGCAGTGTTTTCTGGGTTAGACAATAACTGCAATGAAAAGCTCTTTAAGCATCAGTGTAATATTAAGTAGTACTTTGATTAAATGACTGTAGCTACCTAGTCTCCATAAATGGATGTGATAATTTGGGGAAGTAATTACTTCTTCACAATGAGCCAACTTAATTGAAGCAAAATGGCAAAGCAAATCTTACCAATGCTCGTGATATGAGGAATGTCATAACAACAGGGAGGTCTTTTTGTTCTTAGAACATCAGCAGCAGAATGTAAAGCCAGTGCTATTCCTTGTCTGCCCAGCCAACCAGCATCAACAATATCCTCACCAAAACCAGCATCCCGGATATATAAAGAAAATAAAGTAGAAAGAGATTCCTGAGGAGATCATTAAAAAAAAAAAGAAAACAGCACACAGAAGAAGAATCGTAATTTTGTCACACTAACCTGTATAGTATCTGGATTTTCATCCAAAGCAGCAGCTAATGCCTCTGCAGCAGCCAACCGCACATTGTAATCAATATGAGAAAGTGCTTTGAAAAGTCCAGAATAATAGGTCCCAAAGTCATGTCCATAGCGATCCCAAATATCCTCTGCAGCTTCAGCAACTAACTGTAAACATGGAGTAAAAAACAAAGTGAGTGAGTTCAAATTAATAACAAAAACATGCGACTAGATGAAATACTTAACCAATGAAAACCAGTATGATAATTTAAACAACTAACCAATGACTTAAAAACAACAAGGTAAAATAAGTGAAATTTAAGATGGAAGAATGTTACAAGATCAAGTTCAGAACCATGTAATCTATATAATTGTAAACATGAAGAACAATATCTTTTGGAGGATACATTGCGAACACAAATTAGTATGAGAACATATTGCCATAACAAAGTGGGCACACTCAACAACACAAGGGGCTGGCACGACTGGCACAACAAGTCCCGTGCCATGGACAACTATTTCTTAGGCCCAAAGGGACCAAGAGATACCCCGTGCATGAAAATATAAAAAATAAAAAGGAAACCAACAGAAAGTTTTAACTGCTCGCAACCATACAAATCAGAGACGTAACAAAAGTGGTTGAACTTGCCCTGATTCTGTATAAACTTAATCGAATTGCTTGCTAGGATCAAATCCACCAATTATATGATGGCAGTTAAAAGAAAATCACCAGATGACCAAAGAACTACTTGTTAATTCACCAACTAGAGCATGCAAGTTAGCTGTTTGTATTTATCGTGCGTTTCCAGATCCACTATTTGACTAGACCATAAATGGTTAATAGCCCAGTTCACAGAACTTCCAGGTGATGTTCAAGCAATCAAACAAATCATTGATGACAATAACTTAATTCAAATGTCTCAGAATACTTCTAAAATGAGCAATCATTATATGACAAGTGAAGATCTTTCTAGTGAATTCAAATGCAGAGTCACAACTGAAGTCACAACATTAAGTTGCTTAATCATTCAAGGTCTTAAATAGATGTTTTGATGGCTGTTACACATGCCCTTGTATGATAAACTTTACCATATGCATATGAAATTTAGCTAAACCTCCAGGAAGGTTACAGCATTTTAGTTACTCGAGAAGCAACTAATAACAGACACAGATCAAACTAACAAACTGGGAAATGACCATGGACACATAAAAAAGCATTTAACCTCTGGTAAATTTACCAGAAAATATAAAAGTATGACTGGCATTGAACATGATAGGCAAATTAAGGGTAAGGATAGAAGTAACATAAAAATCTACAGGAGATCCTTGAATCCTGAAGGAGAGTTGAGATATCTAAAGTTGACTAGGCAATACTAAATTGCAACATTCTCAATGATAGTTCTCCTTCAACAAACAATTATCCAATATAAAAGTACGATGCTTTATATAGGGGCAAAACGACCATATCTAAATAGTAAATAGAATCCTAACTAAGAATAATACATGTTGAATAAAAACCTAAGAAACACCCAAAGCTCTTAAATAGACAGAATTATAAATTGATGATGATGGCAGAAAATATGAATTTGGAGAGCACAAAAAGAGTGAAACAGGGAATTTATTAGTGGATGCCTCACAGCATGCAGTACATTTTAAGCAATAAAATATCAAGCCACGAGAATCTTCAAAGTGGAGGAACAAGTTTGATGCACTTGCAAAAACAACGAAAAAAAATGCAAGGTTGACATTTATAATTACACGTCAAGGGGAAGAAAATATAGGTGAACAATCAATAAAACAGGTAATAGAAATAAACTATAGAAACTATCCACTGGACTATTTCCTGTTGAACAACGAAAAGTTCATTACCAAATTCAATTAGATCAAAGAAAACCACAACTGGCAAACCAAACCAAACAAAACCTTTTCTGGATCATGTAGAGCAATCCAAAGACTAGTTGCAACCTCAACATTCTCGGGGACAGATCGTGATGTGGGACAATAAATAAAAAGAATTAAAGCAAGAAAAGAAAGAAGCTTTTAGAGAAGAAGCTGAGAAGAGAAAGCAAAGAAAGAAAAGAAAGGAGATTGGAGATATGCAAAAGCTGCAATATTTTCATTAATCATCAAAAGTCCCTTAACATTTAGAAAAGTAGGGTATTAATACTAAAATTCTAATTATAATAAGCGATTGGGCTTATGGCCCGCTAAATAAAATACCCAACAATAATTAAATCAAGCCCAACAAATAAAGCTAAATTAATAAAACTCATCTAAAAGTTCATATAAATTAAACCTAAAACATAAGTTAAAGCCCAATCTCTCAATTGTTTGGGCTATCCTCCATCGTCTATGATCATACGCGTGCGTAAATAATGTTTCTGGTTCGGTGTCCCCATCAATTCTCCCGGGGTTGGAAGAACTCGTCCCCGTCAAGTATAGGTTAAGGCAGCTCCGATAATGCTCTCAAAGATAAGGATTAAGTTGTTGTGATGTCTCTCTGATAATCCAAGTATAGTATGAATCTGGTCGTCGAGTCCATATACTGGGATTTGCTGAAGTTCACCATCCCTGGTAAAAACAACTTGTGCATTCAAAGTAGCATTAATATGTTCCTTTTGTGCCAAAGATATGGATAATGAAGTACGGGTATTAAAAGGAGCATCAGGGGTAGGTTGTATTTTATAAATACTGAGGTCTTTCATGTTCAAAGTAAAGCTAATATCAAAGTTTAATGGCAATTTAATGACATAATTATTTGATTTAATCATTTGCAACACTTTGAATGGTCTAGCATTACTTACTTGCAATTTATGATCGGTTTCCAAAGGACATCGTTCAGGTCTAATCTGTATCATGAAATAATCTCCAACATTAAATGCATTATGATACTTAAGTAAATCAGCTCGAAATTTGTATTGTTCATTACTTGCTTGAATTTGTTTCATGATCTCAATATGCAAATTATGAACCCTACATAGTAACGACTCAACTGACTTAGACATCCTATCATGAGGAGATATGGGAAGGTGTTCTATAGGCTTCTCAGGTTTGTAACTATGAACACTAAATGATTGAGGGTGTGGAATGAGACAAACATTGTTTGAAACCTGTGTAGATATGGTATGGACACAATCAAGTAAACTAGGATTATCTTCATCTTCCTCATCATGTGCATGTGGTAAGGGGTCAAAAAGCTCAACATGTTGCTCTAAACTTATGATGTGCTGGACACCAAGCATGTTGGGTGAGGAATCATGTAATTTAGGAGGACTGATATCATAAGACTCTTCTAAGACCATAGTTATATCTATAGGCGATTCCACTAAAGAGTTCCCTAAAACTTCCTCTACCATTGAAGCAGACATATCAGACTCTTTCTTAACCTCATTCTCAAGCTCACGTGGACTCATTGTGTTAGGTCCCTCTTCTTGCACATCCTCGTCATCTAGGTCACTAAAATCCTCAAGATTTGGCTCATACACTTCAACACTACAATATTCCTCTTTACCTATATCCTTATATTTTTGGATGACTAAGGGTTTAGAGGTGCAATCTAAAGAGATATGACCAAAACCTAAACAATTAGTACACTTAACCTTTGAACTCACTTTAGACACTTCATTGACAACTCGTTTGCCCTTATCTTTCTTACAAAGTTGGGCGCTACTAGGATTATGTCTTTGGGTTGGAGCACCTAACAAAGAATCACTACTTCTGAATTAGGACCTAATTGGGATACTATAAGCGTCTTGACGATTCTTCCAATGATTCTTTGTGACCAACTTGTAGTCTTTAACTAAGGTATAAGCTTGGTCCAGGGTAGATACACCTTGAAATACAACTTCTCTTCTAAGATCATCTTTCAAGCCTTTATAAAATCTATGCAAAGTCATGGTTGCATTCTCTCTTATGGCACATCTAATCATGTAATCGTTAAACTGCGTTATATACTCATTGATAGATTTATTCCCTTGTCTTAGATTGTTCCATTGGTCTAAGAGTTTATTCCTATATGATTGGGGTAGGTACTTCTCCTGAAGTTTTTGTTTTATTTTGATCCAATCAGTTATAGGAGGTTTACCTCTCATCTCTAAACAATCCTTAACATCTCTTCAATAAATTTTGGCTTCATCAATGAGTTTCATCTCAGCAAATCTAACTTTTACATTATCAGACAAGTTATGCCATTCAAAGAATCTATCCATATCATGAATCCACATATCAAATATCCAAGGGTCATAACGACTGTCAAAAGTGGGGGCTTCTATTTTGTTAGGACTCAAGACTCGCTCATCAAAGTCATCGTGTTTAGAGTAACCTAAATGATAGTCATATTGGTGGTGCTCAGAGTGAACTTGTCCATAATGATTATTCTTATGATATTTATTGGTCTTTAAGTGCCTTATTCGAAAACTCTCTTGGGGCTCAATTCTTCTAAACATGTTGATCACCTAAGTTTGTAGTTCCCATTAAATGGTCGTAAGAAGAGTATCACTAAATGTTGAGTCTACAGTAAGTGTAAACTTAAGCTTGGACATTAGATGATCATGAAACAAATGCATGCAACACTAACTTATAAATCGAATTGAGATCACAAATGGTTCTTGCAAGCGAAGTCACAATACAAAAATAAAGCTAATTTAATTTTTTTTTATCCTTTTTTTCTTTAAATGTGGAGATTAATCAAGAACAAATTACACTAATAAAATTGTAAGCATGCAATACTAAATTCTTAAGTGTAAATGATTAATCAAACACGATGTCATAAGCAAGAATTCATAATTATCAAATAGAATAAGATATTAGCTATCACTGATGAAAGAGGTTGATGAACAAAAATTAACAATTAAAAATGCTGATGAGAATTATTTTTTTTTATGTTTTTTTTCTCTTTTTTTTTGGCACAAAAAAGAAATATTAATGATAATTTCGAATACTAAGTGCAATACCAAAGCAGTAAAATCAACAAATTAAAAGGTAGAGTAATTTACCGACCAACATTTAAATTATCGAATTCAGTCGTGGATGGACCTCAGATGATGTGTCATCTGACATGGTGCTAGGGGATGATGTGGTGATGTTTGCTGACGTGGTGGCTAATTGGCATGATGTGGCTCCAGAGTGATGACGTGGCGGATGACGTGGCCCTAGGAAGTTGACGTGGTAGCTGACGTGGCAAGGTTAATTAATTTCGCCTCAACTCTCTTCTTTTCTGCAACTCTTTTCTTCTGTGTTGCAATTGATTTGTTGAGTTTCCTTTGTTGCTTTTGCTGGCGGCGCGGCGTGATTGCTGAAGGCGAGGATAGTTGTAGTATGTTGAAAGTGGTGGTTGCCGCCGGCCGGTTCTACTGCTCTGTCTGTGGCTAACGGTTGAGGCGCTGCCACCGACGAGGATTTACTGCTGGTAGCGTGGGCGACCTGTTGTGGCTGCTGAAGGTGATGGCACTGTGGACGGTGGCAGGTGAAGATCTGTTGTACTGCCTTTGTTGCGGTGAACCACCAGTCGGTGCTGGTTGTGATGGGTTTGTGGGTGGTTGTTGCTGGTGGTTTTATGTTGCTGAAGCCGGAGATCCACTGATGTCTCTTGCGGTGTCAATCTGGTGGTTGACGCTGGTCTGTGTCGGAGGTAGCAAATCAGCGTGGATCGGTGGACTGATGTGCAGGTCTTCTCAGTGGTGGGTCTGCCGCTGTGACTGGTTGAGGTGCCGCTGTGACTGGCTGAGACGTCGCAGATGGTAGGGGCACCGCTGCTGGAAAACCCGATTACAATCATGGATGATGAACAATGTTTTTTTTTTTTAAATTAGAACAATAGGTTTTTCCTCTTTTTTTTTTCAGATTAATCTAGGGTTAAACATAAACACATAGATCGTTTAATTATAAGAACAATTAAAAGCCGTGCTCTGATACCAAATTTGATGCGGGACAATAAATAAAAAGAATTAAAGCAAGAAAATAAAGAAGCTTTTAGAGAAGAAGCTGAGAAGAGAAAGCAAAGAAAGAAAAGAAAGGAGATTGGAGATATGCAAAAGTTGCAATATTTTCATTAATCATCAAAAGTCCCTTGACATTTAGAAAAGTAGGGTATTAATACTAAAACTCTAATTATAATAAGCGATTGGGCTTATGGCCCACTAAATAAAATACCCAACAATAATTAAATCAAGCCCAACAAATGAAGCCAAATTAATAAGACTCATCTAAAAGTTCATATAAATTAAACCCAAAACATAAGTTAAAGCTCAATCTCTCAATTGTTTGGGCTATCCTCCATCGTCTATGATCATACGCGTGCGTAAATAATGTTTCTGGTTCGGTGTCCCCATTAGATCGGCTGGCAATTGCTGGAATACATTTTATGGCATTTAAGCAGGCCATTCTTACATGAACATCTTTTGCATACACATACAAAGCCTGTAACCATAAATATTTGAAAATAAAATCATGGAAGGTTAAACAGAGTTACATGAACAATGAAACCAAAGTTAAAATGTATCATCATACAGGTGCAAACCAAGGCACAATTCATTTAATGTTGGTCCAATAGATCCCTGATAGGCAGGAACAACACCTAGAACATGATAAAGAGCCTGCAACACAAAGAGTGAATTATATTGCATGCACAAAGAAAACAGACAGAGAAATCTGAAAAATCATATATATCACATTGGTTAATCAAAAACAAAAGTTTAGATATCTAACTGATAGCATTCGAAGTCTAGGAAGGGGTAACAGTGGATCCATGTGCAAATAGAGAATACGAAGCACATCATCATGAAGTCCAGTCTTCTTGGGTGATAATAGAATGTGCTCCATTATCTGACAACAATGACATCACATATAGATTAACAAGAAGTTGCAATGAATTTAGTTATACATGATAGGGAGGAAAACTTACAGGAAATACAAAATTAAAAGAATCTATATGAAGAGGTCCAGGTTTACAAGACACAAATAAGCCATTAATTATTCTCTCAAAAAGACCCAAAGAAGGGCTCTCATTGGCTTCCCTGTCACCAGTTATTGGAATAAGATCCAAGAAAACACTGACATCCTTGGTCACAATAAGGCGTAGAGCAGTAGCAATGTCAAGAGCCCAATGACAAAGAGGTGCGGCTGTACATCTTGATAGCTTCACCAAGGTCTCATAGGCCACGTCACTCACTATAGGTGACTGTAGCAAAGGGTCAACAAACTTAATCTGATAACATGCACAAAAGAAGAGGACTAGGACCATATAGAGGAGCTTAAAGTATAAGAAGAATAAAAACCCTTAACGATACAAGCACTGAAAAATACTTTAAATCACCATATCTAAGAGAGAGAATCATAACTCATATGAGAAATAGATTAGGACCACCATGGAAGAAATTCTCTAACATGAAAAATATTGTTTCCGAACAACCATCATAAAATTAAAATAGCAAGCGGGCTCTTAAAATGAACAATAGCAAGCATTGACATATCATTCTTTCCCATCTCCTAGCATGCAGATGTTCATACAATAAAAGTGATCAAAGCTAATTGCTGAGGAATTGGGGATTAGAAAAGGAAAGGCAATCGAAGTTTAGTTTCACAGTGACCATTTAAAAGAACTGTAGACAAAAGGAAAGGAAGTTGAAGTTCAGTTTCACAGTGACCATTCAAGAAGATTGTAGCAAAAAGGAAAGGCAGTTGAAGTTTAGTTTCACAGTGACCATTTAAGAGAACTGTAGACTAATAACAACATATGTTGCAGCTTCGCATCAAACATTTTTATCTTCACATAAAAAAGAGTAAGAAGTAGAAGAACAATCACATTCTGACATAATGCTTGTGAGATATCACATGTTTGTCTATACATCAACAAAAGTAACACACAAAGAAAAGCAAGTTGCATGACACGAACCAGGGAAGGTAGCTGACTGTGTGCAAATACAGGGTTAGAGATGGCCATTTCCCCAAGAGCTCTCAGCATCAAAGAAAGGTGGTACTAAGATATGCTATAAACATCACCAAGTCCTTCCCAATTGAATTTGTATCCATAATTTTTAAACATATATGCAGGTATTATTTGCAAAGTTGAGATTTAAAGGATAATGTCCATCAAAGTCCAATGGCAGATACTCCCCATTGAGGATTTGGGTTTGGCTTCTATCCAATCATTTTATTCCAGGTCCCACACTTTGTGACACGACCAAAAGCTTGATGTCTTTTCCCAAGTGCAGGAGTGTCGAAGTAATAAATAACCCGGCAAGACCGTGGTCGAACCATAGAGAGGTTAATTGTATAAATTATAAATAACAATACAACAACAACAACAACAACAATAATAACAATAATTATAATTATAATACTCAGTACGTGGCGTTGTTATACCTGAGAATGATCTAAAAGATCGGGTCACAGGTTTCCAGCCTATATACTGAGTTTATGAAAAGATCAAAGATATATATTATATAATATAAACAGAATAATAATAATAATAATAATAATAATAATAATAATAAAAGGGGAAGATGAAGAAATTAATGAGAACTTTGAGATGAGAGATTAACGTAAGGATTAAACAATGATAAAAACAAATGTCAAGGTTAGAGGATCCACTAATGGTACTTCAAACAAGTATAATATAAACTCTTAATACTCAATTGGAAACCACACATAAAGGAGGTTCCAATCAGATTATAAATTGTTAACATGATTACATTAGTTATCTTATTCGAATAAAGCTAATACTTGTAAATGTTGGCAGGCATTCATGATTATAACTTATGTTAACAACAAATCAAGTTCCTTTCATAGCTCAGGTGTCGGTTATACCATACAGTATGGGCTATGAAAGTGCCAAGTATTTGTTGTACCAAGTGTTATACAACATAAATTTAGATTAACCATTTAACAAGTAAAGTATTAAAAGTAAACAAGATAACAAATATAAAACATGTTAGTATCCAACGTTAAGGTCCATGTTAAGTTTATATTATACTTATTCTTACACCATTAGTGTATCCTTTTCACCTTGATATAATTAACTTAGCTGAACATAATGAAAGAAAGAAACATAAATGAACAAGATAAGAACATAAATGAGAAACAGGTTAACTAAGTAAAGGAAATGAAGTGCATAAACTTAATATTAATGAAAGCAAGACATAAGCAATACAAAGAGAGAAAGCAAGAGCATGATCTTGATCTGGAAACCAAGATGCCTCAATACATGGTAAGTGCCTCCTTTTATAGGCCAAAATTTGGAACTATTGATTTGTTGACTAATTGATGAGTGGGTGGCCACATCTTGACTTGGTGACAATCCTTATCTTCTTGTCTGAACAAGACGTCATTGCTAACATCATAATTTTGCCCAGAATCCTCAAGAATGTTCTAGGAAATTGTCTCAGCTTTCCAACAAAAAAAAAGATGAGGTCATTTGGACTTCTAGAACTCAAGATATGGGCTGAACACTAAATAGTGTCTGGGCTGCAGGATAGCTTCGGACTTCTTCGTTGTTCCTATAATTTGGACTTGAAAACGGCCTTATTAGATCTTGGTGTCCAGATGAAAGTTGTAGGCCTATGTTTTACCTTTCCATCCATATAAAATGGACCTAAATCCAAGATCTAGAGCTCCAGATATGATCCAATTACTGAGCAATGTTCCGGTTTGGACTGCACTGACATCTCTTTTCTAAGTTTGGCCATCTCTTTGTCCTTTAACTTTCAATGCTTAAACTCATCAATCAATCCTTTTATTTATGTGATAGTCCTGCATTTAAAATGAGCAATTACCATAAATTAAGGTATCTTATAATATCAAACTTGTTATTATAAAACATGCTTTAGTTAAGGAGTTATTGATACTTCAAGTGCAAAATGATGATATAAAACCTTGATAAACATGCACTTTTAAGTACTAATCACACCCCCCAACCAGCTTATTACTAGTCCCTAGTAATCTAAAGCGTTAAAATAGAGAAATAATTTGCAAGTTTCACAAAGCAAGGCATTCATCATTCAACTTCCATTAATCTATCCAGATAAACAAACTCTCATTAAATTTATATTCATGCTTCATACTTCTTAAACAAGATATTAATAAACCTTCTTTTTATGTGCTCAATATATGAAAACATAGATGATGGGGCTTTTGTTGGAAGAAAACAATATTATGTTCAAATGTTTAAGGTGAACTTCCTTGGGTTGGGATTATTATTTTTTTTCTTTTTTCTTTTTTTTCTTTTTTTTTCTTTTTTTTCTTTTTATTTATATACACATACAACTTAAAACACAATGTATCTTTAACCCGTGTAATGAGTTTTAGGCTAATGACTCCCAGACCAGTTGGTCTTAGGGCATTAGATGTTGAGACACCCCTACGAGCTTAACAACTCGGGTTGCAGATACTGATACGTAGATAGTGCAATGTTTGATTCCGTTAAGCTTTTCTCCTTAACCCATGTAACAAGCTTTGGGCCAATAGCTCCCAAGTCAGTTGACTTTAGGTATTAGGTGTTAAAACACCCCTTCGGGCTTAATTGCTTAGGTTAGGAAGGCTACGAAACCAAACTTATCCACGTTTTATTATCATCAATACTATCTTTTTTTTTCTTTTTTCTTTTTTTCTTTTTTTTTTGCAAATTATATACTATCCTTTTTCCTTAGTTGTTACCTTCAACAAAAGAACATAATTAATGTAATAATCCAATGTGCAACCCACAATCATATGTTAAAGTGTGTGTGAAAATGAAGGTTTAATAATACTTGTTAAATGAGTATAGGAGCAGAATCAAGTGATAACAATGCGAGAGTTTGTAAACCTGAATATTTCAAGAAGTATTCTAATAGGCCTTGTTATGAATATTGCAAATAACCATTAGAAAATTTTTACTAAGATGCGTCTCAAGAATAATTCCTCTTTACTCTGCCATCCTAGTAATAACAGTTTTGCCAAATGGTTTTTTAAAAACAAAAACAGTTAGTTGGTTAGTTTTTTTTTTTTTTTTAACTACTACCCTCTCCCCCCAACCAAAACGAGACATTGTCCTCAATGTTCGAAGCTAGAAAGATAGAGTATAGAAGACATCACCTGAAACAGCAAACAATGACAAACTTGAAACACTCTTAAACAAACATAAGAAGTAACAACACAAAATAATATGCTATTAATAAAACCAAAAGACACAAGGTTTCACAGATGAAGGCTCAAATCTAATCTAAGCTTTTTACTTTATTTTGACAAAGCATGTATGTATAGGTAGTTGTGATTGTGGCTCACATCTTCCCTTGGTTTTACGTCCAAGAACGGCTTAAACGCCCTCTATGGGTCGGGGATAGGCTTCCCATCCAGTTTTCTTAAAAACTGGCAAACAGGGTCTTTTTTAGTTAGATTCCCAAGACTAAGTCGAGCATGTTCTTTATGAAAATTGGGTCATAAGTCATGAAATGCACAATGCACATTGTCACCAGGATATGTCGCAAAAGTCAATAGAAGATTATCTAAAGAGTCCTTATGTTTTGAAATAAATCCTGACTTTTGACAATTTTCACAAGCTTTGCAGAATGCATGTGTGTCCTTGAACATGGTGGGCCAATAAAATCCATTTTGTAAGATTTTTGCAGTCGTCTTTCTTAATGAGAAATGACTCCCACATGCTTCAGAATGACAAAGTTTAATGACACTACTTACCTCATTGTCACGAATGCATCTTTGAAATATTTGATCAGGACAATTTTTGAATAAGTAAGGGTCATCCAAATAAAAGTTCTTTACTTCGTTCAAAAACTTTCCTTTGTCTTTAGTACTCCAGTGAGCTGGCAAATCTCCTGTTGCAGGAAAATTAATATGTTTAGCAAACCAAGGCATTGAACTATGAGAAAGTAAGGATTCTTCAGGAAAGTAATCATCGATTGGTGTGATGTCAGATGTCAAATCTGTTGTCACTCTTGACAAAAGATCGACATTAATATTTTTGTTGCCTTTTTCATCCGTGATTTCTTCCTGAGAATAAATCATTTGCAAATCTTCATATTCATCCAACTCAATTTTACTCAAAGTAGATTCAAGTTGATCATGAACTAATTCTTCAATAAGATCTACTTCTTGTAAATCATTATCATCTCCAGGTTGCTTGCAAATGTTGAAAATATTCATCTCCAATGTCATGTTTCCAAATGATAACTTCATGAGTCCATTCCTACAATTAATCAATGCATTAGAAGTTGCAAGAAACGGACGTCCTAAAATAATAGGAAATGAATTACATGCTTCAACAGGTTGCGTGTCCAAGACAATAAAATCCACAGGATAAATGAATTTATCGACTTGTACTAACACATCTTCAATTATTCCTCTAGGCACTTTAACAGATCTATCGGCAAGTAAAAGAGTTACAGAAGTTGGTTTTAACTCACCTAGATTGAGACTCTGAAAAACTGAATATGGAAGTAAATTCACACTAGCTCCAAGATCAAGTAAGGCTCTTTCAATTTTATGTTCTCCAATAAAGCAAGAAATTGTAGGACAACCAGGGTCTTTATATTTCAAAGCATTATTGTTCTGAAGAATGGCACTTACTTGTTCGGCTAAAAAGGCTTTCTTTTTCACATTCAGTTTTCTCTTCACAGTGCATAGATCTTTCAAAAATTTAGCATAGGAAGGAACCTGTTTAATAGCATCCAACAAAGGTATATTGATCCTTACCTGTTTGAAAGTTTCAAAGATTTCAGAGTTGTGATTGACTTTCCTTTGTTTGGTCATGGCATGAGGAAATGGAAGTGCTGGCGGGGAATCAGCCT
Organism: Populus alba x Populus glandulosa; assembly: GCA_033617975.1. Lineage (NCBI taxonomy): Eukaryota > Viridiplantae > Streptophyta > Magnoliopsida > Malpighiales > Salicaceae > Populus > Populus alba x Populus glandulosa. The sequence goes on from CM066161.1 coordinate 8,018,294, forward strand.
TTTCTTTGCAATGTCCAGGTTCAACCCCTTCCTTACCCTCAGAGATAGACTCATCATCTTTCTCACAAGGTTCAAGAATGGGTTTTTCAATAACCTTACCACTACGAAGAGTGATGACTGATTTGACTTGATCCATGTGTTGGCTTCCAGAACTACTTGTATTTGCATTGTATTGCCCCTTTGGATTTTGCTGTGGTTGAGAAGGAAACTTACCTTTCTCTTGGAAACTGAGAGCAGATGTTAATTTTGCAAGAGCATCTTTAAAATCGGTCATACTTTGAGCAAGTTGAGTGTTGATTGTCTCCTGCTTTTCAATGAATGCATGCAATGTTTCCTCAAAATTTCTTCTAGGAGGTGCAACATAAGGAGGTGCATATCCATGAGAATTTTGGAAATTATAGTGTGCTTGAAATGGTGGCTGTGAAGTTTGTGCATTGTTGCTATCACTCTTCCAACTAAAATTTGGGTGATTTCTCCAACCAGGGTTATACGTTTGTGAGTATGGGTTATGGTTGGGTCTTTGGAAACTGTTTAAAGCATTGGCTTGTTCCTGGAGGCATTCCTTAAAAGAAGGCAAAGTTGGACAATCATTGGTTGCATTCTCATTTGTTTCACAGATTTGACACACAATGTCTTGAACAGATTTTAATTGACCACTCTTTTTCAATTCTGGTGCCTCGACTTTTCTAGCTAAAGATGCAAACTTGGCTTGGAGGTCATGATCTTCCCTAAGGTTGTGCATACCTCTACTAGATGTATGAGGTTGAGTTTTACTTGGTACCTCATAAGTACCTGTGGTGTCCCAATTTTGAGCATTTTTGGCTAGCAAGTCTAGGTACTCCATTGCTTCATTAGGGTCTTTATCTTTGAAGGTTCCATTGCACATCAATTCAACCATTTGCCTATCTCTAGGTGTTAAACCTTCATAAAAATATGAAACCAATCTCCATGTTTCAAAACCATGATGTGGGCAAGTATTAAGCAAATCTCGATACCTATCCCAACATTGTTAAATGTTTCTCTTGGCTTTTGGGTAAAAGTGATGATTTGTCTTTTGAAAGAGTTTGTTTTGTGAGACGAAAAAAACTTCTTTAAAAATTGTTGTTGCATTTCATCCCAAATACGAATAGATCCTAGTCTCAAATTTTATAGCCATGTTTTAGCTTTATCTTTTAATGAAAAATGAAAAAGCTTTAATCTAATGGTGTCATACTACAATTTGAGTCATTATAGATGTTACAAACCTTCTTAAATTCCCTTAAATGCAAGTATGGATTTTCTAGGTCTAAGCCATGAAAAGAAGGTAAAAGTTGAATAATGCCTAGCTTAAATTAAAATGAGATGCATCAGGAGGGAAAACTATGCATGAGGGTGCACTTGTTCTTGTGGGATTCATGTGGTCTCTAAGTGTTCTCATACTGATGCGAACCTCGTGATAACATGGTCACGCAACCCACAATCAAGATTGAGATCTGATCCCGGAAAGCCAAAATAGGTCTGATAGGAGTGTGACACAATGGAAACCTGCCCCAAGGCACCAACACTATTGGAATGAGTAGAATGACGCCACGAAGCCAGTTAATCTTCGATAAGTTAGATTCAGTTCGTTCAAGAACTAAAGAATGCAAGAATCACTCTCATACTTTAAAACTGAAAAATTCAAAATAATAATCATCAAAGTTGCCGAAATTTTGGCTTACATGAGTTTAAATAGTTTTTGAAAAATTAACCCTAATGGACCTCTTATTTGGACTTATATGAGGTCTACTCAAAATTAGCCCAAAACCCTAAACTGAAAAGACCATAACCTGATCCAAACAAGCCTTGGACCCTAGCTCAAAACAAAGTTTTAATTAAGCCCAAACATTAAAGAAAATAATAAAAATAACTAATCTGTCATTAAATACCACCAGCCCCTCTTTTTTTGTGTTACTAGGATGAATAAGGAATCCTTATAAGAAAAAGATTCGGAAACATTAATGAATCACGGCCACACTTGTAGATTATATTGCAGCTCATTAAAGATCCTTGTGGAACTAGTAAATTCCTAAAACAAGCTGTCACATCCTTGTAGGAAAATAATCATAACCAAATAGGAAGTCCACAAGTCAATTGGAAGTAAATAACAAAATTTATACAGCCTCCGTTAACCAGTATTGCGGTTCTTTCCCGAAATCCGATTGACCTACTTTTTAACCCAAGGTAGTAAAACATGTTTGGAGAGTTCACATAAAATATTAGCCCGATCCAACGGTCGGATTGAGACTTATGATTGTTGCCGTAAACCTGGACTGTTGCGCTTTTTACGCCAAAATCCGAATTTGACCTTGCTTGGGTCATATCACAGGGCTGAACCGTATCACATACGGTTATTCTTATTATTCTCATTATGAAGTGATTGATTATCTTCTTCTGCCATATTTTCTGAAAATGATGAGGATACCCTACAAAGCCTACCACTTAATATACGTGACTAAACTCTCATGCACGTGTAAGAGGAGAATAAAGGAAGAAAAGAGAAGAAAAAGAAACAAAATAAATAAAAGTTAGATAAAATGAAAGTGAAAAGAGAAAATAAAATAAATATTATAATTTATACAAGAATTTACCTCCCCGGTAACGGCGCCAAAAACTTGACACAACCAAAAGATTGATGTCTTCTCCCAAGTGCAGGAGTGTCGAAGTAATAAATAACCCGGCAAGACCGGGGTGAAACCACAGGGAGGTTAACTATATAAATTATAAATAACAACAACAACAACAATAATAATACTAATAATAACAGTAATAGTAATAATAGTAGTTATAGTGGTAATGATATTAATAATAGTAATAGTAATAATAAAGAGGAATTTGAGATGTAAGATTAATGTGAGGATTAAACAATAATAAAAACAAATGTCAAGATTAGAGAATCCACTAATGGTAATTTAAACAAGTATAGTATAAACTCTTATTACTCAACTGGAAACCACATACAAAAGAGGTTCCAATCAGATTATAATTGTTAACATGATTACATTAATTATCTTATTCGAGTAATGCCAATACTTGTAAATATTATCAGGTTTTCATGGTGATAACTTATGTTAACAACAAATCAAGTTCTTTTTTTCTTTTTTTTTATCAAATGTAAGAAGTATATAGATCAAAAATGTTTGCAAGACAAGCTTGTGGTACAGGCTGGAAACCAGCAGAACAATACATAGATCATAGGGAATAATCCCATAGCAAGCACCGAGGAACATACTCCCTAGCACTGGCCAATTCAAGAACACATAGACATATATATGGACAGCCCCCATATAGGCAGAATTCAATATCAAAGCTGCACAGTGCAGCTGCACAAGCTCTTCTGTTGCAAGTTAGAAGAACATCCGCAAGGCAACTCTACTCCAGCTGTATAGTCCAACTGCAGCGTTAAGAAGCCCAACAAACAACCTGTATATAGCAGCAGCAAGACTAGCAAACACCAGCAGAATCCAACAGCTATATAGCAGCACCAAACCAAACCATCAACCTCAAATAAATGAGGGATCATAGCACCAAGGCTACGTAGAGCAACAAACAGGTCCATCAACCCTACTAGCCACAGCAATGCCAACCTGTTCCAACACAGCATGCAAGAGGGTCATATCGATGGGGAGAGAACCTCACCCTAATGAGTTCCTACCAAGCATGCAAAAGGTAACAGAGGGCAGCCTCTGTAAGCTTACACCCGTTGGATGATCTCCAGTCAATTCCATTCAGAAACCCAGAACCGGGCCCAGACAACAGCAAGTGAGACAAGCCACATCCTCGGATAGGAGCTACCAGACCCCCGCGAATGGACACCCACCACACTAAAGCTTACAAAAGCCACTACGTTCCAAGCCAGACCAGCAGGGCTGGGCAGAACCTGAAAGTTGATGACAGCTAAGCGGCAGTACTCCACAAAAGGAGCAACCAAAACACCATGAGGATGAGCCTCATGTGTAAGCAGAAGGGACAAAGCCCTAGCGACAAAGAGATCCTTAACAGTAATCTCAAAAGGCCTTCCAGTGAACCCAGAGTTGCAGCAGCCACAGAATACCTAAAACAATTGGGGAGAGAACCTCACCCTACCAGCAAGAGGAGTGAACCATCCACACATGAAAGTGCCATACGATTGGGCTATGAAAGTGCCAAGCATTTGTTGTACCAAGGGTTGTTCAACACAATTCTAGATTAACCATTTAACAAGCAAGGTATTAAGAGTGAGCAAGATAATAAATATAAAACATGTTAATATCAAGCATTAAAGTCAATGTTGAGTTTATACTATACTTATTCTTACACCATTAGTGTAACCTTTTCACCTTGACATAATAGATTTAGCTAAACATAATGAAAGAAAGAAACATAATTATATAAATAAAGGAAAGGAAATGAAAAGCATAAACAAGAGATTAATATAACATAAAATAAAACTTAAACATTACAAAATACAAAGAAAAAGAGCAAGAGTATGATCTTGATCTGAACACCAAGATGCCTAAACGCATGGAAAATGCCTCCTTTTATAGGCTAAAATTTGGAACTATTGATTTAATGACTAATTGTTGAGTGGGTGGCCAACTCTTGACTTGGTGAAAATCCTTATCTTTTTGTCTGAATAAAACATCATTGCTAGCATCACAACTGGAACCACTTGTACTCATGAAAGTTCTAAGAAATTATCTTATCTTTCTAGAAAACAAAAATTGAGGTCATTTGGACATCTTAAACTCGAGATATGACCCAATTACCGAACAGTGTTCTAGTTTGGACTGCACCAACATCCCTTTTCTAAGTTTGGCCCTCTCCTTGTCCTTTCAATTTCAATACTTAAACTCATCAATCAATCCTTTTATTTATGTGATAGGTCTGCATTTAAGATGAACATTTACCATAAATTAAAGGTATCTTATATTATTAGGTATGTTATTATAAAACATGCTTTAGTTAAGTAGTTATTGATACTTCAAGTGCAAAATCATGATATAAAACCTTTATAAAAATGCACTGTTAAGTAATAATCAATTGTCCTTTTGTATTTTTCTTTGGTTGAGATGGAAACTTACCTTTCTCTTGGAAACTGAGAGTAGATGTTAACTTTGCAAGAGTATCTTTAAAATCTGTCATGCCTTTAGCAAGTTGAGTGTTAATTGCCTCTTCCTTTTCAATGAATGCATGCAATTTTTCCTCAAGATTTCTTCTAAGAGGTGGAGCATAAGAAGGTGCATATCCATGAGAATTTTAAAAATTATGGTGTGCTTGAAACGGTGGCCGTGAAGTTTTTGCATTATTATTATCACTTTTCCAACTTAAATTTGGGTGGTTTCTCCAACCAGGGTTGTATGTTTGCAAGTATGGGTCAGTTGAGTGTTAATTGCCTCTTACTTTTCAATGAATGCATGCAATTTTTCCTCAAGATTTCTTCTAAGAGGTGGAGCATAAGAAGGTGCATATCCATGAGAATTTTAAAAATTATGGTGTGCTTGAAACGGTGGTCATGAAGTTTTTGCATTATTATTATCACTTTTCCAACTTAAATTTGGGTGGTTTCTCCAACCAGGGTTGTATGTTTGCAAGTATGGGTTATGATTAGGCATTTGAAAATTGTTTAAAGCATGGGCTTGTTCATGGAGACATTACTTAAAAGAAGGCAAAGTTGGACAGTTATTGGTTGCATGTTCATTTGTTTCACAGATTTGACACACAATGTCTTGAACATATTTTATTTGACCACTCGTTTTCAATTCTAGTGCCTCGACTTTTCTAGCTAAAGATGCAAACTTGGGGCTCTCAGTCAAGGCCAAGGAAAGAGAGAGAACCTAGAGAGAGACACTCTCCTCCTCCAAGGAGCTGATTCCCTCTTGTCCGCTGGCGCTCTTGCTGTTTGATTCTTCATCCGTTGGTTTTGCTTGCCTGTTTCCACTAATCTTCTTCATTTCCATGTTTCCCTTACAATAATTCCACCTCAGCCTGATTTCCCCCCCACTCTTTTTACTTTCCCGCCTGTTCTTGCTTTCCCGATGGCCAAGAACAAGAGAAAGGCTACGTCCTCTGTAGCCCGTAGACAAGCCGCCTCTCAGTCAAACCTTGTTAGCCCCAAGGGAAATGACCACGTTGGGGATGTTTCAGGGGTCTTGTCCCCCATGGTTAGCTCTGATGATGGTCCCGACGTAGTTGCTGGTGCCCCATCCCCTGATCCTCCCCCCTTACCCCCACTTTCCCCTAGAGATGTGGGTCCAGCAATGGCGGTTGCTTCTGGCTCTCGGTTATTGGATGTTGTCCTGGTGGAAGACTGCTCTGGTGGTTCTGAAGATGGCATTCTTGGAGAGGATCAACTGGACTTAAACTTTACTGATGAAGATTGTGATTCCCCTCAAGGGCCTGAACTTCTCCCTGACCCGTTCTTGCCTTCCCCGCTGAACCCTTCAGAGAAAGTCCATTCCTTTTCGCACCCACAGAGTGACATGCCCCCGGTTCCTACCTCTGGAGTGCTTGAGCCTGCTCCCCCCTCTGGTGCAGGTAATCCCTTCCCTGGCCCTAATACTAGTAAATGGAGAGACATACTTGTTTCCAATAGATCCACTTCTTCTTGCACCAGGCTTAGAAATTATTCACTTAATCACTTGTCTAAATCATGTGCTATTTCTCAAGAGGATATCATGTCTCATTTTGATATTTGGAATGTTTGTGCTGTGGGTTACATTTCTGGAAAGAACCCTGGGTTTAAAGCTCTTAATGGAATCATATCCAATGTTTGGAAAACTGAAGCTACCCTCACGATTCATGAAACGGGTTGGCTGATTTATCGTTTTAAGTATGAGGAAGCGAAGCTTGCTGTCCTTCGGGGAGGCCCTTATCTTGTGTATGGCCGGCCCCTTGTCCTCCGGCCGATGACAAGGTTCTTTGATTTCTCCAGCGAAGAGATGTCGAGGGTGCCGGTCTGGGTTAAATTTCCATGCCTACCATTGTGTTGTTGGTCACCCATCTGCCTGTCAAAGATTGCTAGTGTAATTGGAAGGCCTATTCAGTGTGATCAGCTGACCTCCAGCCTATCCCGCATGTCTTATGCTAGAGTGCTGGTGGAAATCGACTTGCTTGAGGAGCTTTGTCAATCTGTGGAGATATCTCTTCCAGAAGGTCTTACACTGCATCAAAAGGTGGTTTATGAGTCCCTGCCCAAGTATTGCAATTTTTGTCACGTTCTTGGCCACACTCGACTTCTCTGTTCCAAGGCCGCAGCCTCTTCCAACAAGGTTCCTTGTCCTCAACCCCAAAATTTGGATGCTGCTGCTGGGGTGAATGTTTTTGAGAGATTGGGCCCCCAGCTGCCACCACAGTCTTCTCCTCCTATAGAGCAAGATCAACCCCACGTCAATATTGTTCATCAGGGTTCTGAGGAAAATGTGATGCCAGAAGCTGCTCTTGATCATTCAGCTGGGTGGGTTACTGTGGACTCATGTAAATCTAGTAAGCGTAAGGGGAAGGCTGTTGTGGGTTCTGACCAGGTGCTAGATGAAACCTCCCTAGCTTCTCCCACTCCTCCTGCTGGCAAAGGTATTGAGCAGCCCCCTACTCACTCTCCTAGACCGGATTCATTGCTTGGAAACTCTTGTGAAGTGCATGCTCAGGATCCTCCTCCTACTCCTACTGTTCCATTGATTGTTCCCTCTTGTGACGGGGTGGCTTATCCCCCCCCCTTGCCATTGGCAACTAATGTGAATGGGGTTGGGAATATTGTGAAAGCTGTTGATGTAGCTGCTCAGTGTGGGGTTAGGACCCGTAATCAAAAATAGCGAAGTCGTAGTGGAAGGGTATCCCCTTCCCCGGCTAATCCATGATTATCTATAGCTGGAATATCAGGGGGTTGAACAACCCCCTGAAGCAGCATGAGGTGGTCAGCCTCATGAAGAAGAACAAAATTGACGTTTGTGGGTTACTTGAAACCAAAATGCTTCCTGCCAGAGTTGCTTCCATGCACAAACTTAGGCTGAAGCATTGGCAGTATTTGTCCAATGTAGCTATGGCTCACACGGCTAGAATTGTTGTTTTTTGGAACCCGGATACAGTTCATGTTGATTTGCTATCATCCTCAGCGCAAGCCATTCATCTTTCCATCACCTGCTTAATTTCCCAGTTGAAATTCAAGGCCACTTTTGTATATGGTTTTAACTCTATCACGGTCAGGCGTCCTCTTTGGGAGGAGTTAAGGAGATGGAATTCCAATCACCCCTGGCTGGTTCTTGGAGATTATAACTCTTTGATTTCCTCTTCTGACAAGCACAATGGTGAGGCCATCTCCGCTTATGAAGTTTCTGATTTCAGTGATTGTTGTTTTAACATTGGCCTTCGGGACGCTACCTACACTGGCTGCCATTACACTTGGTCAAACGGCAGGATTTGGAGTAAGCTGGATAGGGTTCTAATTAATCCCTTCTGGTCCTCTTTGCATAGTTCTGCTCATGTGCACTTTGCCACTCCTGGTGAATTTTCAGACCACTCCCCAGTTGTAGTGAAGTTGGACTCCTATGTGCAGGGTAGGCGCAACTTCAAATTTTTTAATATGTGGGCTGCTCATGATCAGTTTCTGGGTGTTGTTTCCTCTTGTTGGTTGACGCAGGTGTATGGCATGCCCATGTACACTTTATGCCGCAAGCTGAAGCTCCTGAAGGGCCCCTTGAAAGAGCTTAACCGGCTTCATTTCAGCTATATTTCTGAGAGGGTTTCCAGCCTTGAGTCCCAACTAGATCAGATCCAATCTGCTTTCCAACACGATAGAGACAACCAGTCCTTGTTTGAGCAGGACAAGGCCCTTCGCTCTAAGCTCTCTTCTCTTAAGTTTGCGGAGCACCAGTTTTTCAGCCAGAAAATAAAATGTAAATTTCTCCAGGACAATGATCGAGGGTCCAAGTTCCACGCTCTCATGGGGCACAACCACAGGAGGAATTTCATTCCTGCCACCACATGCAGCAATGGTCGGATCACTACCTCTCTTAAGGATGTGGGGGACGTCTTTGTGGCATACTATCATCAGTTGTTGGGTTCTTCGAAGTCTACCATCCTCCTGGACAGTGCTACAATTCAGTGTGGCCCGTGTCTCTCCTCTTCTTCCCAGGGCTCTCTCTTATCCCCGGTCTCTCATGAGGATATTCGTCATGCAGTCTTCAATATTGCAAATGAAAGAGCCCCTGGTCCAGATGGATATTCCTCTTTCTTCTTTAAGCAAGCTTGGTCTATAGTTGGTGGAGATTTCTGTGCTGCCATTCAAGATTTCTTTGTTTCGGGTAGGCTGCTCAAACAAGTTAACCACTCCATAATTGCCTTGGTTCCCAAATCAGAGAATGCCTCTTCCCCCTCCGATTATAGGCCTATCTCCTGTTGCAATGTAATCTACAAAGTCTTGTCCAAGATCTTAGCTGGCCGGCTAGCTCTTGCTCTTCAGGATATTGTCAGCCCCATGCAGAATGCGTTCTTGGGGGGGAGACATATGAGTGACAATATTAATTTGGTCCAGAAACTTCTCCGCCAGTATTGTAGGAAACGCTCCTCTCCTCGTTGCTTGCTGAAAGTGGATTTCAAGAAGGCTTTCGACTCTGTTCAATGGGATTTCTTGGAAAGTCTTCTTTGTTACCTTGGCTTCCCTGCTCACTTTGTCTTGCTGGTCATGTAGTGTACATCATCTGCGTCTTATTCAGTGGCTGTGAATGGTGATATTCATGGATTCTTTTCGGGCAAGTGTGGAGTGCGTCAAGGAGACCCATTGTCTCCGTATCTTTTCATATGCTGCATGGAATATTTTTCAAGGATGCTCTCTCTAGCATCTCAGCAGGATGGGTTCAGGTTCCATCCCAAGTGTGCGATTCAAGGTATCTCCCACCTTGCCTTTGCTGATGATGTCCTTCTTTTTTCTCGGGGGGACCTCTCTTCAGTCTCTTGTTTTCTCCAGCAGCTTAATCTCTTTGGCCAAACTTCTGGTTTACACATTAACCCTCAGAAATCGTCCATTTTCTTTGGAGGTGTGGGCACAGAGCAAAAGCATTCTATTCTCTCAGCCACTGGATTTAGTGAAGGGCAGTTTCCTTTTACTTACCTTGGAGTCCCTCTTAGCCTGCATAGACTGCTAGCAAGCCAATTCACTCCTCTTCTGCAGGACCTGAAATCGTCTATCCAAGGCTGGATGGGTAGATATCTTACTTATGTTGGGCGCTTGGAGCTCCTTCGATCGGTTCTATATGGGAAGGTCCAGTTCTGGTTGAACATATTCCCTGTCCCTGCAATTGTGCTCAAGCAAATAATTAGCATATGCAGAAATTTCCTCTAGACTAGTGATGCATGTCGTGGTTCCTCTGCTATTGTTGCTTGGAAGACTGTTTGTCTTCCTAAAAATGAGGGTGGCTTGGGTTTGTTTGATCTCTTTGCCCGTAACAGTAGCTTTCTCAGTAAGCAGTTGTGGCACATTCATCTCAAAAAGGACTCGGTTTGGATGCGCTGGATACATCATTTCTATTTGAACAGTGGCTCCATATGGTCTGTCCAGGTGCATCTCTCTTCTTCCCCTCTGTGGAAGGCCATCATCCATGTTCGGGATGCTATCTCTCAACATAGTGGGGGATCAGAGGTGGAGTGTGTATCCTTGATGCGAGCCTGGTCTACTTCAGCTGGTCCTTTTCTTGCTCATGCATATGATTTCTTCAGGCCGGTTGGTTCAATTGTCCCATGGGATCGGGTTGTCTGGGAGCAGTGGTCCCTTCCAAAATACAGCTTTATATTATGGTTGGCGGTTTTGGGAAAACTCAAAACTCGGGACAGGTTGTGGTTCATCCCGTCTGACCCCTCTTGTGCCTTCTGTAGGTGTGAAGCTGAGACCCATGCTCATTTGTTTTTTGGTTGTAGCTGGACGGGCAGGCTGTGGGGTAGGATAAAAGATTGGCTTCGAATTGGTAGGAGGATGTTCTCCATCAATAGTGCTCTTCGTGGGTTATTCCCTAAGAGGTCCAATCTTATGGCTCGCATGCGCAGAGTCTCCTTGGGTATCTCTGTGTATCTTATCTGGGAAGAAAGAAATAAGCGGGTCTTTGATGACAAATCTAGGGAGGTTGATGTCATGTTCAGGAGATTTCAAATTCTGTTTTATACGGTGTTCCATTTTCATGAAAAGGACCACCTCCAATTGGTTGTAGGGTGATTGCCTGGTATCATAAGGTGCTCGGTGTTGTGCATATGAGGTTTCCTGCTCTCTATGTTGCTTTGCATGGCTCTTTGGGGTGCATTCATTTCCTGCATGCTTTATGCCGGGCCCTCCACTAAACTCCTGTGGTGCATGTCCCTTGCTTTACTATCTTTGGCTTCTCAGCTGCGTTGGTTGCATGTCCCATGCAGATGATGTTCTCGTGGCTCTCAGCTATGGGTATGATGCCACGTTGCCTTGTCTACTTCCTGTTGCTGTGGCTCTCGGCTTTCTCGTAGAGTCCAGCTTATGGGATTGTTGCCTTGCTGTCTTCTTCTGTCGGCGTGGCTCTCGGTTTCTCCTTCTACTGCTGCATGGCTCATGCATTTCCTCTTTGCTGGCTGTTGTATTTTGTAGCCTTTTGTGTTTGGCTTGCTAGGTTCTTGGCTTGCTAGGTTCTTGGTTTGCTTTGTTGGTTTGTCGTTTTTCCTGTAAAAACTGTTGGCATGGCTTTCTTTTGGTTTTCTTTGTGCCGGTTGGGAGCCTGTTCCCCCTGGCTTGTTTTGTACAGTTGTTTGATTGGCTTTCTGGTTTCCAGTTAGTCTAACTTTTTGATCTATATATTTCTAACATTTGATCAAAAAAAAAAATGCAAACTTGGCTTGGAAGTCATGATCTTCCCTAAGGTTATACATACCTCCACTAAATGTATGAGGTTGGGTTTTACTTAGTGCCTCATAAGAGTCTGTAGTGTCCTAATTTTATGCATTTTCAGCTAGCAAGTCTAGGTACTCCATTGCTTCATTAGGGTTTTTATCTTCAAAAGTTCCATTGCACATCAATTCAACCATTTGCCTATCTCTAGATGTTAACCCTTTATAAAATTGTGAAACCAATCTCTATGTTTCAAAACCATGATGAGGGAAAGTATTAAGCACATCTTGATACCTATCCCAACATTGGTAAAATGTTTCACCTGGTTTTTGAGTGAAAGTGGTGATTTGTCTTTTGAAAGAGTTGGTTCTGTGAGATGGAAAAAATATCTTTAAAAATTATTGTTGCATTTCATCCCAAGCACGAATGGATCCTGACCTATGATTTTGTAGCTATGTTTTAGCTTTATCTTTTAATGAAAAAGGAAAAAGCTTTAATCTAATGATATTCATGCTACAATTTAAGTTATTATAGGTGTTACAAACTTCTTCAAATTCTCTCAAATGCAAGTAAAAGTTGAATAATGCCTTGCTTAAAATTAAAATGAGATGCATCAGGAGGAAAAACTATGCATAAGGGTGCACTTGTTCATCCAGGATTCATATGGTCTCTAAGTGTTCTAACACGATTATTCTCATTATTCTCATTATGAAGTGACTGGTTATCTTCTTCGATCATATTTTCTGAAAATGATGAGGATACCCTACAAAGTCTACCACTTAATGTACGTGACCAAACACTCATGCACGTGTAGAAAGAGATTAAAAGGAAGAAGAAAAGAAAACAAAAGGAAACAAAACAAAAAAAACAAAGTTAGATACAAGAAAAGTGAAAGGAGAAAATGAAATAAATACTATAATTTGTACAAGAATTTACCTCCCCGGCAACGGCGCCAAAAACTTGACACAACCAAAAGATTGATGTCTTCTCCCAAGTGTAAGAGTATCGAAGTAATAACTAACCCGACAAGACCGGGGTCGAGCCACAGGAAGGTTAATTGTATAAATTATAATTAATAATAATACAACAACAACAATAATAACAATAATAGTAATAGTAATAATAATACTAATACTAATATTAATGGTAATAATAATAGTAGTAGTAGTAGTAATAGTAATATTATAATAATAATAATAGTAATAAAGAAGAAGAAGAAGTTGATGAGAATTTTGAGATGGAAGATCAATGTAAGGTTTAAACAATGATAAAAACAAATGTCAAGGTTAGAGGATCCACTAATGGTATTTCAAACAAGTATAGTATAAAATCTTATTATTCAACTAGAAACAACACACAAAGGAGGTTCCGATCGGATGATTTGTCACTAATAGCTCATTATAAATTGTTAATATGATCATATTAATTATCTTATTTAAGTAACACCAAACTTTTAAATATTGTCAGGAATTCATGATGCTAACTTATGTTAACAACAAATCAAGTTCCTTTCATAGCACAGGTGTAGGTAATACCATACGATTGGGCTATGAGAGTGTCAAGTATTTGTTGTACCAAGTGTTATACAACACAAATCTAGATTAACCAGTTAACAAGCAAGGTATTAAGAATTAGTAAGATAAAAAGATAAGACATGTTAATATTAAACATTAAGGTCCATGTTGAGTTTATACTATACTTATTCTTACACCATTATTGTAACCTTTTCACCTTGACATAATAAACTTAGCTAAACATAATGAAAAAGAGAAACATAAATAAACATAAATAAGAACATAAATAAGATACAAGTTAACTAAGTAAAGGAAAGGGAATGAAAAGCATAAACAATATATTAATGAAAGCAAAACTTAAGAATTACAAAAAGAAATATAAAGAGAGAGAGCAAGAGCAAGTTCTTGATCTGAACAACCAAGCCCCTAAATGTATGGCAAATGCCTTCTTTTATAGGCCAAAATTTGAAACTATTGATTTGATGACTAATTGTTGAGTGGGTGGCCAACTTTTGACTTAGTGAAAATTTTTAACTTCTTATCTGAATAAAACATCATTGCTAGCATCAGAACTGGAACCACCTGTACTCATGAAAGTTATAGGAAATTTTCTTATCTTTCCTTGAAAAAAAATTAAGGTCATTTGGACTTCTAGAACTCGAGATATGGGCTGAACACTGAACAGTGTCTGGGCTACAGGATAGATTCAGACTTCTCCGTTGTTGCTATAATCTGGACTTGAAAACAGTCTTTTTAAATTTTGGACTACACATGAAAGTTGTAGGCCTATGTCTTACCGAATCTGTCCAAAAAATTACCGAACAATGTTTCAGTTTGGACTGCACTAATATCTCTTTTCTAAGTTTGGCCCTCTCCTTGTCCTTTCAATTTCAGTACTTAAACTGATCAATCAATCATTTTATTTATGTGATAGGCCTGCATTTAAGATGAACATTTACCATAAATTAAAGGTATCTTATATTATTAGGTATGTTATTATAAAGCATGCTTTAGTTAAGGAGTTATTGATACTTCAAGTGCAAAATGATGATATAAAACCTTTATAAAAATGCACTTTTAAGTACTAATCATATATCTTATATCAATTAATTGCATTTGAATTATGTTTTTATAGAAATAAGTCTTTCATTATTAGCAATGACAATTACTCTCTAAGAAAAAACAAATGAATACATATAAAAGAAAAGAAAAATCAATACAAAATATTTGCATTTGCATCTATCTTGTTCTTCAATTTCAAATATTAACTTCTCGTTTTATTATTTAATTAGTGTTCACATAAACATCTTTTTATTTCTCAATTGAAAAAATTATGATACATGAAAACGCATCTACAATGCAACCATCTTCTTCTCTTGCGTTAACTTAAAAACTTAATCGTGCTACCTACAACGTAGCTCGGGTATAAGGCTACTACATCTTAAAAATAAAATTAAATCCACTGCAAGTTAAATGGATCTTGATATTAGATTTTATTTATAAAATATAGGTACTTGAGGTTCAAACATTCAATTTCAACTTTCACTCTCTTCTCTTTTTGTCATCTTTACCTTCCTTTTTTCCTTTTTTATAATTTTTACATTGGTACTCTTCCTTCTTGTTTTTTTTTACCATAAGTAATGAGATAAAAGACATATCAACACCAATACATAAAGTAAGAATGGGCATTCAAATAGAAAACAATAAAAAAGTTTATATCTCATATAAAAATAAAATAAAATTGGGTACTAAATATATAATTTTCTCCTACCAAACTAATACATTTAGTTATTATTGTTTTATATAAATTTAAAGCATTCAACTCAATCCTACAAAACATTTAAAGAAATATAATGGACTAATTTATTTATATATATATATATATATATGTGTGTGTGTGTGTGTGTGAAATAGAATATTCTAAATTAAACAGGTGAATTTTATGAATGAAATAAAGAGTCCCATATTTTTCCCAAAAATGAAAAAGGAAACCCTATATGGAACTAATTAGTCTAAATTTTTTTTATATAAAGGTAAGTTGTATAAAAAGAAAAAAATTATACAAAACACAAGAAGCATGCACCAAGAAGTATATAGTTTTGTTACTTGGATCAAAGACCTTAAGGTAACATAAAAACAAATCAAAAGCTAAAGAAGAAGCTAAAAAATTAGAAAAACAAAAGTCTAAAAAACTCAGGAATCGATTGACTGGTTTTGCAGGCAAACACTAACTAGCAGTTGGAGTAGAAAGATAGTCATCTTGGGAGCCTCCAAATGGACTTAAGTTGAGTTGGAACCTAAATTCCAGGATACAAGTCTACAAATCAGGATCTAACTAAATCAAAAATCTATGAGCAAACATCTCAATAAGTCTAGAAAATATGAGAATATACTTTATTGTTCCTCTCATACCAGATTAAGTAGTAGACTATAGTGAGAGGACTAATTGAGCTAGAATATGTGCGAACTTCTTTCTTTTTTGGAGGTGTAAGGATGCTTACTTAAGTAGAGGTTTCCATGTCATGGATGGCCATAAAATGAGATTCACGCCCAAGATATGTCCCTAAATCGAGGTTGAGAAAGGGCCCTCAAAGAATAGATGGTCATGAATCTCTACATTAAAATCACAAAGGATACATACCGAGAAGGGAATGATGTGAAGCACATGCAACCTGTCCATAATATAAAGCCAACCTAAGGAATAAAGCCAGAAGATGAAAGAATGTTATTGGGTATGGCTCGAGAACTAGAGTAAATGGTGCATAATGTCCTCAGGGCTGGTATCCCTAAGTGTTTTCTAAGCCAAGTCAATCATGAATTTTTCTAAAGAGTGACCTTTCCAGATATAATGAGCTAGAGAGTTGATCCAGGGATTGATGTGAATGGAGTCCCATATTGGCTAGAAGGTGGTTACCAAGAGGAAAAGCCTAAGAACCCTAAAAAATATTTGACATCTTTGTATCTTAGATCATCCCGGAAGAGTATAGCACCTTGAAAAGCAATAGGTCAGATAATTGTTGCCCATCTAACAACTAGTAGTCTAATCACAGAGAGGTAATAGCCCCATCATCAATACATTAAACAAACATCTCTTTACATTGATCTCTACTGGAAAAAAATCTTCCTCCAGGCCCAAGAAGATACTGAAAAAGGTCTAACGTGCTAGAAAGAACAACCCTCGAGCAAAATATTATGCACTTAATTTGACCAAACTAATAACATGTCTGAAAGTAGTCTCCAAACATGCTTGAGAATAGCTACCTTAGCCACAGAATAAAAAAATAGAATAACCCTTACAAAGAAAGACAACTAAAATGCCCTCAATTCTCATGATAATAGAACAAGGTAGAATAAACATAAAATACCAGTATACTTGGATCAAAAAGAGAACAGATTTGATCAGTTGAAGATGTTCAACATAAGTAAGAGAAGTTAAAGTCCACAACTTAATCCTTGAGAGAATTCGCCCAACCAAAGACATGTAATCATTATGTTTTAGTCCAGTAGAGATCAAAGAGACTCTTAGATACATGATCGACAAATAACCCAACTTAAAAACCAAAAGAATCTGCAAAGAAGCTCCAAGCTCATCATCAACACCTAACAAGAAAGCTTGGCTTTTTGCCAGATTTGTGACCAGCGTAGACAACCTAGCAAAATCATCAAAGACCTTCCTTACAATCCCTACCAAATCCATATCTACTCGACATAAAATCATAAGGTCATCGGCAAAACATAATGAATAATGGCATTTTCCTAACACTACTAAGGTTGTCCAAAACGTTTTTCCATGTATTTTAAAAAATATTAAAAATATTATATATTTTCGATAAAATCAAGTCAATTTCCATCATTTAATAACTTTCTACACTTTTATTTTATTTTATTTTAGATGGAAAGGTTGAAAAATAAAATAAAATAATAATGAAAAGAAAATTTAAGGAATGAAATTAGAGGCAATAAAGAAAACAGAGGATTAAGATGATTGTGAACTAAAGAATCAAGAAAAAAATAAAGAAATAAAAAATTGTAGAGAGTTCCCAGTTCAAGAAGGAAATAAAATAAAGGTTAAGTATCATTTTGAGTTTGGGCTTTTTTTTTTTTTAGAGAAGCAAGACAATATAAATAGAGAAAAAAAAACACATAGAAACTTAACCCTAGAAAAAGAAAAAAGCAAAAGCAAAGAAATAAAAACTACCTGACGACAACCCTACCACCCAACAAAAAATAGAAACAACATGTTAGTAGCATTGCCGGATTCTGACCAAAATCAACCACCATGTCAGTAGCAACAACCCCTACCATTTCCAATCAGATGCACCTATGGCAATGCCACCAAATCAGCCCCACAAACTCAAATCAACATATTTCTTTTTCCTCTTATCCATTATAGTGTCACAACCATAAATCCAATAAACCAAACCTAATTAACCCACCCAAATCATTTGCCTTATCCCTTGAATCCGATTGAACCTTCATAAAAAATCTAGCCCTTCAACCTAGATCAAACAATAAACCCATAAAAAGCCTCAAATACACCCAACAGTAGCCACAATTTGAAACCCCTTTTTATTCAAGGATCTCATAGTTTTTTTCATCGTTTTTGTTGTTGTTTTGTATAAATCTAAACACAACAAGTGACCGCCACGTGTCGTTATCTCAGAACTCTAGTCTTGCTTTTGCAAGTGACCACTATAAGCTGGCATTGCCTCCCTTTGATCCAACATCTTTTGTCCATCCACTCCCAAAGGTCAAATTAGAACCTCAATGCATTAATTCACTTGCTTAGATGAATTTGCAATGTGTAAGTGTTGTATAAGTGTATATGTTGCATTTATCCTAATTTATTTATTTTTGTTGAATAATTTGTAATATGTGATTGATTTTATATGTATTATTAACCAATGTAGATTCTCCTGGTCTATACTTTTTGCACCTTGCATGCCTTGAGATGAACTTTTAAGGTTCATTTTCCTATATGATGAAGGATATTTTTAAAATCAACAGGTTAATCATCCAAATTGTTATATTAGCTAGAACCATCTTTAGGATATCCCCGTACAATCTTACTACGGAAGCATGATGAACATGAACCTAACATTGAAATTTGGTCATGATATAACGAGTGACAAGACAACTAAAACCATAAAATATAACTAGGAGCAATTCCATCCAGAGGATGAATCCCTACATCCATAAGAGAGGGATTGTTTAAGCTATGATTTGTTTAAGCTCAAGAAAGTGAAATTATGATTTGATATAAGAAAAGCTTAAAACTTTTAGAAGATTACGAAAGTAATGAAATATTTTAGATAAGCAAATTTGTAAGCATAAGTATTGTAAGATGTAAGTTGGTTCACATGGAGTGAATAAGTCGTATTTATAAATAAAAAAAATCTTCAGTTAATTGTTTATGAACTTTTAGAGTGTTCTTTCATCTATTATGAATGGTTATAACACCATTTTTTTTAAAAGAATACAGGAGCTTAAGAAACTAATAACTAAGAAAATAAATTAATCACTTAAGAAAAGTTAGCTATTGAGTTTAAAATAACTAAAGTACAATTTTTAAAAAAAATAAAAGTTTATCACTTGGTTAAAAAAAATGGATAAGAAACTTTTTAGAGATAAAAAATGCAAGAGCTCATTTGACAAACTTTATGTTATCCATTGAAAAAGAATTTGAGTGATAATACCAAAATATTTGATAAAAGAATTTCTCATAAAGCATTACTTTTCATTACGTACAAGTTTTGGCAATAAAACTATTTTTTAAGAAAAAAAAAATTTAAATGCCAAATTAAATTCTATAAAGACTTAAATTACATAAAATTAAGTTTAAACATTTTCAAATTAATATTGCATAAAGTACAATTTTTTAAAAAATTAAACGTTTATCACTTGGTTAAAAAAAAAATGGCTAAGAAACTTTTTAGTGATAAAAAATACAAGAGCTCATTTGATAAACTTTATGTTATCTATTGAAAAATAATTTGAGTGATAATACCAAAATATTTGATAAAAGAATTTCTCATAAGGCATTACTTTTCATTATGTACAACTATTTTTTAACAAAAAAAATTTTTAATGCCAAATTAAATTCTATAAAGACTTAGACTTAGATTACATAAAATTAAGTTTAAACAATTTAAAATTAATATTGCATCTAAAAAGTCCATATAACTTTAATTTGATATGAAAAATTCCTATAACATTAAGACTTAGGAATGATTCATTTTGTCCAGACAATCAATTGGAATCTATTTTTTGTAAATTTACTAAAATGTGTTGTTTAACTATATAAGCCTTCGATATTTCTATCCACTATCAAAGAAAGAGAATGTGGCCATTATGGTCATTTGATGAAAATCTAATCATTCTAAGGCTTTTGATTCAATATGGTCTTCATCTATATTACGGAGTGTAATTCTCTATCAACCCAAGATGGCCACCCTACTATTTCTATGATTTATGATTTGAAATGGAGATCTAGTGAAAATCCTAAGGCTAAATTGTCTAAACATTCCTTACATTTACTTACATCAGATGCCGCCATACACACCACCTAAAGCACATGGTGGCCCAGACATGCCAACAATTTTTTTTTATATTTCAAAATGGTAAAAGACCCTAATATCCCTAACCTCAATTACTTACATTTCGTGGATTCAAGGGCGCATGTGTAATTTGGTTGTTTAATAAAAATACTAAGATGCCATGGCTGTGTTGATTCTTTTATCTTCGGGAGTATTTTTGTCTAATAAACCATATGAAAATACAAAAACACCCCTAGCTCCAAGGCAAGTGTTTTTTTTTTCTAAGGCCATAGACTTCACTTAACTATTGTAGTGAATATCGGATTGTCCATATAACTATAAGGAAACCCCTTTCCTTTTTAATTGTTTTTTTTATCAGTTTCAATATATTATTATTATTATTATTATTATCACTACTACTACCATCACCATCACCATCACCACCACTACCACACAACTATTATCATCATCACCATCATCATAACCACAACC
This sequence comes from Populus alba x Populus glandulosa, assembly GCA_033617975.1. Taxonomy (NCBI): domain Eukaryota; kingdom Viridiplantae; phylum Streptophyta; class Magnoliopsida; order Malpighiales; family Salicaceae; genus Populus; species Populus alba x Populus glandulosa. Next base: position 8,038,669 of record CM066161.1, read on the forward strand.
ACCACCACCACTATTATTATTATTATTATTATTATTATTATTATTATTATTATTATTATTGAAATAATAAAAAATATAAACTTGATTTAAAGACTATTATTATTATTATTATTATAATCATCACCACCACCAGCATCATAACTATCACTATGTCTTCTCATTGACATAAACGTTTTTTTACCATTCAACTATATTCATGTCTAATAAAGATAGGATCCTTCCTGTTTGAATCAAGGGTCAAGATTCATGCCCAATAAAGATCAAATGTCCCTTTTTCATCCCCTATAAATATGATGAAATTTGTGCAAAACAAAGGGAGAAAAGGGGGGGGGGGAGGAAAAACAACTATAAATCATCATTTTTTCTAGTTGTCCAACTAGCAATGTTTCTCCTCCTCCAACAACTACCATAGGCCATCACTAGCACTTATTGTGCCACCAACCAACAACCACCTATTGCCTAGGTAAGCTTCTTCCTCCTCCTAGTCATTACATTGTATTTTTTTTATGGCTTCAACATAGTATGGCAACCATGTTTGCTAGTATTCTTGCCATCAAAATGGGTTGGACTCAAGCCCATCCTATGTCTAGGCTCAGTCCAGCCCTTGTTATTTAAAAAAAAAAACGAGAGAAAAAGGTTTGTTGGACTAGTTGCTAGCCCAATAAAAAATCAGGTTGGGCTGGGCCTTAGCCCAACTTGTGTGCATTCCTTAGGCCTAATAGTCCTGTCTCATATAGTTGGGCCAAACCCAACCCAAAAGTTAAGAGCGTGTTTGGCTCGCCCCATTTTTTCTCAAGAAATAAGGCCTAGTTTGGCTCCTAGAAGCGTTTTTGCTAAACACACCCTAAGCCTTTCATTTTAGCTTTTAATTTTTTTATATTTGTGTGTCTAGCTAGACAAACTTTTAAAAATTTCAAAAACAAAATCTAAAAAAATTTAGGGATCATTTCAAAATTATTTGTGAGTCGCTCGTATGCTTTTCTAGTAATTTGCCTGATATCGGATTGTAGACTTACATTATAAATACGGACCCGATATTAAAAATACCTAATGTTTCTCAAAAAAAGTTCAAAAAAAATCAGAAAATAAAAAAAAAAATCCTTTATTTTAGAAACTAAAAAATATATTTTTTTCCAAGAATTTCATTGGGTTGTAGACTTACACTATAAAATACAAACTCAGTATTAAAAAAACCTGATTTTCTTTTAAATTTCAAAAAACAATCTAAAAAGTTCAAAAACAATTCATCATATCAAAACACACACAAAAAATATGATTTTTTTTAATGCATAAGGACAAATTCTAAAGGTTTTTCATGCATATTTTAAAAAATTGCATTTTATCTTGCAAAAATAAATATTGTAACCAGTTTATAATTATCCATTAGGAGGTGGTAAAAATACCAAAAATCCCTCAACAATTAATTTGCTTAAATAATATTTAGAGCATTAGCATTTAGTTGTAGACTTTAATATTTGAAAGTATAAAATTACACTATAAAGTATATCTTCAAGTATTAAAGATATAAAATAGAAAATAAATGTATTGCTAAAACTAAGGCTTTAGAATGGTTATGATTTAAAACGATAAGGTAAAGATTTCCTCACGAAAAAAGATCTGCCTTGAATCTTAGATGAGACCCACGGATAAAAACATGTCTTAGATTAATAACCAATCAACGATGCAGCTTACTATAGGTAGGGTATACTCAAAGTGATATATCTTCCCGTTTTACAACTAGTCCCATTACCCAAACTCTCACAGATCAAAAGTTTTTCAATAACCATGATACTAGGTGGTGACTCACTTTAATCATAACTTTATGATTAACCCAAAACACTCTCCATTTCTAAAAGACAGCTCTGCCATTTAGTGTCATGCACATCATAACATTGACTTCTGGTTTCTTTGGTGAATCACGTCCTATCTTTTCTTGGACAATTTCCACTCTTCTTAGATGTGGTCAAGTGTATCTTTCTTCCATGTTTGTTAGCGAACAATTATTGTTCTTACTTAGTTAATATATAAATGTTTATTTTTTTTCTATAAACACATTCATTCTTGTGTAAACACCGCTAATGGGTGGATAATTAGATAGCTTGTAGGTTTACTATAACATAAGCTTTAGAAGATCTTTTCGTGTGTGATTGATGTTTTTTTTAAGAATAAGGTATTCTTCATGTCATTAGATAGGTTTTGATGGATTTTGAATTGTATGGATCATTGTTGAGGGGAAAATTTTAAAATTTTAATGCATTTATGCCTCATGAACTTACAAACCATAATTTTTTCTAGTTTGATTTTTTGGCATCATTAATTTGTAATTGTGTTTATATTTCCTTTTACTTGGCATCTAAATCTATTGATTTGTAAGATAATCAATATGTTGATTGATTGTTGATTCTTTAATTAATATTCTACATATTATTTTTTTTTTCCAATAAAAAAAATTATAATTAAAAACTTAATTCCAAGTACAGGGAAGTATTGGCCTCACAAATAAAGCTAAGTGTTGAATTTTTAACTTCACTTTAACAGGTTAAGATAAGATAAGGATAACAAACTAGAAAAACAATAAAGAAAAGCGAGGAAGGTAAAAATAAATTGTAAAGAAAAGCAATAAACAAAAGTTCTAAACTACAATAAACGAAAGAAAGAAAGCTTGTGAACAACTTTTATATATGTGTGTGTGTGTGAGAGAGAGAGAGAGAGAGTGATAGCCTTTTGTAATGTTATTTCATATAAATTTAAAATTTTAATTTTATACAAACTATTTAAGTTAAATGAGTATATAATCTTAATTTTAGTATAATTTGTATTTCTTATTCACTCACAATATGTGTTTTTATTATACTGCAACATCTATCTTATTGTGTCTCTCCTATTCATGACTTTGTTGATTGATATTGTGAATGAAGTCTTCTAGTAGATAATTTATTTCAACTTGTCATTCTACCTTACAATATATATATATATATATATATATATATATATATTAGAGTAATCACTCACAACAATCAGCTTCATATTTTCTTACCTTACTTTTATTCGAAAGCTATGAATTTTTTTTCTTTAATATTTCCAGATCAAACATTCCTTGACCAAGTACTGGTTTGAGAAATATAGACAATTCAAAGTTAAAAGCACAACGAACCCACGTCTGTCTTCCAAGTAGGCACGACAACGTTGTTGAGATAGAGTTGGAAACAGCTGTGGCCTCATGGCAGCTTCTAACAGCTCCTATTCAATAGGCTTGTTCCTTTGCTCTTCTAACAGCTTCTTTGCAACAGCTTTGCCGGCATGAAAGGCTTCCCTTCTGCAGCTCTTTTATCTAATCGCTCCGCAAGCACCTCAGCCTTGGCATCCAGCAACACGAACTTAACTGCACTGTTAAAGCTTCCATGATGGTAATTACAGTCTGCAGATCTTAAAATTTCTCGATATTGTTTCTGCAGAGCAGAACAGCTGAGCACTACAGTTTTTCCACTGATCAAGCTCTCCCTTAAAGCATCTTGTAGGATTTCAAGCCATGGAATCCGGTCTTCCTCTGTTAGAGGTATTCCTTGATGCATTTTGTCTATAGTGATGGGGGGGGGGGGGGGAAGAGTCAGTGATAGGACGCAAGAATGTAAAGAAATTTAATAAATGCATGAAGACTTTAAAAGCAAACAACAATGCAGTGAGTAGTTAAATAAAAAATACCGAATTAGTTTATAGGTACCTTTGTTTGATTGAGGGTAAAAATCATCAGCATCCAGAAAACTACAGTCCAAAGCTTTGGCCTGAAGCTCACCTATTGTACTGTTGAAGTACAGACGTTTTTTTTGTTAAATAAAGGGGTTTGAAGCACGGGTTAAGTACGGGAGAAGGGGATATTTTTCCAGTCAGAGGATTTTTAGTTTTAGCAAGATTTCGCGATTTCAACTTGTATGGGAGTTCGAACTTACACTATACAGCACATGATCAAGAAAATGAAAGATATGCCAAGTAGATAAGAATATAAAATGCAAGAGAACAAGGAACAAAAGTATATGATATGGACAGGGAAATAATGAATGGTTAAATTCAGATTTGTACTAGCAATATCTAGTTGATCACTCGACAAGATCCAGTTTCACCAAGCCAATAAAGATGATGGAAATCAGCTTAAGCTTTACAGAAGAGATCAAAAGAGACAGATTTATATGCATCAATCGTTGAATTGGTGAGATAACGGTGAAGCTGGCTCTACTTGGGAGTTAAGTTAGAGTCTTTTGGTGGTGGGTTGTTACTGTTCACGTTATTCTATCAAGGCACTCTTAATAGCAGCCTCCGCTTCCAAATTTTATTATTTTGTGCGTCTATTTTATGGTTTTTTAAGTCTTTATTTTATTTGCATCCACTTGCACGATCTGTATTAATGCGTTTGGGTGGTTATGATTTATCGTTATACAGGTTAGGTAATTGGCAACTTTAGCTTTATATCTTCTTTTTCCAGCAGTCAATAAAGTCACTAACAATTCAGCAGTGTGGTTTATGTTGTTGAAAGTGTGAGGCTTTCTAACAAGGAATGATTCCTTGAATAGTTGAACCTACTGGTGTGAGACTAGTAGTCCATTATTTTCTCATCTTAAACTCTAAATTATCCAATGGTTTACAGTCTCTTAATCCTAAACTTGTTATCCCACCTGGTCCTACAAAACAATCTGTTCTGAGTGTAAGAATATTTCTTTGTTGTTGAACATTTGCTTTCTTACTCAGCTACTATGTATTTGAACTGTTGATAGCTCTAAGTAGATTCTCCCTTAAAAAGGAACACCATAACCATAACTGGGAACACAATCACAGCCGCAATGATGACCTTAAACACATTAGCCACTTTATAATGCTTTGAGAACAATAAAGATGGATATGAATCTTCAAGGGTGGGCAGCTAGCTTTGTTGAGGATATTACGGAAATAAAGAAATAAGAATCACTTTACATGTAGCTATCTCAGATACGAAAGGGAAGAAACTGTAAAACTTAGAAGCCTAGACATTTTGTTTCTTGTTTTTCCCAAAAGGATTGAGGTTGATTCAATGAAACAGTGGACAAGACAATACTGAGGATTTTAATTCAAGGATGTATGAGATAAGATGAAGGGGAAACGTAAGAACATTGTGGTTGAGGTTCAAAGCTTTTATGATTTCTTAGAACTGATAACAACAAAAAGATACATGAGGATAGAACTTACGATTTCCCAGCGCCACTGACACCCATGATTACAATCGCTTTACCTATAAACTCAAAAGAAAAGAATACTATCAGGATATTAACAAGGAACAATCCCAGAATTGCAACAAAGAGGAAAAGAAGATTAAGTATGTTTGAAGCATTGAATATAGAGACCTTGGAGATCAGAAGCCATATTTGGCTAATTACACACACTTGCGTAATCTCAATGTTCTCAAAAGTATGCAGCTCCAAACCCCAATAAAAGTTTCCTTTTAACTCCAACCAAAGAATAAATGAATGTGACTGCAGGAGATTAGTATGAAAGAAATGAGAGCGCAATCGAATTCCAAACACCTTGCGATAATTTGAGGCACAAAATCCCAATGTAATACTGACCCATGGTCCGCATGATTATGGGAATTTAGATGTTGCACATAAAGATTAAGATTCAGGTCAGAGAGATAGATTTCAATTGAAGAAAGGAAATCAAGCAAGGTCACAATCTGGAAAACATATAAAATGAATGTTATTGATGCCTCTGTTCTTAGTTTAAACCTGATTATACTCGATCTCCAAAATCTGACAGAAACTCAAGGTTTGAGATGAGCCAACAACATCCGTGAACTTCAAATTTCAAAACCAATTTTATATATTCATGCTGAGGGTGCAATTTGGGCACCATAAATAAACAACATAAACTACAGCCTCAAATAATTAATAAGTTCGAAATGTAATCATAAATAACCAAACCTGACAGCAAATTAATTTCTGTTGAAAGTGGCATTCAACAATATAATGTCAGAAATATAAAGAGATGGGTTTGACCTTCTAAAGCAACTGAGGATAAAAATAGAAGACGGAGAGAGATTACCTAAACGATCTGATCTTTTTAGGCTTGCATCTGCCTGCGGCTGGCTTTATATATTTTTTTCAGACAAGACCTATGACCAAAATTATTCCTTCACAGGCAGCAGCTCCTGGCTAAATAACGTTTTGCAGCTGCCCTACCAAATTTGGCTACTGCCAGGTCCAACTCGCTTGTTGGACCTAAGTTTGACTTATCAAAACCGAAGAGCCGTCACTCCTCTTTCTTTTTTCTCTTTTAATTACCAGCTTCAGAGTTGGTGGCTAGTGAGACTCCCCTCAACAAATTTTAAGTTCTTCATCCATGTATAAATTAATTAATATATTTATGAAAAAACATTTGCGGCATAAATGAAGACAAATAACCATCACATGCCGCTTGAGACTTAGGTTTTGTATGGTTCACAATTAAAAAAAAAACCTAGAAGTTAAATAATAATAAGTTATATAGCCCAAAATAACATAAGTTGAGTTTCTTGAAATATTCAGCAAAATTAATAAATTTAAAATTCTTTTTGGAGTTTTAAGGATTTAGCAAATAGATTTAGGGGGATTATACGAATATTACATAAAGGTAAAATGTTTTTTGTGACTTTAAATAATTGTTTTAAAGTTATGTTATCACAAAACATAAATCATTAAAGTGTTCAATAACTAACAATAATTCATACAAAACACTAGTAAGAAATTTCCTACACTCTTTTAAGAGAAAGATTGTTATGTCTTTGAATACTAGTTCTTTTCTTTTGTGTTTTTCAAGTATTCTAAAACTTATGTAGTTTCTATTTATAAAGAAACCTGAAAAATCATATAAACAACGAAATATCAATTTGTCCCTTGAATAAGATCACATATACTAGTTCATGATAATTTTAGAAATTTATTCCATTAATTCCCTACTTAATTTTTATTTGTCTAGAATTGTAATTTCATGTATAATTACATTCTAATCCTCAATTTCTAAAACTTATTTGCAATCAAGTCACACATGATTAATCATCCTATTTTAATTCTGACTAATGGTTCTTATATGTGTGACCTATTAAGTTCCCTAATAAGTTGGTCTAAATATAAATCACAATTCTAAATAAAAATAGGATTAAATAAATTAAACAAATTAATTTATTGTCAATTCAACAAAATTGATTGATTTATATTTGAAGATCAAGTATTGGTCTACCAACCTATCATGATCCCCTATATATTAGAAAAGTCATAAGTGATTTCACATAATCTTTTAGTGATCAATTTCTTAATGTAATTATTATCCCTTCATCAACAATGTTCATATTTAGACATTATAGCATGTAGTGTGTCCACTATGTCAAATCATGTTTGTTATCAATCAAATAGTCATTGATTTTTTTAATCAGATTTGAAACTCTTTTCAAATCTCATTCCACCTTGCGTAAGAATTTACAAGCAATAGTATTTGAGAACAAATGAAATTTTTTTTCTAATTCACCTACGATGATGAATCCTCTCTTGATTACTCAAATACCTTCATATAGTTCTTGTTATACCCAATATTTTCTTATTTTTTACCCTTGATTAGGACAACGTGTAGTAAGATCAAAGCATAACATTTTCTATATAAGATAACTTAGTGATCTCAAGTATAAGGACCACTTACACAACTGTCATGTGAGTTTTTTTCAGTAGATACATGTGATTTCTCCATATAGAATTCTCATATGGGTTAGTTTAGAGTAAATGTCATCTAACATGCATCTATATATTATTTCGAGGTATCCCTCATATTTTAACTTATGAGAACAACTGCTTCCTATCATAAAATAAAAAAAAAAACATAATATATATTATTATTAACAACTATAATTAATATCCTGTCTTAATAGAGCATTAACCAAGAACATTTACAAACAATGCTTTAATGTAATAGGAATTATATAATTATAACTTTATAATTTTATTTGCAAAGCATTTTTGTCCCAATGACTTTATCTTCACTCTAGATTCATTAATCAAATATTTGATAAATATTAAAGATAAATATATTTTTATTAATAAATTAAATATATTGACAACTAATTGCCTACAAGACATATACACCAACATTCTCCCACTTACACTAAAGTCAATTACTCGTGTATTAAATATCATATCGCTCTACTTAACAATAATGCTTTTACAAGGATAGTGGCTTAGTAAGAGGATCTAGAAGATTCTTTATAGTAGGTACTTGTTCTATCTTTACATCTTTCCTTTCTATGATTTTATAATTACATAAAAATTGTGATTATACATAAGACATAGGGGTAGAATAGTAGTTCTTCTTCTTCATGCTGCAACTGGAAGTGGGCTCACTGCCGACCACCACCAACAGCACCAATAATGGCAAAAAGGTTGTCGATGTATTGCCTGTAACGCGGGGCAACAATCCTATGCTACACAAACCACCCATGTTTGGCAGCATTGTAGGTATTGTGCTTGGCGAGGCAATGTAAAACCCAATAAAAAGATAGTATTAGGACAACCTATGCTAGGAAAGAATAAGGAAACAAACCGGCATGTTCTATATGGAAATTGGGGGAGGAAAACCAGCCTATCCTAGGTGAGAATTGCGGGGTGGTAACCAGCCCTAAGATAACCCGAAAGAGAAATAAGAACAACCATGACCAACACCCAAACACCTTCATCTCATTTAAAAAGGGTATAAATACAGGAGAGGAAAAATATATGAGTTTTCGTCTCCCCTAAAACCAGCAACCTTAGCTGCAACAATAACCACCCCTTCCCAAAAAGATAGTATTAGGACAACCTAAACCCAACTACATGTCTTGAGTGTTTGAGTGAATAGAGAGTTAGAATAAGGAGAGAAAACCAAAAACATGGAAGAAGAAGAAGCCCAAAGGGCCAACGGTAACAAACATAAGGAAGAAACCGAGAGAAAAGAGGAAGAAAAACTATTAAAACCTTCCCTAAGGCTACTTAAAATTGTAAGGTAAAAACAACATCATTTCCTTACTTGTTTCTTTGAGATTTCAAGACAAAATAGAGAAGGAAACCTCAAGGGGATGGCTTAGGGTTCTTACGCCTATGTTATGGGACTTGTCTGGGTGAAGGTTTCTTTACCAGATGTGGCTTTGTCTGGCTAGTGCTTTCTATTGCAGCTCCACTAGCAGGGTGTCCTGTTTGAAGGGAAGGAGGGGATCATTTCTTCAGTGTACTCCTAAGTGGAGAATACTAGATGGAGCATATTCTAGTATCAACCAACAACAGGATGTAGGCTTAGCTGGATAGAGTTGATGTGTGGACGTTTCACTACTCTTACTGGTAGGGTGAGGCTCTCTCCCCAATTGATTTAAGTTCTTTGGCTGCTGCAACTTTGGGTTCACTGGAAGGCCTCTTGAGATTGCTGTTAAGGATCTCTTTCTCGCCAGGGATTTGTCCCTTATGCTTACACGTGAGGCTCATCCTCATGATGTTTCGTTTGCTCCTTTTGTGGAGTAATGCCACTTTGCTGTCATCAACTTTCGCTTATGCCCAGCCCTGCTGCTCTAGCTTGGAACATGGTGGCTTCTACAAGCTTCAGTCTGGTAGGCATCCATTAGCTGGTTGCTGGTAGCTACTATCTGCGGATGTGGCTTTGCTTGCTGATGTATGGGCCCGGTTCTGACTGGAATGGCTTTAGCTGCCCTCTGCTTCCTTTTGCATGCTTGGTAGGAACTCATTAGGGTGAGGTTCTCTCCCCAACGATATGACCCTCTTGCATGCTGTGTTGGAATGGGTTGGCATTGCTACGGTTAGCAGGGTTGATGGAACTGTTTGCTGCTCTATGTAGCCTTGATATTATGATCCATCATTTCTTTAAGGTTGATGGTTTGGTGTTGCTATATGGTTGTTGGCTTATGTTGGCGTTTACTAGTCTTGTTGCTGCTATATACAAGTTGTTTGTTGAGCTTCTTAAAGCTGCAGTTGGATTACTACTCTATCTTTACAGCTGGAGTAGAGTTGCCTTGAAGATGTTCTTCTGACCTGCAATAGAAGAGCTTGTGCAGCTGCACTATGCAGCTTTGATATTTCTACTTTGCCTACATGGGGGTTGTCCATGTTTATGTATATTTTCTTGTATTCAAGGGAGTCTGTTCCCTTTAGTTTGTCATATGAGGGAGTCTGTCCCTTTGTTCACTTTCTGTACTGCAAGCTTGTCTTGTTCTGGTTTGTTCAAGGGAGTCTATTCCCTTTGCTTGGATATATATCCATTTGTATTGCTGGTTTCCAGCCTGTACCGCAAGCTTGTCTTGCAAACATTTTTGATCTATATACTTCTTACCTTTGATAAAAAAAAAAAAAAAACAAGGATTAGATAGAAAGATTAAAGAGAATAGGGCTATAGAGGGATATAATTCTAGAACCTTTAACAAAAGAAATGGATGAATGCCAAGGGAGATAATGAAAAGAGATGAAATGAAGTGATAAAATTCATAATTGTGACCTTGTTAAACTTATAGAAACATGTTTGAGCTGAAATAAAATTCATGTTTATGTTAATGTATTGATTGTGCATACATGATTGAAAAGCTTGTGTGAAAATGAAATGAAATGAAAGAATGTGTAGAATTGTGATCTTGTTAAACCTTTAGAGGAATGCTTGAGCTGATCAAAATTGATGCCATGATTAATGCCTTAATTTTATTTGTATGATGAATGAACTTGTATAATTATGAACCAAGTGGATGGATATGTGTTTATGAAATGTTATTGTGAACATACTTATGATAAAATATATATATATATATATATGATGAATTGCATGTGCAAATTAAAGAGAAATGGGCAGTAATGTTCCGGTCATAGAAAAAGAGAGAACCATGAAAGGACTTGCTATGATGAACACCTTAGGGGATACAAGTCTTAGGACAAATATGAACCCTTGTTTATTATGAAATTGCTATTAGTTTGTGTTGGTGTATTGCCATGATATAATTGAAAACATAAAATGTATGATTGTGGCAACTCTAGGTGTCAGTCTTGAATTGATAGTTAGGAGAACCTTTGGAAAATATACAAGTTGAGACTTGGTTGTGTATTGCTTGAAAACTTTGTGATAAATTGGATGTGATTTAGTGACGTTCTATATCTAACTAGATTGGGGTACGTTGATAAGGAGGAAAGCTTAGCTTATACCTTACGCTTAATCTAAGGAAAAAGTAAAACAAAAAATGACTCAATTGTCGTTGGCAATTTCTAAATTGGCAGCAATATAGTTTTCGTTGATGATTTCTAGGTCAACAATGACTCAATTTTTGCTGATGATTTGTGAGTCAACAATGGATTATGTTTGTTAATGATTCCAAATGTCAACAGTGAAATTTGTTTTCATTGATGATTTCTAAGTTGGCAGCGACTCGATTTTCATTAACAATTTTCGAGTCAACAATGGTTGTGTTCACTGATGATTCCATGTGTCATCCGTGGAATTTGTTTTCGTTGATGATTTATGGGTTGACAGTGACTCAATTTTCATTGATGATTTATGGGTTGACAGTGACTCAATTTTCATTGATGATTTTTGAGTCAATAGTGGATTGTGTTCATTGATGATTCCAAGTGTCAGCCATGGAAATTGTCTTCGTTGATGATTTCTAGGTTGACAGTGACTCAGTTTTCGTTGACAATTTCTAAGTCAACAGTGGTTGTGTTTGCTGATGATTCCATGCGTCAATCCTAGAATTTGCTTTTGTTGATGATTTCTATATCACCAGCGATGTAGTTTTTCGCTAATGATTTTTGTGGCACCAACGACCTAGTTTTTGCTAACGATTTATATGCCATCAGCAACCCAGTTTTCGTTGATGATTTCTCTGTCACCAGCAATCCAGTTTTCCCTGACGATTTTTCATGATAGCAGTGACTTAATTTTGTTGTCAAATTCCATGTCAAAAATGATTTTTAACTCTCGTGATGATTTCATCGTCATAATTGTTGTGTCACCAGCGACCTAGTTTTCACTAATGATTTTCTGTGACAGTAGTGACTTATTTTTGTTGACAAATTCCATGTTAAATGATTTAACTCTCATGATGTTTTTGTTGTTAGTTTGACCTAACTCACTACAATACTCAGGAATTAAACACTAGGATGTCCAAAAGTGACCTACGTTTAAAATTAAGAGAAGTGTCTTGATATGATGACTTTTATTGTATCATTATATGATGAGTGGAACACTTGAATGTAAACATGTGTATTATTGGGATATGTATGGTATTGGTTTATGTAATTACTGGATGTGAATATATTGATTAGGTAGGCGATACGACCGGAATCAAACCTTCACCAGATGAGAACACCTCATGAGAGAAACTGGTAGGTGGTCTCCACACTTTTATTAAATACTATCAAACCTCTAAAATGATGTCATATAAAAGAATTGTTCTATCTCGTTGTGACTACTAAATTGTTCATGGAATGTTTGATTGGGTATTGTGATTAGCCCTGAGTAATGGCATCCGAATTGGATGACCGAGTTTCGATATTGTGATTAGCTTCAGCTAATGGTATCTGAGAGGGATGACTGGGTTTGGACATTATGATTAGCTTCGGCTGATGACATCCAAATTAGATGATCGGGTTTGAATATTGTGATTAGCTTCGGCTAATGGCATACGAGATAGATGACCGGGTTTGGATATTATGATTAGCTCCAGTTAATGGCATCCGAGATGTATGACCGATTTTTGTATTACAACTTAGCTTCAGTTAATGGTATCTGAATTGGATGATCGAGTTTGAGTAATGCAATTGACCGTGGTTAGTGGTTTCTATACAAGATGATCGAGGTAAAGTGAAGTAATTTAACCATGGCCAAGGTATTAACTACGATCCCTATAAACTCCTATAGAAAGGTTAGGACGTGTGAGAAATGATAATACAATTCATGAAATAGTAAGGGATGCATCATGTATGTAAGGAGTAAAGGAAGGAATATACTCACTTATCTTATTAACGAAAAGTAGTGATAATATTCTTTTAAATATCTGTTATTATGTTTAAATTATTTACAATTCTTGTATCCATTTTGCATTATAATAGGGACGTCACATAATCAAGATGCATATGAATTCCATATCACAAGTCCATATATTTTGTTATGAACTACGTATTCGTATGTTAACACGTTATGTATTTTTTTTTTAACAAATGTATTAGTTGTGAAATTGTTGTTCAACACTTTTGTAAAGATGTGTAATGATAACTATATCAGAATAGGAATGTAAACTTATGGATATGTAAATATGGTGCTTGTATTGTGAATTATCTTTTATTAAGATGTTGAATTCTGAGATTTTATGAGTATTATATTATATGAAATGATGATACCTATAAAAAGCAACAATGGTGATGCGAACCTCGTGATCACGTGGTCACGCAACCCACACACAAAGACACCAATTCCCGGAAAGCCAAGTAAATCAGGTTTGATAGGAGTGTGACACAAAGATAACTTGTATCTAGGCACCAACACTATTGGAAACGGAGACCCCCACCCAACGAATATTGATTCCTGAACGAGAAGTATAAGGATGACGCCATGAAGACAATTGTTCTTCGATAAGTCGTTTTTCAGTTCTTTAGAGAACCATGGAAGGGAGATTATCTCACCAACACACACACACAAAGTGCAGCAAACAAGAAGTTTTATTAATCTGAATTGTCTAACCTTACATGTCTGGTGATGCCCTTATTTATAGTGACTGCAAACTAAAATAAACCCTAATGGACCCCTTATGTGGACTTATATGATGCTCACTTACAATTAAACCCAAATAATATAAATAAACCAAAAACTAAGAAGAAAATAATAATAAAATAAATAAATCCGAATTTAAAATCCTAAATATGATAGGATCAAATTTGTTGCCCTTTAGAAGTCCCATATAAGCTAGGAGAATCAAATCTGAAGGTGGAATTAATTCTGAAATCTTCTTTCCTTTTTGTAGCTAGGATGAATAAAGAATCCTTGTAAGAAAAGGATTCTGAAACATTTATGAATCCTTGCTACACTTGGAAACTATGTTGCAGCCCATTAAACATCTTTGTAGAATTAGGAGATTTCCAAAATAAGCTGCCACATCCTTTTAGGAAAAGAATCCTAGCCAAATAGGAAGCCCACAAGTCAAAAGGAAGTAAATAACAAAACTCGTGCAGCCTCTGTTGACCCGTGTTTGGATGCCTTGCCAATCTCCGATTGACATGATATTTTAACCCAACATAGTACGACATGTCAGGAGACTCCACATAAAATTTCAGCTTGATCCAATGGTAGCATTGAGAATTATGACGATTGTCGTAAAACTGGATAGTTGCACATTTTACATCAAAATCCGAATTTGACCTTGCCTAGATCGTATCATTTGGTGAAATTAAAAAAAATACCATGAATTTTGATCATGAAATGATTGGAAATCTTGGGCTATAATAGGCAATAACGCATGGTTGCTTCCTCTATTGCCAGCACATACTAGTTTTGTCCCCAACACAGCCAAGTACGCTAGCATGTTGGCACCACCGTTGGTGGTTGTCACATCCACCAAATCATTTTTTTTATCTCCTCAAAACTCCTGCTAGAATTGAAGATTCTAGCCAGATTCAAATAATTTGTCCAAATCTGGCTGGAATAGTAGCCATTTGTTTTTGAAAAATCATGAGAGAAATAAAATTTGGGTAAAATTAATTTTGAACATAAAATTAATTCACAATTAACATCAATAATAATTTTAAAAAATGCATTAAGCAATTCTAATTGTTTAATAATGGCTCTAATATCACTATTGGGTTCATTGAAACACATAAACAATAAATTTAAAATTTGTTTGGGAGTCCCAAGGATCATGTTGGATAGATTTAGGATTATTTAGGTTTTATACAAATATTACCTAAAGTTTATATGTTCTTTTTAGTTTTAAATAATTTCTTCAAGGTTGGGTTATCATAAACTATAGGTCGTTCAAGTGTTTGGCTCTAACGGTAATTCACTCGAACCACTAGTGATAAATTTCCTAAGTCCTCTTAGAAGAGAGAGATTGTTATGCTTTTGAGTGCTCACTCTTTTCTTTTGTATTTTTCAGGTGTTCTATAGTTTATGTAATTTCTTTACAAAAAATAAGACACATAACATTCTATATATAGAGAAACCTCAAAACCTTATAAATAATAAAATATTAATTTGCCTCTTAAATAATATCATATATATTATTTCATGATAATTTTAGAAATTTATTTAATGAAGTCCCTACTTGATTTTTTTAGATCTAAAATTATAATTACCTTTATAAATTACATTTTAGTCCTCAATTTCTAAAACTTATGTAATCATGTCACATTTGATTAATCATCTCATTTTAATTTCTGGCCGATGGTTCTTATGTGTATGACCTATTAAGTTTTCTAATAATTTATTATCAATTCAATAATTGATTGATTTATATTTCAAGATCAAGTATAATAACTACCAACTTGTCATGATTCTCCAAATATTTAGAAAGTCATAAGTAGTTTGACTTAACCTTTTAGTGACCAGTTTTTAGTGTAATTATTATTTGTTCATCAACAATGTTTCTCTTTAGACATTGTAACATGAAGTATGTCTATTTTGTCAAATCACATTTGTTCTCAATATCATAATCATTAATTCTTTGAATATGATTTGAAACTCTTTGCAAATTTCATTCCACGTTGCACAGGAATTTACAATCAATACTATTTGAGAACATGTGAAACATTTTTCCTAATTCATCTAGAGTGATAAATCCTCTATTGATTACTAAAATACCTTCATATAGTTCTTGTTATTTCTAATATCTACTCATTTTGACCCTTGATTAGGATAATGTGTAGCATGATCAAAGAATAACACTCCATATATAAGATAAATTAGTAATCGTCTATGGATCACTTACACAACCATCATGTGAGTTTTTCCATAGACACAAGTGATCTCTTGATATAAAAGTCTCATACGGGTCAGTTCATTGTACAAATTATGTTGCAAGCACCTATATATTAGTTATAAGTATCTTTCATATCTCAGCTTATGAGAACAACTATTTTCTTTCATAAAACAAATAATATAATATGTATCAATCTCAATAGCTCTAAGTAATATCCAGTCTTAATAGAGCATTGACTAGGAACATTTAGTAACAATACTTTGATGCAATAGAATCTTATAATTATAACAACTTTATAATTTTCTTTGTAAAACATTTTTGTCCTAATGACTTCTTTACTTTTGATTCATTAATCAATTATTTGATGATTATTAAAGAAAAATAAGCCTTTAGTAGTAAAGATAATGCTTTGAAGAATAAACCTACTAAACCAATTGACACTATCAAAGAGTTGATGTCTTATCCCAAATGCAGGAGTGTCATAGTAATAAATAACCCGGCAAGACCGGGGTCGATCCACAGGGAGGTCAACTATATAAATTATAAATAATATATATAATTTAACAAGGAGATCTTCGAGATGTGAGATTAATGTGAGGATTAAACAATGATAAAAACAATTGTCAAGGTTAGAGGATCCACTAATGGTATTAGAAATAAGTAAGTATACACGTTGTTTTACTCAACTGGAAACCACACACAAAAGAGGTTTCAATCGGATAATTTATCCTTAATAGTTTATTATAAATTTTTAACATGATCATATCAATTATATTATTATAGTAATACCATACTTTCAAATATTGTCAGGAATTCATAATGCTAACTTATGTTAACAACAAATCAAGTTCTTCTCATAACAACGATGTCGACCGAACACTATGAAGGATCAAGCATTTATTGTACCAAGTGTTATACAACACAAATCTATATTAATCATTTAACAAGCAAGGTATTAAGAATTAATAAGATAAAAGATAGGACATATTAATAACAAACTTTCTTGAATATGTTGAAGTCCATGTTGAGTTTATATTATACATATTCTAACACCATTATTGAAACATTTTGATGTGGATCAGCCCAACACCAAGCATAATAATGCCAATGACCCATTGGAGGTGCCAATTGGGCCAATCACAAGAGCTAGGGCAAAGAAGCTTAAAGAAGTATTGAATGGGCTTGTTTAGAACATATGAAGCAAAATGGACCTAGAAGGGCTTGGGATATTTGAGGAGCATGAAAGACAACCTTTAATTCATCTAGTTCAGGTCCAAGAACAGCCCAATTTGTGTGGAACAAGGGGTTGATGTGTCCGGCCCAATACCAACCTTGTTAGGCTTGTTTTTTTTTCCCTAATGCTACAAGGATAAAAGTCAGCAATTTATTCTCCTAATTAAGCAAGAAAGTTGGCCATATCTTATTCCTAAAGAGGGGAGGACTATTTAATGCTTTTCCTAACTTAGAAAGGAAAGTAATTAAATCAGCAACAAAGAAGAAAATTGTTTTCTTATTGTCCAAGTTAAACAAGGAAATCCAAGCTAACCAATGACATCAAAAGAGGGCAGCAACACAAATTTTTCAAATCATATTTTTCCTAGTTTATATAAGACTTCTAAAGGGTGACAAATTTGATTCTACCATATTTAAAATGGTAATTTTTGGATTTTTATTATTTTCTTCTTAGTTTTTGGGTTATTATTACTTATTTGGGTCAATTGTAAGTGGGCTCCATATAAGTCCACCTAATGGGGGTCCATTAGGGTTTCTTTAAGTCTAGAGTCAGTATAAATAAAGGAATAACCAAACATGTAAGGTTACGCAATTTTCAGATCAATAAACTTCTTTGTCGGACTTGTTATGTGTTATGGGATAATCTCCCTTCCTTGGTTCTCTAAAGGACTGAAAATGACTCATCGAAGAACAACTGTCTTTGTGGCGTCATTCTTATACTTCTCATTCGCGAATCAATATTCATTGGGTGGGGGTCTCCGTTTGCAATAGTGTTGGTGCCTAAGTACAAGTTATTTTTGTGTCACACTCCTATCAAACCTGATTTACTTGGCTTTTCGGGAATTGGTGTCTTTGCGTGTGGGTTGTGTGACCATGTGATCATGAGGTTTGCATCATTTGGTATGATCTCTTGGCTCCATTAATCAGGTTATATCCTTTTGAAATTTTCATTTCTTGTTGTTTCTGCAAAAAAATTCCTTAGTGTCCAATTTCTTTTTCTCCTTGATTTTTGCAGCATATATAAAAAAAACTTATTTCATTTGGTTATTGTCCAAAATATATCTGTAGCATAAAAAAAGAAAAGAAAACAAAAAGAAAAAAAAAACATTCAAAGAGATGTTTATTGGTTTTCTACCGGAGAAAACTAAACAAGGGAAACTTGGACCAAATCAACTCAGAATTAGATCAAATTTGATACACTAATTATTGGGGCCCTAATCGCTTGACATTTTAAGTTTGAGGTCAATTGGATATCGTTTGCTTTGGTTTTCAATTTCGGGTCTAATCACGTCTGATTCATATTGTTTTTGCGTCAGTATATCAAACCTTATTGTAAATTGTTCAAACTTCATATTCTGTCTATTTGGGTTGATATCACACTATATCTGAAATTTTAGCTCAATTAGACATCATTGACTTTAGGTTCCAGATTCGGACTTAACTCGTTGTAAACGAGTCTGTTTTGCGTCAACTTTTAAAATTCGCTTTCTTTCTATTGTCTTCTTTTCTTGCAGTATATGGTCAACATATCCAACATATTTGGGTGTTGTTTCATCATGTTTTTCATATTTCGTTTATATTTTTATTCGAGTCTTTAGTTTCATTCGTATTTCGGATATATTTGCT